>JBAJHX010000115.1:6602392-6698530 GCA_037176925.1 Amniataba percoides
TGGTATTTTGCTGAATGTGTGCGTGTGAATGCTTTTCAGCTCCAACCTCCAACCCCAGCTGGGTACAGGAGCAGGACAAAAAACAGCACACAAAGGAAAAGGAGAGGTTGCCTGCGCATTGAAATTTCCAAAACTCTGAGAAAATTGAATGATGCAACGTTTTTGACCTGCGAGGACTTCGTCAGGCAGACATCCACGTGATCCAAAAGCAGGTTGGACGGACAGAAAGCAGGTTATATGGACAAGAAGTAGGTTACATAGGGAAAATATGCTACAGTCTGTCAGCTATGGGATCTCTTTCTTTTTTGCCTGAAGATATAGCCTCCTTTTTGTTTAAATTGATGTTTGCCTTACACCTCGTAGGTTGAAAGGTTGCATCATTACATTTTTTTGGGAGCCTCCTTTTTTGAAGTCTCTTTTGAACCCAAATCGTAGCGTATGGAAAGCATTTGCTTTGACTGACATCCCGCACCCAGAGCTGTGATTTTTTTTTTCAGCTCTCACAGCGCTCACAGCGTGAGCACCACATCAACGAGAGTGACGGAGGGAGATCAAGTGAAGCTGGATAAAAAAGAGAAAGTTATGGATGGAGAGAGGGGCGACACGGTGAGAGTGAGAGACAGGGAGCGAATGAGGGGGGAGGGAGCGAAGCGTCCTTTGATGTTTGTTGGTTGATCCGGCCTGCTGTTTAGGACGCAGGCAGGTATGGAAAACATCGGAGGCTCCTCCAACCAGAGGCTTTGATCACAGCCACGCTGAGAGATGATGTTGATGACTCAGTGGTGCCAGAATACTAAGAAGTGGCCACTACTCTCAGACACACACTTATTACTGTACGCGGAGATACTATACTGCATCTATACTGCAGACTCACACGGAGACGTGTGCTTCCACTCATCTCCTTTCTCCCTTAAAATTTCATTTCCACTTTCAAACTCCTCCCTTTCTATTTTCTTTTCATCCTGACGTGCGCACACAAATACCATAAAACCCTTTTCACATAGACTCCTTTTCACTCATTGCGGTCCAAGCCTCAGAATGAGCCTTTTTTTTTTACAGATGAGCGCCTGCAGGCAAAAGCCAAGTCCTTCGGCTGCATCTGGCTAACCTCAGCAGACAATTGAATCGCGCTGAAAGAGTGAGGAGAATCTGCAAGACATCAGGGGATTAAGAATGAAGCGAACCATCATATCATATCGTATCATGCAGGTTTACACACGGGCAATGTTTAAAAAGAAATGAAGCTCTGGGACAAAAAATTGCAAAGACCATGTAGCGAGCAACATGCACTTCAGCACCAATCTATTTTATTTTAAGATTCTTACTTTTTCATGGAGACACTGCTGGGTTTCATCACAAAAAAAGAGAGAAATGCGATCTAGTTTTAAAGATCCATCCTCCTATCCGTCCTGAATCTAATTACCACGTTTTCTTCCTTTTGGTAGTTTTACGTGTGGAAATTATATTGACTGTCAATATGCCAGAAATACAGAAAGCTGTCTCTGGAAATGAAAGATAATCAAGTTTTATCATCCGGAAAATAAGATGTATATAAACTATTTCTTGTCCCGGTGATAAGAGTTTACACAGAATGAGTGAAAGGATTAGTGGAACTTTATCATTTTGTGCTGTACTTTGCTGTAAGCTACCTTAAAGCCCCTGTGCGTAGAAGTTTGTATCACTGTACCGTAACATCTGTTGAATTTTTATGATGGGCTAAGTTTTAGGGAACTTTTGGTTTGCCGTAAAACAGGATGACCCCAGTGAAAATTGTTGTAGTATGCGTATGTGTTGATTTAAGGCATTTACAATTTTTTTGATACAAGTCGTGGTCAACCAAAGTCAGAAACTGTGAAACTGTACGCATAGAGTATGAGCTTTAAAGGGATAATAATCTGTTTTATTATAATAACAATGCATCAAACTGCCTCCAATGTGAGAGGCTTCGCCTGCGGTGATGAACCTACGGAGTATTATAACCTGGATCTGCAGCTCGCCTCGGCTTTATGGAGCTTTTTAATGAGGTTCGGCTCATTGTTTATCTCTCTGACCCCCAACTTGAGTAGGTCACTCATTCATCATTAGCATCACTTTGTTTTCAGCGTTCACGGTAATGAAAAATGCTTTTCAGAGATTTAACAATAATGTGACTCTAAAGAAACAAATATTCTGGATAATCCACAGACTTCGCTGTTGACAGTTTTCATCTTTCTACAGTAGAAATAGTCTCTGGAACAACTGTTGACACTGTGTGACAGAAACGAGATTTCATTCACCTCAGTGGGTGGAGGTATACATGTTTATAAGGGGGGAAAAATGAAACTTTAAAGGTAGGAAGATTCCAAACTGAACACCTGTGGGTGTGCGAACTCAGAAATTATTCATAACACGGTCATATTTGAAATAATAAAAATAGAGTAACTCACCATCATAGTGAAAAAAGTAATGTTTCATTGCATTTTCTGGTTGAACGTCTCACTTTCACCTCTGACCACACTCAGAAGTGTCCTCTGTTGTACCCGTAGCCACTCTGAGCTGTGACATCACAGTGTAAAGCAACTCTGGAGTAAACTACTACATCAACATCAGTGGAGGTCAGAAAAAAGATTTCAAGGAGGCATTAAGTTACACTTTAATGACTACATCACAATACTAAAAGATTTGTAAAGTTTAATTCATGTCCGTTTTTATTACAGAGTGGTGGCAGCTTCAATAACACCTAATAATACAATCCAAAGTTTATAGTATAATATGATATTGAATCGAATGCAATGTGATATTTACCTATACATGTAGGTACAGAGAAAGAAAACAAGACTATGGGGAGCAGGGAAAGGAAAAATAAATTCTATCCATCAAGGTTTTTGGCAGCATATTATAACTGCACATGATTACTTTATAGATTTCGTTGTGTTAACACTTCCGTTCCATCCCAAACATTTGTTTTCCAGTTTTGCACCCCTTAGGTAACCAGTCACTTACAAAAATAAGGGAAATTTCATTTATTTCGTCTTTCCTCCAAAATGCCCAGCTGTCACCTCCTGGTTCCCCACAGTCTTGTTTTGAAGTATCAAGTATTTTATTGGTACCTGTTTCACACAGCGTAATTACACTGTAAATCCCAGGTTGTTTTGTAAAGTGTCAGCACAGCTTCACACATATCCCCTGAAATAGAAGAGTTAGAGAATATTTTTATGTCTGTCGGTGATGATGGTGTTTAAATAACATGCAGACTCCCAGGTCCAATAACAAATATGCACGGCGATAGAAAGACACCAACACCAACGACACACACACACTCATCACACACAAAAGTTGTATGAGGAAGAGATGTGCCTTAAGTGTGAGTGCATTCCCATGTCTTTTTGGCCAGTGCAGTGTGTGTGTTTAATTCCAAATGACACACAGCCTGAGAGGAGGTGATGCAGGGACACACACATAACTGCACACCAACATGTACTGTTTAACAGCTCAGAGCGCGGTGGCACACACCTGCACACACACACACGCTCTTAACACACACACCTGCGCACACAGTTTCCCCTCGGTTGGGCATATTAGGAATGCAGACAGTGTCACAGGAGCAGGGCAGGGCGCTGAGTAGCTTAATACAACCTAATGTATCCTGGCACATTAGCCCTTTCTTGGATTGAGCATCCTCACTCATCGAGACCCACTTTACTGAGCTACCATTTAACCGACCCCCGCGCACTCGCATCCAAGCGTGCAATCACACGCATGCACTCCATTGTATGCCCGAAGTACTAATGCTCAGATGGTAGGCATCCATAAATGTATCAGTGCACAATCAATAGGCAAAGCACATTTGTCTCAGATGGAGAGCCAGAAACGAACAAATTGAAATGAAAGACAGAAAAAAACTCCTCCTCCATCTGCCTCCTTCCTCCAGCTGGCCTCCTCCTATTCTTCTCCTCCTTCTTTCCCCTCTTCTCTGTCTTGTTTTACGCTCATTTCGTGCAGTCTCATTATCCCTCGCCCCCCCCTCCTCTCTCTGTCTCCCTCTTTCTTTTGTCTTCACTTCGCACGTATCTCCATTCCTCCCCTACCTTTTCTCTCCTTCTCCCTCCCTCTGTTCCTCCCGCTCGGCCCTTTTATTCTCATTCTGTGCATCTCCCCCTCTGTTTCTCTCTCTGCCTTTCCCCTTTAGTTGTTAATCAGAGTTGATTGGGAGCAGAGAGAGCCGAGAGGAGCTCCCCAGTGGATCAATGCCTCTAAATGATCTGTTCAAGGATCCCTTTAGAACCTGCAAAACTCGCTCTGATAGGGCACCGAAGCATGAAGGCGCTCATTTCACATCTAACTCACTTCCTGATTTGCCCTCTGGGAGAGAGATAGGACTGCCGTTATAGAGATAATTTGTCCCAAAGCTAAATATCCCACTAACCAAAAGTGCTTAGACCAAAATGTCTTCATTCCAGGCAATCAATTACTGTCAAGGTGAGGGGGAAAATGATGAATTTGTTTAAAAAGCTCAATCTGGGCGTGTGCGCGCGGCTCCATCGGAGACGTCGAGATTGCCCGACAACTGGGTTTGTTTATGCTTGTCTGATTGAAGACATTTTCCTGCGTCTCAAATTTACTGAGCTTCGAGAGAAACAGGATTTGATAACGCGCGACAGCTGAATTTTAAATGTATTTGCCGTGGTACATTGGAAATTAAATTGATCGTAGCCATGGTGAACGGTGACGTTAATGAGGAGCACCAGGAGAAGAAGTGGCCGTGGCACCGACGCTGACATGTGCGCAGGCCCACAAAGAGATTTGATATTTCACTGTGATATCGCACTGATGAATTTTAAACATCATTAGAAATGTTAGACGGTTCAGTGAAGAATGTCTCAAAAGGAAACTTTTGCAACTGGGGGGATGTTGAAGATGCAAAAACAAAAGATTATGAAGCCATGCCCTCGGGACATATTATTTATGGAGTACAAGTAAATAAAATATTTGACATATCAAATATTTAACAAAACTGATGTATTGTATTTTCTCACAGAAGGGTGCCGATATGGAAGCACCACGATGAAACAAAGTGTGTGTGTGTATTTTAAGACTTGTGGTTAAACAAATGCTACATTTTTGATTCAGAGTTAGATATGAAATATTGATTGATCACTTTCAGCTTCAAGAACTTTAGCATAAATTTAAAATGAAGTTATCATACTGGGACTGTAAACATGAGATTTTCCAGCATAGTGAGAGTGTTTTTGGCGGTTAATTTGATGATATGCTGCACATTTTTCTTATAGTCAAACAAAACCTGTGGAGACGAAAACCAACAATAAATTTATTCTACCAGTAAAGTACTGTGTGGGTAGCCTGGAGGCAGATATACAGAAGTACATTTCTTTATGCCATAGACACTCCTTGTTGTCCAGAAACGAAATGAAACACTTAAATGAGCATGCTGTTGCACTGAGTTCCTTGAAACCCATAAATATGGACAATATAGTAATATTAAGTTAATCTCAAACACAAACAAATGTTTCTTAATCTGCAGGTGAAATTAACACAAACAAATGCAAAACACTACATGTCCAACTGTTTTAAAGATAAAGGTGTGTGTTCATTTTTTAAACCTCATTAAAAAATTAGTGCACCGCAGACAAGACAGGCAGGCGATAATGTAACAGAGACAGACTACACATTGCTGGTTTTGCTCTTTTAATGGCATTTGTTGACAATAACAAAACTATACAATATCGGCAGCCTCATCATTTAGGAGAGACTGTTTCACTCCAATGATTTGGAGATTGCAAACAGAAGTTTAGTTCCCACATAAGCAATATTGGCACCAAAACATAAACACAAATAGAGCCTGTATTATGTAGGGGGAAAAAAATGCAGCCATATGTTTCTAATGTGCTGTAACTGTGTGGCAGAAGCTGTTGAAAAGAAGACACAGCAACCAGTTCAGTCATCATCTTGCATATTTCCATATGTTACCTGCATCAGTATCACAAGCTCTTTGACTCAGTGCCAGGGGGAGAAATACAGCAAGGAAAATGACTACAGTATATACCCTCCACAATGTGCGTATGTATTAATATTTCTTCTTCAGTAACCCCGACACACTTCTTTTCATCGGCCCAACCTCAGTGACCCGAATGTGTACAGAACTAAGTGGACACTCGCCTTTATACACTGCTTTAGGGGGTGGGATGATAATGTGTGCTCTCTACCATCACATGACCCATTTCTCTTGAGCATTATATGAGGGGGCTCGTTCAAGCACTCTGGAAAAAATTGTTTATTCCAAACATGCTAATAATTCCCATGAAGCATAGCTTGCCAAGCTCTATTAAAACAAAATTGGTTGCTATACAAACTTTTGCTGTAACCAGAGGGATTATTATTGATTTTTACTAGCCATTTTCTGAAAAAAAAAACACCCTCTAGGGTTTTTTTTGTTGAAAATCTCCATGACTCAGGTGGTTTAAAGACGCTCTATCTGAGATTGTTTTGTTGAAGTGTCCTTGAGCAACTCATGGAGTCTCCAAGGTTTGCTGTTTTGCGGTTGACTGTGACCTCAGGTCTTCCTTTTGAAACGTGCAAAATGTCCAAACAGCGAACACACAATTTCATATAATTGCAGTACACGGCATGACTGCACTAAGTGGACACTCACCGCAGTTTCCTCTACGCTGTGCAATCATACAGAAATCCAATATAGGTAGTAAATATTCATGGTGTTGCAGAAGATTTATAGGGTTTTTCTCAAAATATGTGCCTAACACTATCTCATTTTTCCTCAGTAAACTTTTCCTGAAGCTTTCTCACCTCTGCCCACTGAATCGGCGCATATTCCTGAGCTGTTTGTGATTATTTTTACTCATGAATACATTTTAATTTACTGTTCCCTGTGTGTCTCGCAGGTTCTGGCACGGAGAATACAGGGTGGCGGTGAACATTAACGATTATCTGGACATCTACTGTCCTTACTACGAGGGTCCTCCGTCCCACGGGCGCATGGAGCGCTACATCCTGTTCATGGTCAACCACGAGGGCTACACTTCCTGCCAGCACCGGATGCGTGGCTTCAAGCGCTGGGAGTGCAACCGTCCCAACGGTCCTGACGGGCCCCTGCGCTTCTCAGAGAAGTTCCAGCTCTTCACCCCCTTCTCCCTGGGCTTTGAGTTCAGGCCTGGACACGAGTACTACTACATCTGTGGGTTATCAGCTAGGCAGTGTGTGTTTCTGTGTGAGACTGTGTGTGCAGGTAAAGGGTGTCGGTTTGTTTGTTGGTGCATGCGGGTGTCTGTGTTTGCGTTTCAGCCACGTGTCTGCTCAATATGCATTTGTAAACGATATGTAAATATGCAATCAACACAAGCTGATTGAGAGAGTCCTCAAACACAGCCCACCACGTCGCTCGCACTCCCGCAGGCGTGCATAAATACACCTTCCATCTCCCCCAACTCTCTCTCTCTCCCTCCCTCGCTTCCTTTACTTCTTGATATATCTCTCTGCTTCTGTCGAGATCATAAGCGGTGTGCTCAGCAAAGTGGTAAAAATGTCACCAGGCGTAGTTTGTAATCATTTTTATATTAGCTGTATTGATGTTTCTCCTCACTTCAACAAGTGATGTATTAGTAGCACAGATGGGCCTTGCCCCCTGAGACTGTTTTTCCGAACAGAGTTAAAAAGCTATCACTCCCCCACCAGGCTCGGGACAAATAGTAGCTTCAAATTACTCTTAAACATTGTTTTCAGCTGCTCGGTGTGCCAGATGGGTGGGATAGATTTACCGCATCCGGACAGTTTAGTGCGAGATCAGTCGGTAATCACAGAAAAGCACATTAAATTGACTTTCAAAGGCACTGCTTGTCAATGTCCAAACTTTTCTGGCGCCGCGCAGAAAAGTGACACTTTGTCTGTGTGGAGGCTGCAAGAGCTGCTCGGACTTCTGACAAGACATTTTGCCCGTTTCGTATCCACAGACCAGCTGGGAAAAAAATGTGGAAAGAAAACTATTCTTTTCAAAGAGGACAGTCATGATTCACACAATCGCGGGAGGTCACTTCGGGAATATGTATGCATCGGTGGTTTTAAGTGTTTGAACAGTCCCGAGCTGCCGTGTGGTGACCGGCTGAAGTGTGCAAACTCAGCTTTCTTTGATTTCACTTTTTAAATGTACACATTAGCCGATAGTGTTGGGGAAATTACCTTGTGATCCTTTTGTAATTATTCATTTCTGTCCTTAAATTGATATTTTATGACTTAACTTGATACCCCGTTAGCAAAGATTTCTCTGTAGTCCTTAGGCTGAGAACTGTCAAAGCTATCATCGTTCAGAATCAGTCGAAAAGACGATGATGCTACAGCAGGCTTGAGCAGCATTTCTGCCGCTATGTAGCCTGACACAGGTCCCTTCTTTTCTCCCGGTTTCTCCGCTGCACAGTCGGCTGAGAACTGACCTTAACCTTTTTAGCAGGAGATGATGCATTCTCACCATGACCCCTAATGGGATGAGTGAGCCACCAGTTTCAAGTCAGCGTACAACCGCGACATATTTATTTGACGAGTTTTTTGCCCTTGGACGGTGATTCTGACCTCACAGCGACATTCTCATTCCGACAGCAGACAGAGAAGTAAGCAAGGGTAAAATAAATAAATAAATGAAATAAAGATTCCTTGACAGATGCCAACACAGGCTTAGATTCAATTTGCTGTAGCATTACTTTGTGATGCTATAACAAGATTTTCTAATGTGGTGCAATCATTGAAAACCAACATATAATGTGTTTTACTACTGAATTACTGTGAAAGAAAGAAAAAAGAAAGTAAGATTAAAACTATGTGCAGCCTCCAGCACTATTTGTCTATAAAGGCACTTATTAAAAAATGAGCGCTAAGTATCTGCAAATATTCCTTTGCCCCCATCTGTTGTCTTCACTGTCACAAAGACACAGCAGGCGAGAGTCAGAAAGCTAAAGAGGCGAAGATAACAGCCACCCGATGTCCTACTGCACTTTTCCCAGTCAGCACACACACACACACACACACACACACACACACACACACACACAAACACACAGTCTTTTGTTTTCAGTCTCGTGTAAGGATGGACAGGGCCCCTCCAGAGTTGTATAGTTGCTGACTATAGTATTGTGTTTCTGGGACCCCTGAGGTTAGTGCGTATTGCATGAGATTTGAGTGAGTGTGTGTGTGTGTTTGTGAGTTGTGTGTGTGTGTGTTGGGGGTGGGGGGTGACTGGTTGTGGGGTCAGTTGTCAAGCGATTGTGAGCCCATGAAAGGCCATGTCCATCATCCTGACTGACAAGCACACACGTTTTTGTCTCTCGCTGTCTCTCACATGCACGTACGAACGCACCCGCGGTCCGGTCACACACTCACACATGCGCAGGTCAGTGCTGATGTGGAACGAAGGCCTGTTGACAGTTTTAACTACCCAGCCCACCCAATGAGTGCGGGCCCTGCGCGCGTGTGGCTCCTCTCCGCGGATCCCCTGCTCCGAGCAAAATACATCGATCTTTGATGGCGATCTGTGGGCAAACCTGTGTGAGTGTGTGCCCCGTGTGTGCGTATTTGTCATGTGGTTGACATGTTGACAGGTCTGCCCCACCCCTTACTTCTCCCAGCTGCCATCTGATGAGGTTGAGTGATTTTCAATGGGTTTTCAGCAGACGCTGGATTGTGGATGTGCTGGGAAACGGAGGTGCTGGGATTGCCGATAAGACTTTTAAAAAATGAAAATTGTTGGAGGGCACAGAGAAAAAGAATGGAGGGAGGGGGGGATATATCCATCCACCTCTCCATTTCTAGCCCTTTCTCCCCGAAATGTTGCCATTTGTCAGTGAAACAGTAGGGAACCCGAAACTAAGACACACAACGGGAGAAAAAGCTCGATACAGAGCTGGCGGGGCTTCATAGGGGACCTCTATGCACTTTCTCTGGGCACTGTAAGGAGGGTAGATGGATGATCTGAAAGAAATTTGAGGCAAAGGAAGTGGGCTATAGGGAAGGCATAAAAGGGTAAAGGAGGTGAAGGGCAGAGAGAAGGAAAAGAGGGATGGAGGGAGGAGTTGTGGGCAGAGGGAGAGGGAGGAGAGGGCAGAGGAAGGGTCAGATTTATTTCCTGTGCGCTGTGGATCTTGATGATGGTCCTCTCTGGGGTCACCGTGGGTTCTGGCTATGCGGATTTCCTCAGGGGAGAAGGCCAATAGGTCTCCACGCACGCCTCTGCGAGCCCCAGCGTGTGTGCACACGCCTTTGCGCATCTCTGTATGTATGCGAGCGTGCACGTCAGTGGTCAGCGGAGAGTTGGCCACCATCTCCTCAAAGGTCGCCGGCTCCATTTCACATCAGAGCGAGGTGGGACTAAAAACCCAGATTCAATTTCATTTACTCTACTTTGAAGTTGGAATCACAGTAACTTTTTAACATTTTTCTCAATTTTTTTTTTTTTTTTGGCATTGATTCAGAGGCACACGGTGGCTCAGTGGTTAGCACTGTCACCTCACGGCAAGAGGGACCTGCGTCTGTGGGGAATTTGCATGGATTTCCTTCCCCATTCCAAAGACATTCAAGTCAGGTCGATTTGAGAGCTGGTATTTCCCTTAGGTATGAATGTTAGTGTGACTGAATCCCAGTGTGTGCAGGCTGATCCCTCACAGACTTGTTTACATTGCCTGAAGTGCTCAGTGTGTTTACGGGGGTTCACAAGCTTGGGAGCATGGGTTTAGGAGAACTTAAAAGGACATAATTTAAGAAACTCTCCAACTGCCTGAAGCAATAAATGTCATCAAGAAAGTAATAGGCTGAATTAATGACTACATTACAGTTGAATTATAACAAATTACTGAGTGTTAACTTATGTAACTTTATAATGTCTACCCTTGATTTACCCTCTCTAACATGATGTTTCAAACCAATCACAATTTAATAGGTGTGTTTTACTTTGCCCTGACAATTGCCCAGTGGACAGGAAGAAATGCCTTAAAAACGATTCCAACACCGTATCTGTGTTATTACCTCCGTATTGTCAGTGTTTGTCCCTGCCATCCCAAAAATCGGTATGGTGACTTAAAATAAATGGGCTGGATTAAGCTGAGGTCTGGTTTGGAGAGGATCCAACCTGTGACTCTTCTACACAGACAATATTAGCTGAATAAATAAGGACATCCTGCTGGGTTCTGCATTATTACTTATAGTTTTTTTTGCCGTCAATAAATCCTAAAAAAAAAGGCCAAAACCAACATATTATATATTCCATAATTCCTTACTTTACTGGCCTGTATGTAGCACACAAAACCATTCACTTCTCCTTGCAAAACAAATCTTTAAACAGGTCACACAGATATATATTTTTATCTTTACAAAGGCACAGTAATACGCTTAAACAGCTGGGAACTATTGTGCCTCACGAATGCTGTTCAAACAGAGGTAAATACAGCATTTGTTAGGGACTCAGTTTCAATTATGGATTAATACCCATTTGATGCTCTAGAGAGAATATTTAAAGCAACGGGGTGGTGACTCAAAATAAACCACAGTGCCCACGTTCATTATAATGAGGGAACGTGCTTTCCATGTGGTTTTGGACAACAATAGCAGCCGGTGCATAAAGGGATGAGCAGCATCAGGCTTCACGCAGGAAATACCTACGATAGGATAGGATTAATTCATTGTTATGTTTGTCCTTTCATGGGATTTCAACGTTAAGGCCCTGTCTTTGTGAAGGGATCTGTGTCAAGGATACTTCTACACAGTGCATATCATTAAATATATTTGTGTTTAATTTGTTTTTTCTGAAGAGAAAAGTGATGCTGGGTAATTTATGGTCCAGGGGCCATGGTTATAGTACTGTGTGTGTGAGAACTCTAGTCCCACCGAGCCCCTGATATAAGGCTTCATTGCATTCGGAGACACAACAACATTTGAAAAATGAAAAAAAAAATAGAATGATTAAATGTTCTCAATTACTTTATGAGCGCAATCAGCAGCACAAATCACCTTATCTCTCAACTAATCTTTCAATCTCTCTGCTTTTTACAGCGTCTCCTCACCCAAACCACGTGGGGCGAGCATGTCTAAAGCTGAAGGTGTATGTCAGACCTCCAGGTAAGTCACGCTCTAACTACACACACACACACACACACACACATACACAAAGGTCCAGATTGGCTATCAAAGTAAAATTAGGGGGGAATAAGAGGTCTGATAGAATGCCCCGGCAACACTCTCTGCTCTGATTCACAGACCAGCCAGGCAACACTTTAACACCTTTACACACAGACACACACAACGAAAACACACACATACACACGCACACATTCGCACAGACGCGGAGAGGCGCGCGCACGCACACAAGGCACCAAAGTGGCATACGCACTTCACATCAAATCACATCACATCACACTGGGTGTGAGCGAGACCTTCTGTCCTTGCAGAGAGAGAACAGAGCAGGCTGAAAGTGCTCTCTAAAAATGTTACCAAGCCTCCACATCACTCTGCTAGCCAGATTTGCTCATAAGAAACAAGAGACCAATCTAATAATAAACCCATCGCATACTGTAGAACTCTAATCTAATAATAGACACTTCATATTTTTAATGTAATTCTCCTTATGCATCAGCCTTGTGGTAAAAGATGAAGCGTGACTTGCTCGCCATATAATACTGAGCCTTTTTTTTCCCCAAACAGCATGCAGCCTGGTAAGATATATTCTTTTGAAAATAGCTTCCTCATATATATATATTGGCGTAGACAGAGCCCGCACAAGTGTGCCATGTTGGCCTGTGATAATACCGCTTAAAAATAACTCAACTGAAGATTGGCGTACTTGGGGATCAGATTGCGCCAGGCATTACGCTACACTTGCGTTATCTTTTTAAAAATCTACCTGTACGTCTTTTCAAAGCTGGATTCCACCTCATGAGTTTTCTACCCTAAGCCTGCCTAAAGAATCAAACCTGGGTAGTAGCACGTCTCCCCAGATAATGACACGGCTTTGAAGATCGTCGTAAAAGGATGAGAGTCGGCCTTCGCAGCTTTCCAGACTCAGATCATTCCACGTCTCGCTAAGGGGGGAAAGAAATTCTCTCCTCCTCCATAATTACTGAAACAACATATATTCTTTTATTCTGTCATTCCTGCTGCTCCTCTTTGAGAATCTGCTTTTTTGTGCTGTTAAAGTAATCTGTCTGACATTGCAACTTCCATCTTGTCTGTGAAATATTGTCACCAGAGTGAGCTGTGAGCGGTTGCACATGTGTACGTGTGTGTGTGGATGTGTGTCGTTGTGTTTGTCTGTGTGTATGTGCGTGTGTGTGTCAGCTGCTCCAGATTCCCAGTCTCTGTGATTAAACTGTAATTAGGTTGGTTAAACCCCCTGCAGAGCTCAGTTGCTGTCGTCTTCTCCTCCTCCCTCTCTCCTCTCCTCATCCTTTTCTGACATCTTCTCTCTGCCTTTCCTTCGGCTTTTGAAGGGTGAGAGTTTTGTGGCCCGCTCTCCACAGTGGTTCCACTTGTCTACCCTTTGTCTTTCCCTAAATTCACCCCCCTGGTTCATAAATTGTCCTGTCTTTTGTGTCTGTCTGCGTGTCCCCCTCAGTTCAGATGTTTTGTCGTTTTTCCTTTTCTCTCTCCTCTTTGTTTCAGATGGGTCGGGATACGATTCTCCGGAGCCCTTCCTGACCGATGGAGGTCCGAGCTGGACACCGGGGTCCGTGGTCCTGTCAGCCACTCTGGCCTCGCTGCTCCTGGGACTCCTCTCCTGGCTGTGACCCCTCTCCTTCGCTCCCTGGAGCTCCCACCCAAGGTCGCTGGGCTGGGCTGGCTGTCCCTCTAAATCCACCACCCCTCAGGGAAGCCCTCTGTCTCCGTCCTCCCCTCTCCCACCTCCACCTCTGTACGACCACCAACCACCCCCACTGCCAGCCCCTTTCATGGCCCAGCCACGGACACCCTTCCCAGGCCTGGCTGAGAGGGTTGGGTCTGGAGCTGTCTGGGAAGCTGCCCTTCATCTCCGATCCCTGAGTTCTAGGTGGAACGAGCACCTCTCAGCTGAAAAACACAAGGGAAATGTCTCTGCACTCATATCAGGGGGTCTTTTTGATTTGACTATTGACTCTTGGCCACTGATGGGGTAGATGTAGCCGTGGCTATGATTAAACTTGTCGTTCCAGTGCAATTCCTATCCTCCAATCACGGCGGGATGCATTAAGCGATAGGCCTGGATGCACAAAAATTGGATTTTTGCTCACATTGCTGTCCCATCGTCAAACCAAGAATTGGAAGTGGCCAAGCTTGCATTGTAATTGAAATTCTATACTATCTGGACCGACTCCAGCTGCAGCGAGAAAAAGAGCAAATGTACAGAGGTGGAGAGGAGAAAAGTGACCCGGCCTGTGCAGGAGAGAGAGGGAAAACAACACAGGCGCGGATTTAAATGAACATGGCCATATGGGAAATGTAACATTATATGTGTTGATATTTTCAGACCCGGTGTATCTTCGCAGCAATGTGATATAAAAATCAGACAGTTTGATTTTTTTTTAAATGAGAAACTCAGATATCGCATTATAACGACAAGTATAATCATAGTCTGTTTCAGTGGGAGGGTAGGGTGTGTGTATGTGTGTGTAGGGAGATGGTGGGGTGTTCTGGGTGGGTTTGGTGAGGTGTATATTTTCAGGTGGGATGTGTTTTGTCTTATTCATGTTTCTAAACAAAGCATTTATCACAGCCTGGCCAGCACAGGCTTCTTCAGCACTGTCTAATGTCGATTGGGTCGGGTGACTTTTGGAACCATGACTTTCTCATGTATGAATGTACCACTGGTCACCCACCTCTTTGTCTTTCTGTATTATTATGACTGTGGTCACTTAACAGTACCTTCTCTTGGACTGGCGGGACGAATGGGTCGGGCATTTGGAGGGGATGTGTGGGGGCGGGCGGGAGGAGGGTGAGGTAAGGATGAACGGAGGACAGGTGAGAAAAGGAGGCGACACTCAAGTTGCATGACCACTGTGAAACCTTCAGATCAATCTCGTTTGTAATGATGATATATTTTTTCATGGGGAAAATCAGAAACAAGCCTGCTACCGCTCTCTTGCTCTCCCTGAGACTTTTTTCAGACATCAAAAGGAAAATTCAACCTCTCTCCTCACACGGTTTCTCCTGTCTGGCTTTCGGCCGTTGATGGATTAGCTCGGGCCGGGAGATAAATGGACCCACAGGGTGAAACTGACTGGAAATCAGCCCTCAGAGCCCAGGCCAGATCACAATGGACGCAAACACTGACTGAAGCTGGTCCTGGGTCTGAGGGTTAAACCAATAAGGGAAGCGCATAGACTGTGGCAAATGAGGCGAGGTGTGTGGTAGCATCACAAAAAAAAAACACACACACACATGCGCATGCACACACACACACACTCATACATATACACACGCAGTCTTTAATAACGGGACTGTTCCTCTGAGACTTTGGGAGCATTCATGGACATGACTATAAAGGGAACTGCGCAAAGAGAGAGGGAGCAGAGGAGGGAGGGAGAGGGGGAGAAAGTGTGTGTGCATCATGGGACTGAGACTTCTTTAATGTTGGGAAGTGAACATAATGAGTAAGCACTGTGAACACACACTTACATACGCACACGACGACCCATGTACAGACACACACACACACAAACACACACACAAGTACAGACATATGTAGAAAAGTACATGCAGATGTAGACATTTACAAAGACATGGCATGCACATACACACATGTACAGACACACACACACATACGCACACACAAGGAACACAAACAAGGGGAAGCACTTTCCTTCCCTGTTTCATCTTATTTTTGTAGCATTTAAAATCACTGTTAATTACTCCTGTGTGGGATGCAGTGATGGGGTATAGCCTGTGGAAGATTAAAAAAAATGTGTTTTCTCTTCTTCTATTCCACTGATGCTGTCCTTCTATCGTTCTTCTTCTCTGGTTTGTGATCCATGGTTGGTAGTGGTAGGATGCCTCCAGGTCTGAGCGTCATGTATGAGTTTGTCTCCTTTTCTGTTTGTGGTGTTTTTGTGGAAGCTGACCTCAGTCATTAAAAGTCAGTCAGTCAAAAGTTAAACACAGAAGTCAGAGCAAGGAGAGAAACACACAAATAAAGATTGTCTTTTTGTCTACTCGAAAAACAAGCCAAGTGAGTGGAATTTCTTCATTGGCAATGTGATTAATTTTTATTTGATGGGTTTTTTTCCCCCCCTTCAAAGGGCAGATGATTGTATTCATGAATTAGACTGCACCTGGGTCTTTATTTTGCCCAGTCTATCTTCCTCTTACGTCAAAGTCTCGGGACGGTGAGCACTGAGCCCTGCCAGTCAAAGCATGAAATTATTCAGATGAAATCAACCTCTCCAATCTTCCGCTGTTTCTCCCTCAGCGATGTGACAGCTAATCTGAACTGCTGACAACGTGGAGACTGAATAGCTTGATAGCCTTTCTTCTCTTGTTTCCATCAGATTTCCAGCAGGTTGGCGTACCAGTGATAGAAAGTAAACATCTGCATTTACTCAAGTAATATACTTAAGTATTATTTTGAGGTGCATGCACTTTACTTGAGTATTTCCTTGATCTTACATTTATTCACATCAGGTCTGTTTTATGTATAAAGTGCAAAATCACAACAAAGGGCATACTGACATATAGAGCAAGTGTAGTCTACTTTTTTATAAAATTATTTACAGACAATTCCTATCATGAGCAGGCTATTACTAACAGCTATACTCCTGCTCCAGTACATTTTGGGAATATTGTACTTTTTACTCCACTACATCTATTTTATGTTATACATGTTTAGTTACTAGTTACTTGTTTTTCAGATTTTAATTTAAAACACACTTGATGAGTTTAAAAAATAATACTGTCCAACATTTAACCAGTGGTCGACATTATTTTTTGGATTGTGCCCCTCTGAGTCTATTTGGGGCCTTTTGTCATGTCTCAGATTTTCCATCAACCATTTTTCAATTTGCCCTTAAAAACCTGCAAGAAACCGGCAAAGAAAATTCAATATACAGTTTTGTACGCTTGGCTGAGGTAGAAAAATTGATGTATAGATAAAAAGAAAGTGGGATGGAGACATATCCAGCAAAGAATTTATACCATAAACAAAGCATGTGACTTAAACTTAACTCCATTTAGGAGATTAAAAATGGTGACAGACAAAAAACATCAGAGCTGCAATAAGGAGACACTAACCCTCTCTCAGTTAATATATGAGAAGTCAATCCCATATTTCCATCATATTTTCCAAACCTTTTTTTCCATTTATACTTTTCCTAGCACTCTTTTACTGTAGTTACATAATCTTACTGTGTCCTCTTTTTTCTTGCAATGGCGTAATGGCACCAAACTGGAGAACTGGCACCATCAGCTCTTCATCTTGATGTGCCCAACTCCAAATATTTGCACAACAGTGGTGGATGGAAACACACATTAATTTGTATCTTAATTTCTATTTTCTTCTGCCAATTTTCTGGAAATTTGGTTAAAATTTGTGTTACAATTGGCAGGAAACATGGCCTCTGAGTTGTGAAGATTTACACCAGGGAGTAATTTCCCCTGTAAACCTCTCACATGGTTTCAGTAAAATAACAGTTTGTGGCCCTATCTGGTTAAATGATGCACTATTGGAGGTGACCCAACTCCAAGTCTGGAAACCACTGACATGTACATAAAGTAGTTAAAAACTCACTTCAACTGGCTATAGCAGCGAAATGTTGCTTAGTCAAGTGCCATTGTTTTACTTTACCTTTGACATTTTGATTTAATTTTGCTGGTGATATTTTTGTGGGTTTATTTAATTGGAATTTTGAACACAGGGAATAGTGTGTAATGGAGTATTTTTACACTGTAAAAAATCAGCTTCTTCTACCACCGCGGAGGGATTGCACTGAAATCGAAACACATTTGATCGTCACCATATCTCACATGTCTGTTAAAAATGAGGTGTCCTTGAGCAAGACATAAAACCGTCACGTGCTTGTGATGCCTTAGGGCTAAAGTTCTTTAAAAAAAATAATACAAGTGAATATGAAATGTTTCCTCTTCTCTTTGAGCTCAGTAGATCTTCTCCAGATCAGGACATGAATAGAAAGACATACAATAGACACTTTCCCCCAATGGGGCTTGTAAGGGCCAGTGCTAGCTTGAAACATTTATCAGCCCTGTTTTAAAAGCGTTATTTGAAACCACTGACTCGTCTCTTTTGGCAGCGTGATGCAAAAAAAGAATATCAGAAACGTTGTTTTTGGGGAAAACTGAGGTACATGAATAATAGATGAGCTTTGGCTTGCCATGTTTGGCCCTCCTGTGCAAAGCGGGCTAATGGCTATCGATGTCTCCAGTTTCTGTC
Source organism: Amniataba percoides (assembly GCA_037176925.1). Taxonomy (NCBI): domain Eukaryota; kingdom Metazoa; phylum Chordata; class Actinopteri; order Centrarchiformes; family Terapontidae; genus Amniataba; species Amniataba percoides. The sequence continues at coordinate 6,620,790 of JBAJHX010000115.1, forward strand.
AAATTGCTTCATATGAGAGCTCAATTCAAACGAAGAAAAAAAGTGGATTCCAGTGAAAAGGAGACGAGGGAATGAAATTATCTCTGAATATTGAGATGCACGCTTGGTCAGCCAGTTCTTTGTCCTGACATGTATCAGGTGCCGGCGGTATTAGCCTAACGTAAAATTAAGCCCGATCAAGCAAGGCCTCGAGACCTTCCTGTGTCTCGGTCCTTGTGAGGGGAAAGATGGATGTGCGATTCAACTGGAACGGGGCCAGAAATGAACAGATGTGGCTCCTGAAATCATGAAAAACTGGTGATCTGGGCTATGTCACCGACACACATGCACACTCTGTTATATCCTCGCGTATTCTCCTCCAGATTTAATTAATCACTTGATTATTTCCACCATTTCCATTGGCTGGCGCGCATGTGGGACAATAATTGGCAAGAATAAATTTGGCCTATATGATGTTGGTTTTGGCAACAACCAAAAAGGAAAGCCAGGAAATACAGATGGCGACCCTTCTCCATTCCTTCCCTCTTTCTTTCCGTCTCTTCATCTAGTCCTCTGTTGATTTCTTGCTCTCACGGCCACATTATTAGGCTATAGGCTAATCCATTCTCCTCTCTCCCCTGTACTTTTGTCTCCTCGCATTCAACTAACTGGCATAATTTAGGAATTATGGAATTAGGGCAGCGCTCCCATCTCTATTAATGAGAAACGGCATGATGAAAGAGCTTGATCCTGAACGTGCCATCTGTAGTCACTATTACACATTCACTTAATCTATCTCGCTTTCTCTCACTGCTTTCTATTCTTTCTCTTCCTTTCCCTCTTCCCTCTTTCTCTCTCTCTCTCTCTCACACACACACATCCTCCGTCAAACACACTCACATTATACCTTAGCTGTAATTACAGAGGAAATACTAATTCTTAGCTCTTCAGGCACTGTTGGATGTGGCGTGAAATGGTGAAATGGCACGCAGCAGGAAAGTTAACTATGGACCACACACCCATGCACACACACACGGGCACACACAGAGGAGTCCAGATGGACCGTGTGTTATTGCTGAATAATGCATACTATGTAGACTCTATAAAAGATACATGGGCGGAGAGAGCTGGGCACCATTCATGAACCGTGGGCAGTTTGGTGAAGGCAGCTCCGGAGCGTCCCATGTGCAGATTTTGAGGGTTGCTGTCACAATATGTTTGGCTTGTAGGTATTTAGCTGTAGGTGACCCAACAGGGGGGGAAATATTTAGCTGCACTTAGAGAGGAGAGAAAAAAAACATTTTCCTTTTAGACATTGTCAGTTGATATGTTGGCTGGCACTCTGCCCGGTGTCTTTGCAGTCACCTTGAACAGGCTTTTGTGGTTTAAACCATAAAACTTGGGGAATTACACAGCACATTCAATGCTAGAGGCTCAGATTTCAGAGCATCTCTGAGAAATGCTGTGTGAAAAAAAAAACAAAAAAAAAAAACACAGTAGACTATCTTCATGTAAAAGTGGATGAGGGGGTGGAGGTGGTGCGGGGGGGAGGTCCGGGTGAAGGGTAAATGCTGCACTCATGTGGGGAAAATGAGCAGCGCCTCTCCTTCTCTGGAGTCATATGACAGGACGTGCGCACCGTCATGTGCTGCGTTCAGGAGGCACAAAGAAAGCTCCGTCCTCTGAGACTTACACTTAACACGACCACTCAAAAAAAGACCTAAGCCCTTCTTCCACCATCCCACCACCGATTGTAATGCAATATCTGTAACACTACAATAATACAATATATAGCTATTTTAACACATGAAAGGAGTCATCTAGCTTCATGAGTACTTTAGCCTTTAGTACATTTTGATGATACTTCCTTATTTTTACTTAAGGAAAGTTTAAATTGGAAGTAGCTGTAAAAGTGTATTTCTGAGTCCAAGATCTGATTACTTCTCCCACCACTGCTTAGATATAGTCCTCTTCATTGTAATGCAAAGCTAATAGCAATACAGCAACATAATATATAGCTAGTTTAAGGGTACAATGACTCTTCATTTTTCCACTGAAGTAACGTTTAAAAAAAGCTCAAACTACACTTTACTACTAAAGTACAACATCTGAATATTTTTTCCACCACTAATTATAATGCACCACAATATGATATATTTCCAATATATTTACCTAAATAAAATATTCGGACACTTCTTCCTGTTTACGGACCTGGTATATATTTTCCGACAGCACTTAAACGCACCAACCGCCGCAGTCCGGACGGCGAAGCACTGAAGGAATCCAGAAGTTAACCGGAGCCAAGTTCACATACCGTGAAGAAGGAGGAGTAACGACTTGTTGTTTTTTTTTTTTAACCAACCAAGGAGGGTTACCTGTAAGTACCGACTCCCAAGATAAATATCTCTGTCTCTCGTTCGCTCGACATACTTGTTTGAGTGCTGGTTAGTTAGTTGACAGGAAAGCGGAACTAGCCGGCTAGCTAGAGAAGCTAAGTTAGCAAGTTTTCCCCGGATCCTTCCCTGTTTACCATAAAAACAGCGACTCCTCCGACCATGTAAGGCGACTTTAATCTCCTTTGATGCTGTTTTCGACACTTTGGTTCAGTGTCAGCGAAAACTTTGGGTGTTGGTGTTGTTTTTCTCTTTTGTTTCTTTAAGTTTCTCATTCAACTTAATTCACTTCTTATGTGAATGAATAGTTCATTAACCTGTTCAGGTAATCGAGCTCAGGTGTGTGGATTCAGCCCGGCAGCCATTTTTTAATGTAACAGCAGAGATGGTTAACCATCTGTCTGCCATGTGTTTAATCATGATGTGGTTTAATCATGGCAGCTGTGACTCGTGGAAAAACTAATTTTTTATGCTATAAATCATACTGTTAGTGACATAAAAGGTAATTATTTTGGGGGTTTTCTTTGCCTGTACTACTTGAAGTCTCCTGCTTGTTGTTTGTTTTGGTATACACACATCATCTGCACACCATTTTACACCTAACCTACAGAAGTCTGTTGTCCCCCTTTTTAAAGACAGGCTGTTGAATAAATAAAAACACCCCAGCTTTTATGTTTGGAAGTGGAAAAAAGATAAAGGAGGAGGACATGAGCCCAGCATGATGAGAATAAGAAAAGACGTCAGTGTGTGTTTCAGTGTCAGATCTGGAGGAACAGGTTTGGGTAGAGAAACAAGAAAAGTGTTTCCCTGTAGGAGCTCATTGTGTTTGCTGTCTGATGTGCTGTGAAGAAACTATAACATGAACGGGTATGTCTTTTTTCTTTTTTTTTAAAGGCTTGTTCATTTATTCCTCTTGTGGCTGCTATCACATGTGTCACAGCCTCGCGTGGTTATCGAGTGTGAGGCTGTGAAAAGTATATAGGGCTAGCTGTTATTTGATGATAGGCTCAAATTGCACAGGGAGCAACAAATAAAAAAAAAGGTGGTGTTTTACCCAAGTGTGACCTCATCACTGAGGATAAATCAATATCCAGCTTTACTCGCACATGTAATTGATCTTTTTAGTGTTGACATGTTCATCTGCTTTTCTTGTTGTTGCTCGGTATTTTCAAGAGAGCAAAATGTGTCTTGCCAAGTCCAGTAATCAGTTAGAAATAGCAGTCAGGCCTCTGTGAACCAAGTGCTCTTCTTCCAAAAAAGAAACAAACAAAAAAATAAAATAAAATATGCGCAGTCAACAACATTAAATACTCTGAACAGGCTGCCAACTAGACTATCCATTTTCCCTGCCTTTTTCTTTTTTTCCCCTCAGGATGTTTGTTGCTGCGGGAAAGGGAACTTGAAGTTCAGGGGTTATTTAAAAAACAAGAAAATGTCACCTGAACTTTAAAGGAAACGAGGATGACAGGAGAGGAAGAGAAGGGAATAAAGCCAGTTTCCTGAGCGTTGAAGTCTTATACAAAGGGGGGAAAAAGTGCAGACGTTGAATAAGTCTGAGTTTATGGTTAACTCGCTCTGTCCTTGAAAGTGCAGTCTTCCTGCATCACAGGAAAACGAGCTTAAGTCTTTGCTCATGATGATCTCGATCTCATGTTACCTTACGAGCCAAAGGTGGACAGTACACTGGACATCTTGGTGCATCCTGTGATGCTGGATTCACATTAAGGGCACTTAATGCACAAGGCAGATTTAGTTTGGATTGGATTTGTATCTGCTAAATCGCTCTGCAATGAAGCCCGGCCCATGTTGTAATGAGAGCAGGTATCTGAATGGATTACCTGTAGAAACACAGTGAAACCACACCTGTTGCTCAAGTCCTGTGTGTCAGTGTGGTTATATTCATCAGACACCAGCGTCTCCTGTGGAAAGTACAGTAGATGTTACTCTGTTTTATTTGACTCTGAGTCTGCTTCTCCTTTTTGAAATAATGTAAAAACTAACAGAAAGTGCAGAAAAATGTGTAGTTTCACAAGAGGTGAAACCTCGATCAGCACTTCCTGCTTGTGTCTTCAACGCTTCTCAGTGTCGCCTTCTTGCCTTATCCCCACCCTGCTGTCGAACATATTGTGCAAATGATGAAATCTAAATTTTGATCTGAATGCATGTAGACAGAGCTCAGTTAGTCCTGATGTGATCAGCTGTGAGAGTTCATCTTCCGGATGTTACGTGACTGTGGTATCTTTGCCTTTAATTGTTTTTTGGTTTTGTGAGTCATAACAGACACTGAGACCTCTTAAGCACTCTTCTTAAGAATCTAAATGGATTAGGTAAATATATTTAACCATTTTACACAAATGGTAGCATTTTACTGTCAGTAATTATGACATACAGTCCATGACTGGTGAGCATGTTGGCTTATTGCGTCTTGATAAATCCAGTCCATGACTGGTGAGCATGTTGGCTTATTGCGTCTTGATAAATCACACTTGCTGATATTGTTTTCCAAGATAAGTTATCCTACAATGTCTTTCCTCTTAGTTCACTTATAAATACATTTGTAAAAAATGTTGAAAAACCATAAACAACACAATAAAACCATCAAAACCTGTTTGAAAGACAGTAGTACTCTAATAGCTCTAATAATAAAAGCATTAAAACCAGAAGAAAAAATAAGGACATCACTCATATCACAATGAAAGTGGAGAGATAAAAATGTGTTTTCAGATGTGATTTGAAAATGTATAATAGATAAATATTTATATAATATAATCATGGCATGAGGTGCAAAATAACCATCAGATAGCATCATTTTGTCTTTTATAGTGAAGCTCAGTTTTATTGGAGAAGGGAAGTGAAATTCAAGGCACATTATCAACCACTTTTCATCACCTTGCTGTTCTTTAATGACTAATTTTGATAATTGTTACAGTTACAAGCAACCAGTCTCATGATTTTGATTTCCCTAATGCAGCCTCCTTTTCTCTGTTCCTTCATAGTTCTCATATATTCGTCTGGCCACTCTGCAGCTAAGCTTTATGCAAACAGGGAACTGCTGTAGGCTTGCTAAAAGATGGTTTTGCCTCAGCACTGAAATAGATTTTTGTTTCCTTTATCAGCAAGCCTGCTGTATGTGTCCAGACTCCAAACACTTCTTCAGCAGGGAAAAAAAGCCTGATTTGCTTAGGTTTTGCATCTCTGCCTTTGCTCTCCGTGTGAGTGACGTGGACATACATTGTTGGATCACATGCAGTTAAATGTCAGGTCCTTGAATCTATTCCCTATATTTAAGTTTACACACTGAGGAAATGGAGCACAGCTGCGAGTCCTGACCAGTAGTGTGGCACAAGCATGAGGCATCGAGGCGTGAAACCCTGATATACACGAGCAGTCAAAGAAAAGTAATACATTTGCTATTGATTGATGGAGAAAATGAAAGAAATCATATTTCAGAATCTGTAGAGACAGATTTTTGCCTGATAAATGTGGCTATAATTGATATTTCTATAATAACGTGATGTATGGCTGACAAAGGTGAAAGAGGATCACTCATAGTGATGAAGCTATAGAGTATTATCGCCCCAATCTATTCCACCCCTCAGCTCAAGGGAGCTTTAAAGTGCGTTTCAGCTCATTGTTTAGCTCTCAACTTTCCTGCAGGCAGCTGTTTTCAGTGACAAAGCGACCAAACAGCAGACAGACACGGTTAACGACTGGCTAGTGAACACAGTGGTGCGTTTAGCAACTAAAGAGCCAGATATATCCCCCATGATTTGGCAGAGAGCAGCAACTGAGCTCAAAGGGAATGAATATTAGACTTGGATTCGCCAGGCTGACAGAAACACGACTCCCAGTGAATCATAATGTTGCTCTGAAGCCGCTGGATGTGTAAATAAGCAACTGTTTAGTAACACGTTCACAATAATAACCGTATCGACGGTGTGTTCACAGCTTGTTTTCAGCTGCCTCCAATTGGTAACAAAATAGTTGATTGTTGTTTTATTCATTATCAGTTACAAGAATTTGCTGCACTGAAATGCCAAAGATACGGTTGAGGTAATTTAGAAGATCTGTCTCTATTACACAGACCAGAGAAAAACATTTCATCCATTTGGTTTGTCAACCCAAGATAATATGTTTATATAAACTGAAAAAAGTCTTGGTGACATTTTTAAATAAACAAGCTTATGGCTTCTATATGAAACGTGGTTATTTATTTTTTGTGTTCATATTTTTAAATATATGTGATTCATATCAGCAGTTTCATGATTATTAAATTGTTTTAAAAAAGTTATCTGGGATTTGAGTCACAGTGCTTTATGATAATTGATGCCCTCTGAAGTGACGTAAGTGAGTAACCTTTTTTTGAAATCTGCCCCTCCTCCAGGCCGCAGAACATTGAGCTCGGTGCCACGGGGGGAGCCTCCAAACAGGACAGCAGCAACATGGAAGACATGACTGTAGAGCAGATGACCATGAGGGCCAACCAAGTGACTGACGAGGTGATGACTCACACACACACACACACACACACACACACACACACACACACACACAACCCCTTTCTCTTTCATACTCGTATTTTCTGTTTCTCTCTGAGTAAATCTGATACTTCCTCAGTGAATTTTCAAAATGTTTAAATGTCAAATACCAAGAGGTATAAGCAGAATGTTTGGAACATACTGAACAAGCAGATGCACAATAGGGAAGTGGAAATGTTTTTATGAGGGTTTTTTTTTGACACAACAAATAATTTCTCAATAATCCTCTCTGATATTTCCTCAAATTATTCATATAATGTTGTACTAAATGATACGCATCTAATGAAGTCATTCGTATTAATAGCTTGCCTAACCTAGAGACTTTTTTAATCAGGGAACAAATTCATTTTCATTTAGGTTGAAATTGAGCCATTTCTTTATTTTTTCCCCCAATATTTAGTAGCAAATAACATCCAAGAAACATCCTGATTAATTATTTAGAAAAGGCAAAACTATAAAATAAAAGTATTTTTTTATTCCTATAAGATCTTGTCAACACTGGAAGTCATTGTAAGTTTAATCTGACCACAGCTGCTGTTTTCTGTGGAGGATGAAACTGAAACCTTTCAAACATGCACAAGTATTTGATACTGAAAGGAGGGGTTGTGGGTTGTTTTTTAATTTAATTAATTACAAGAGTAATACACATTGCTAACCTCATTCTAATTATCCACAATCAGAAATAACCCCATGGCTCACTATTTATAACTATATATTTTTCATTTTTTATTTCATTTGTTTATAAAAACAGAAGCTAAGCTAAGCGCCTGCTGCTTTCATATAAAGTGGGCACATGCAAGAGTGGTATTTTGGCTTAATTAATTTTCTCATCTAACTCTCAGTAAGTAAGAAAATAAGTGCATTTTCCAAAATGTTGAAGTGTTCTTTTCAATATCCAAAAAAATGCAAATAATATAGCCACAGATGCAGAACCTCCAACAGTGCAGAAACACAAATATTTTCACTTTAATCATGTAATTTGTGCATTAGTATTATTGAAATATTTGATTTAATCATGCTCACCAAAACTGAAAATAATCAAGAACTGTCTTTCATTGTGATGAAATAATCATTTTAGCCAAAACCAGACAGCTAATTTTGGCTCAGTCGGGAAAAAAATCATCAGTAGAAAAATAAATAGCATTCACACATGTAAATCCTTGGGTTGCTTCAGTGCAGCATTGACAGAGCAGAGTGTGGGTAATTAGATTCATTGCATTCACAGCTGATTATTAAGCTAGGCGTTAATCGGAAGTGTGCAAGGCTTTACGCCTAATTTAGCCCGATGGCTCCCTTACCCCTCTCTGCTTTTGACAGTTTGAATGTTGTCAGCTATATCTAAGCGTTTTATTATGAAGCAGATAATTGTTTAATCAGCACTCCGGGGCATCATATGATCAGCCATCTGATTCAAACGGAGGCAAATTAACTTACTCTTGCAGGGCTTGTAGCTGTGCACGTCACCTTCATGTAATTTTAAATGTACTAATTACCTGTGTGACTTTCTTTCCCCCCCTCTGCCTTTCTATGCCTCCTTTATAACTTAACATGCAATTTTTTTCTGTCTCTCTTTTTCTTCCTTTCTGCTGCGGCCTGGGTGACTTAGCAGATCATAAAAGGGACAGGTTATGGGAGGGTCCTTCTGCTTATACTACTTACCACTCTGGCTTTGGGTATCTGCTCATACCTGAAACACTCAGAGCATGGCTGGTAATGTATCGGGGCAACACTGGAATTTGCTGTGATAAGAAAAGATTATTTTTAGGAAGTCTAACACAAGCTGTCTTATAATTTAAAGTCTGCATCTCATGTCCAGTAGTTATAAATGGCTCCCCTCACTGTGTCAAGGTTATTTAAATTCATTATTTGTGTGCTTCTACCTAATCATCCTGGTTTATTGCAGCCAATTAATATCCGTAGAGTGTTTTATGCTTTTTTTGTGTGGGCTAGAATAACACTTGAATTTAATGTTTAAAAAGCCTCACATGTAGTTTGCTGGAACCTGCACGTACCTCGCCGATCTGTACTTCCATTTAAGCCGTCCCAAACAAATGATAAAAATACCGCAGCATTGTCTGCATCTCAAAGATTTGTCACAGCACCCCAATCTGGAAAATTTGGCTAAGACCGGGATTTTGGGCTTAATTAGCCAAGTTCAAGGATTCGAGGAGACATAATGTAATGTTTATCCACCCAAGTGATGTTCTGGCTAAGCCAACAGAAACCTGGCTGAGCTCAACACATCCCTCTCGCCAATTCTGTGTTTGTCTTTTTCTCAACTCACTGATTAATGTATTCAGAGCAAACATAACACAGAGAGAGAATGAGGAATCGGGTCCCCCACTCTCTCTTGTTAACAGTTCATTAGTGATGGTAACAATGGAGTCATGCCCTGAGTCGTTTCCGCGCTTCACTCCTTTGGAACATCGCCTCTCTGCTCAGCTATTAATAGAGACACAAAGGCGTAACTCACCTGAACCGACTGCATTCCAGTTCACCATCAACACTTTTGCGCATGTGATTTTATTTTTTTTCTCACTTGTCTTGCTGCAGATTGTTAACTTTTGTATATCAGCCATCGTCCGCATCACCTGATGATGTCGAAACACCGTAGCTGTGTCCCAAATAATCCACAATAATTCTTCTGAGGTTTTAATGTTGTGTGTTCACTCTGGAGGAAGTGAAGACTGAAATTATGCATACTAAACACTGATTTTGAAGTGTGCTGTCTAAACGATTTCAGAAAATGGTTAACTTAGAAACATGTTATTTCTTTCATAGAAGTCGTAGAAAAGCAGGAAATCATCACAACTGTGAGGCTGGAAGAAAAAGATATTTGGCCTTTTTAAAAAGAAAAATAACATACGCCAATAATCAGTTTCAGTAGTAGTTGACAATCCATTTTATGCTGATCGTGTTTCAAACCTAGGAGAAAAAAATATGGATTGGAACCTATGAGTTGATAGTTTTGGTTAATAAATGTGAGAAAATAGTGAAACAATTTCAAAACAAATCCCAAAGTTGAAAAATAATGTGTGTTACCAGTGTCACAGAAAACTAAAGAAACCAGCAAATATTCATCTGTGAGGATCTTTTTAGCAGTGACTACAAAATGTGACTTAAAAGTAAAAACGTCATTTAATATTAATTAAATACTTAATATTAAGGCTTGTGTTGTGTAAATACATAATTTGTGACGACATCTGATCTAATGTAACAGTGTGGATGTTGTATTGATGCATCACACCACTATACAGGACAGGATGAATCCAGGGAGGAAACCGTATGTTCCATCAATTATTCAGGCCAAGAGTGGACTTAAATTGATCTTATAGGATCTTATAGCTTCATCCTCCCATAGAACTGCTTTTCGATTCGTCACTATTTGCTTTCATTTGATTTTTATGAATATTAATGAAGAAGCTTCCTCCATGTTTTTCTTATCATTTTTATCTTTCCATTTGCCTCATCCCTCTTATCTCGCTTCCTTCCTTTATTAATTCCTTTCTGTTTTTCTCATCTCTTCTGCTCGGTCTCATCGGTGTGAATACGGCCTTAAGAGATGGATTCGTTCAAATTCTCGAGAAGAACCAGATAGAAGCCAGATAGATGTAAAACCCTGTCTGTGTTTGACAGCTCCTGGAATAATCTTTGACACTCTAAAGTCTCCTGTCAGAATATGAGTTACTAAAATCCTGTCCAAAAAAAACAAACAAACAAACAAACAAAAAACACTTGAGTCCATGTTCATTTTATTTGCAAGGTCTTGTTTGGTTACATTTGGAATCTGAAGGAGCCAAACACAAAAGTGTATCAACCCTGAGGTGTGAATACACTCCAAATCCGTCTTTTTCGCTTGTTCTCTGTGCAATCTGCTTTCAGATAAGAAACTTGCTCACCTCCTTTTTTTTATTTATTGTTTTTTATTTACTGATGCCTCCTGTTTTCCTCCACAGTCACTGGAAAGCACACGGAGGATGTTGCAGATGGCAGAGGAGGTGAGACTTTGACACTTTACGGCTGCTGCTGACACAAAAGCACAATATCATCATAAGCGTAGCTGTATTTTAAACAGATTTTTGTAATTGGCCCCCTCTTGAACAAAGACAAGGAAGAACTCCATGCTTGATATTTTCAGTCATATATTATCCTAGTTACAATTAGATCATAAATAAAATAGTCTTTTCATTGCTTGAAATTAAACTAGAGAAGATGTTTACAGATATGTGATTAAAACAATGTGACTTAAAATGTTTGTACATTCTCTTTTTATAGCTCTGTATTAGAGCCACTGTTAATTATTAACATTAGTCTTAATGTTTTGAGAGGAATCATTTTGAGGAAGTCGTAGTATTTGGCAAATACAATTAATTACAAAAAAATGTAATTAATTAATTACAAAAATTACAAAAAAATGTAATCGTAAAATAACTACCAGTCTTCAAACTCTAAACAAAGCTGATGTCGTAATTGACTCTTAATTACATCATTCATATTTTGTCTTTTTATTCTCGGTCATGTATAAATCTCTCTGTAATCTTTTCATTGTGTATGAATGTTTGCAACTCTTTTTTTTTTTCATTTCAGAGCAGACAGACTGGCGTCAACACCATGGTGATGTTGGACCAGCAAGGAGGTAGATACACAACATGACAGAGAGGTTTCCACCTCTTTGTTTTCAGTTTAATTATTCAATCGTATTTCACCATTTGATCTAATTAATTTATTCATGCTCTTTGTGGCAAAGTGTGTGTGTTATGGTTGAGTTTAAAGAATCAACAAAAGTCATTCTTGGATGGTCATTTATTTTGAATTATTACTGATTAGTAACATTTGTCAGACTGTTGCTTGTATCATACAAATTCTCTGCTCAAATGCACTAATATACATGTCATTGTGCCACAATAAAAATCTTTATTACTTTACTAACTTTTGTATGTTTTCAAATAGAGATTACTTAAATGAACAGATATGAATATATATATATATATATATATATATATATATATATTTAACTCGATGCAGTCAAACTCTGAAATGTGTCTGTTGTAGAGAAATTACAAGGACAAAGTTGTTTGACATTGTTAAGCCTGAATACATGTTACATATTAGTATAGTGTTAAGTAATAAAAACAGAACAGGTTTTAATAAAGTTGTATTTTACAAATGTACACCAAACATCAGCGGTACGGTAAAACAGAAACAGAAACGAAGTGGCCACAGTGATTATGGAAATTGTTTCTTGATAGTAGTTTCTATGATATGCATCCCAAAATATGTGTGTGCCAAAACAAGTGCTGTCCAAGGTTTGCTTTCTCTGTTTACAAAGCAGTATTTGTAGTAATTTCTTGTCGTACCTGTGGTATGTTTTTTTTTTGTTTGTTTTTTGTTATCTTATTCCTTTTTTCTTCTGCAATGACCCAGTTATCGACCCAATTTAGGAATCCTCAGTGGGATTATTAAGTTTAATTGAATATGTTCTAAAAATGGATAAATAGGGATGATAAACAAAAGAAAAAGAACAGTCCAACTCCCGGTGCATAAAGGGGATGCAGATACAGAAAAGGAGAGTCTGACGAGGTGCGGTGTGCCTGTCTGTGTTTCAGAGCAGCTGAAGCGTGTGGAGGATGGCATGGACCAGATCAACCAGGACATGAGACAGGCTGAGAAAAACCTGACCGACCTCTCCAAGTGCTGCGGCCTCTGTGTCTGCCCCTGTGACAGGTACACTCTGCGCTCCGAGCTGCTCAACGCTCCAAATCACTGCTCTGTGTTCCCGTGCTTTGCATTGCTGTTTTGTGTGCTGTGCTCGTACGCATCATGACCGTTTATGGAGTAGGTCTGTGGCTGTTATTAACAAAACTTATAAGTATCATTTGGTATATTTTATTTTGATATGTTAATGCTTTTAATCATGTGTAGAGTTGCAAAGTGGGTAAAACAGTGTGGAGCTTGAATGAATTCACTTTCGGATTCTGGATGAATTCAGGAACTACGGTGCTGTGTTTTGTTCTCGACTGCAACGACAAAGCATTTCAAATTATCTGCTGCTCTGATTTGTGCCTCTGTATGCGTCCTTCACCATAGCAACAGCAGCCGCTGCTCATGGGTATCATGGTATTTAGAGATGTCCAAGATGGCAAAAATAACAGAAAGCAGAATTCTTTACATTGTTAAAATTAATGGCCATTTCATAATCCTCTGCGATTGTTCCATTATACTGCAGAGTTTTGTGTTTTTAAGTAACACTCAGGATGTTATGAGAACATTTTCAAATGGGAATACAGAAGAGGAGGAAAACATTTCCAGAACAAGCTTTTTTTTTTTCAGTCCTTGTTATCACTGGGTTGAAAACTTCCATGACACTGCTCTGATCTGTCAGGGTGATTTCACATGAACACAGCAGGAACTGCATCTACCTACACATAAAAGGAGTGTGAATGTCAAATGTGCATTTTATGGTCAAAAGATTGCTCATACAGTTTGCGAGCATTCCCGATGGTTTATGGGACGTGACAGCTTTCTCAACATGACAGGTGCACCGCTCTGTGCCGAGCATGCTTTAAAACTCATCAAAACGCATCAATATGCAGTGTCAGTGTGTGTATATAGTAAGATCATATCTTGTTCTAAACATGGAACAAATTTTCCCAAAATGCTTTCATATTGGAGAAGAGGATTCTTTGACGATTACCATAAGATCAGGTAGGGAATATTTTTTAACTTCTTTATGATTAATCAACATGTGTAGCTGTGATGACCAACTTGTACCTGTTATTTATTTATGTGGATGCTTCTATGTAGAGATATATGTTGTTGTGTTTTAAATTTGTCTAGTTTTTAAACTGACCTGAATTTTTTTGTTAGTCACACCTTTGTTTTTTTTTTCTTTCTTTCCAGGGTGTCATCCATTGAACATGACTCACGATACAAGCGTACCTGGGGTATTGGAGGTGACGGCGAAGTTGATTCCAATGGCTCAAAAGTCGTCTCCAGGCAGCCCTCAGGTGTTCGCAATGGACAAACTGCCCAGGTCAACGCCACGGCACCCTCGGGCCCCTACATTAAGAGGTTGGCTCATTCTGCTGCCTGAGGACTCTTTTATCATGATGTTGTTAGAAGCATGCTGTTATATCAAAGATACCAAGACGCGTGTGGCTGAGAAGTTGTGTGAATATCTAAACTTTTTTTCCGTGATGCAGGATAACCAACGATGCACGTGAGGATGAGATGGAGGAGAATCTGGATGCGGTGGGCAGCATCATTGGCAACCTGAAAACTATGGCCATGGATATGGGCAATGAGATCGACAAGCAGAACAAACAGATTGACAACATCACTGCCAAGGTAACGTCATGCATGATGCATGATAAATGAAAATATTTTTTAACACCAGTAACACTATGGAGCAATGTTTTTTTTTTTTTTTTAACGCCTGAGGATCCACACACACAAGCAGTGCAACCCACATAGATACACAGGTTTTTGAGCTGTCCCGCTGATCGACAGTTGGCTGCTGATAATTCTCAAACATAGATGTAAAGAATGCATGATTTCAGTTTTATAAGGAAGGAATTGCAGTCAATATGTTCGTTTGGCCTCAGGGATGCACATTTGGCTTTATGGTGAAAAGGAATTGATGTAGATCTATCTATTTACAAGAAAACTCCCACAGGGTACCTTTTTAAAGAAATTAGGTATTGAGTTAGAGCACATTATGTAATTTGTACACACACTGTGGGCGACTACCACTTCCCTTTTAACTAGTAAGTGCAGTTTAGTACTTTTAAGTCATAGTTGCCCTGTGGAGTTTTCTTTAAATCTAACAAAAGTTTATATTCACCATTATTCACCCAAACTCAGAGGTCTAACAAATGTGTCAAATCTCTTTTCGTTCCGTAAAACATTTCCAGAGCTGATTTTTCTGCATTGTTTATGTCTATGTGGTAGCAACAGTCCTCTCCCCTGCTTTTGTTGGCACATTTCTGCACATCTTGGCACATCACCACCACCTGAATATCAGCAGAAACCGCTGGCAGATCTGTGTATCCCGTCACCTGTGAGCAAGAGACAAACAAATCAGATCATCTCATTAAAAAAGTGCCCCATAGGTCAGAAGGTCACAAACTCCACAGGACAACCTCAAAAAAAGATAGAAAGAGTAAACATTTGTATACAAAGACCTTCAACTCTGTTTTTTTCCCCCCTCTCTTTCAGGCGGAGATGAACAAAGTTCGCATTGATGAGGCCAACCAGAGAGCCACCAAGCTCATCAAATAGACGAGGAGCCCTGCTTCTGCCAATTTTATCCATCAACCTTGAGCCTCTGTCGCCCCAGCCCCACACACACTGCTTACAAACACACACTCTTATGTGAAAAAAATCAAGAAATGTAGTCTGGAAGATTTTTTTGTTTGCCAGCAGTGTGCTAACCTTTACTGCACTAAAATGAAAGTAGGAAAAATTAACATTTGTGCATTTTATAAATTGACCATCACCGATAAAGCCTTGCGACACGTGTATACATAATCATGCTGGACTTTAAAAAGCAGCACGGGCATCAGAAACTGCACCAAAGAGGAAGTAGTTGACTGCCCGTCTTTGCTGTTTGATACCAAATATGCACCAAACCTGTTGTATCATATTTCAGCATTCACAGGAAGGGAAGTAGCACAGGTCAGCTGCTTTTCTTTATTATTATTTTTCCAATTTCTCAAAGTCAAGAACTATGAACTGCCTTTCTGTCTGCGTGTGTTCCTGGTTTTGTATGAATCAGGTCTCAGCTCTGTATTCGTTGGTTGTCTTTTAGTGCTATTCAGCGCAGCGTTAATTTATGGGTATCACCCCCTTTCGGTCCTATTTTGGCACAACTACATCTAGTTGAATCAAAAAAACATTGACTTTGGTCTGAAGAAAAATGTATCTTTTTCAAATCCTAAATGGTTCACTGTGTAATTAAGTTTATTGTGTCATGTGTATTATTATGAGATGACATGCTTATTTAATTCTTCTTTATCAAGCAGAAATGACCTGTGAATAAAGTTGTGTTTTATAACACTTTGTTCTCATGTCATTTTTGCCATTTCAGATGTAAAAGCTATTCAAAAAATATATTTTGCTTTGAAAGGAGTCACAGCAAATCCTCGTATGCTGGAATTCAAAGCACCTACCCCTGAATGATAGCAATTTTTTTTTAAAAATCTGACTGCTGAGAAGTCATGGTTGTTGTAAGTATTTGCAGAAAAAAATTAAAAAGCGCTGACCTGGTGTTATAAATTTAATATATAACAAATCACTTGTCCTTGAAATGCCACGCAGAGCCAGTAAGCACCATGAGGAATGTTCATCATTACCTCCTTCAAAGCACCAAGTTTAGCTGATAATAACACTGAATGTGGGAGACACACGAGTGGTTGAATAACAGTAGATTTGTCATTAGTGGATCAACTGCTGTACTCTTCTAGCATCTCTCGAGGTTTTTTATTCACTCTGACTGCAGTGTTGATGTAAATACTGAAACTTGCTGTAGCTGTTTATGAATTGCCTTAAGTCTTTCTGTTAATCTAATTTCATTCTTCTGTCTTCAATACCTCCTGGTTAATAGAGATTTATAGCGCCCAAGAGGAGATTTAACGCGCTTGTGCAGGGTTCCCTACGCAAGTCTGGTAATGTGCGGAAAATTAATTTCCTCAAGTTTGATAATTGCACAGTCTGTGTAGAAGTATGAAAACAAATGTTCAGTTCCGAAACACACGGCTGGACTTTGTTTAATCCTCTATCAGCTCACTAGGTCACTGTCATTATGGCATATGATGCAGTTTTGTCATAATGAAAACACCCTGGAAACTTAACAACGAAAGAAATGAGCCTGTAAAATACTGGAATTGGAAATGGGAGAATTTGCAGGAACCCTGTTGAGGCCTTTATAGATGGTCCACGGTTGTGTTGTAACAGCCTTTGTATCACAAACAGCTCCTCTTGCATCTGTTCTGTAAATAGCCTTCACAGTAGAGCTTCGGTGAAATAATGTCTGATGATGGAAAGCTTCATTTGTTTTGTCGAAGTCGTAGCCAGGCAGAGAAATTACTGCTGGCAGCGCGATGCAGAAGTATCCATGTAAATGAGTGATGTTTAAAGGGGTAAATGTGGAAGAGGAATAAGTCCTGGCAGGGTCTGTTAAGGCCTCGCTGTGGAAAATTGGCTGATGATAAAGTAATACAATACGGTGAAAGTATCTCTCGTATGCATCTTCTGGCTTATTTGTTTTGAAGAAAAATGATAATCTGGATGGTCTGCTGCAGGCGCACACACCTATTGAGTTTGCAAAGATTGAAATGAGCTGTTATCCAGGGCTGTGTATTGCTATAAGTGATCATCCTCCGCCCGTTACTTGTCAGCTGAGATCTAATTAGTCTAGCCTAAGGCTGCCTCTCTGTCTTGAGGCTGTTTATTCGTTGTTGTAACAACAGCCACTGGAATGTAAATCCAACCTTTTTGTCTGTTTTGAATATGTTCATATGCTGCTCGGCTTATCTGAAATTACCTTGGCTAACTATTCAACAAAAAAAAAAAGCCTTTTGTTTCACTTCTGGCTCTGTTAGATTGTTTGTACTCAATAAATCTATTTTGAAATTCATTATGTTGCATCTTTTTAGTGTGTTAACCATAACAATGAAATCAGTTTTCATTAAAAAATCAACAGAGGTGAAACTGTGGCCATGAATATCAAAATTTAGCAAAGGAGACTAAACGTGTCAAGAAATAAACCCAAACGGTATGTTTTCAGGAGTTTATTTTAAAGTTTATTCTCTCAAAATGTATTTGATATTTCTTGTCAACGTTTGGATATTTTACATGGCTAGAGAGTACAAAATGCAGATTAAAAACCACTGAACAGAAAAAGGCATTTAGGAAGGAGTGGAGGAATAAACAAAGTGGATGGAGGTGATGGAGAAGTGTCAAGAGTTACTGTTGATATTGTGACGAGTAAAAACAAGACTGAATACATGTGATGCCAAGTTTCCCAAACCATTTCGAGGTGTGTTTATAATTGGTACGAGTCGCACAGACGTTATGTTTTTCTGGCTCTCTGTAACATCTGTATGTCTTTAAGACGTACACAAGATCGTAGAGTTGCTAACTAATTTTTTCTTTGTGTAAATGTAAATAATCCAGACTGAGATCATCATTTTGCTACCGTGTTTCTTCTCGAACTCAACAGTCTTGTTCATCTTTCCACACCTGACTTCCCTCATTTCGATGAGGTCACTTGAGTTGGATCATAGTTCAGGGACAGAGCCCGCAGTACAAGGCAAGACGGCAGTGGGAGAGTGTGTGTGTGAGTGCGAGAGCCACCGTACGGGTGATAAAATCAACATCTATAAATGCAGTTCTATATACTGTACATACTCTGTATTCTCTGTAGGTGTAGATCATTTAACATTTCTTATTCTATTATGGCTTTTATTGTTGAAATGCATAAATGTGCCACATTCTCCCTTCCTTGCTTCCTTCCTTCCTTTCCTTACATTCATATTAAAGACACATTCCCTCAGTTCAGCATACTCCTAACTGTATGATCCTCGTCTGGGATAAAGAGTGTGCCTGGTCCTGTTGTGTGGTTTGGAAAAGCAGTCGCGACTCATCCGACCCACATCTTGTCCTAGACTTTGGCTGGTACTGTAAAACCTTTTTGAACGGGCTCTTTTTTTCTGCTTTCACAAGAGCGCCTGGTTTAAATTCTAGCTGGCTCTAATTTGACACTCAGCATTTCTGGTAAATGGAAAAAAAAAATCTAGTTTGTGAGATCAGAGGGGTGTTTCATAATACCAGTTAAACCAGGCTTATTTCAGCAAGTCGGGCTATTTCATAAAGCAGGTTTAAAGTCAGACCGAGGTTACCATGGAAACCAGCTTTATAATCAATCTTCCAGTGTGAAATGCATCGTGTTCCCCCCTAAAGGTCGGTCATCTTCTGCTGCTCAGTGACTCAGTTTGGAGTATATATGTAAAATTTAATACATTTGGACATTTGCTGCCCCTTTCGCATACTTAAAAACTCAAATTGTGTTTGTTTTCTCTGGAAATGTGACTAAAATAAGATTAAAGAAACATACAACCAGAAATCTTTAAAATACAGGATGGCCAACCTGAACGTATTTAAAGTGTTTTCACTGTTAATTCACACTTTCAAAACAAGTAGCAAAATGCTTAAAATAAAATGCTTAAAGACAATTTCAATTTATAAAAATGTTCAATTATCTTACTGTCATGCTCTAAACTTACTGTAAATTTGTATCTGTTTTTTTTTTACAGTAACTTAATGATTTATTTAGATTGCTGGCAACAACCTTCAACCATTAGTCATCTTTTTTTTTTCATGGCAGTGGATTTCTTATATAATTCTAATCATTTCTCCAAATGATGTTTTAACATGTTCTACTCTGTGGCTACAAACATCAGTTTTGTCTTTCTAGATTTTACTTTAGCAAACAGATTAAAAGTTTGGCCATTTTAAGTCAGGCTTTTCAAAATAAGACCAGCTTTTTCTGGTATCCTTTGATGAAACACCCCTCATTTATGTGCTGACAGAACATATCTTCACCTAGAGATCTTTGTGTGTCACTACAAGCCAAAGTTGAAGACAAATAAGGCAGGTCAAGTTGGTCTTGATTGAAGGTTCAAGAATATCACAATAGCACCATATCAAACTAACGTAAAACATACTTCATGCATCTGTAGATATATAAACTGTATATGTATATATGTCAATGAATATGTAATATGTCAAATTCAGGGTTCAATACACAAGTGTTGAATATATTTCAAGTTCACAGAAATAACTACTGCCACAGTTCAGTTGAGAATACAGCCTTACAAGGATCTATATTCAAAACTGAGGACTGATTGTGGTGTCTCATGACTGCTCGTATGTCATCAGTTACCAATTTCAAATCTCAACAGTCAAACCCTTCACAGTGCATAGAGCATTTAGTTTGCATGCCTGCAATTACACTTGGTGTGTGTGCACCGTGCAGCGCTGCACACTATGGTCTGCTCATCACCAAGACTTTACACCGCATTTACAAAGCTTTTTAACGCCTGTTAAATTCACTCTGATTCTAGAAGTAGCGTTTAGCGTCCCAAATTCAAACAGCACAGTATTACAGTTCACAACCATTGTATAAGGCAGATTAGTAAAAGTACTCCGTAGTACTCTCGAGTCACCCTATGTTCATTACAGGCCTTCATATCATACATAGCTATATCAAAGCATGCCATACTAAAGCAAAAAACTGCAGAAAAAGTAACAAAAGAAAAGTTTTACAAACATTCTTTGGTTGAGTGTGAAAGGAGCATTCCTGTGCTTTAATTTAATGCTTTGAATTTGGCATTTGTTAAAAGAACACAAAGAAAAAAAAAAAAAGTGGACCTTTCGCAATGATACACTAGCTTAAATACAGGCAGAAGAGTGATGGCTTTATCCTAAACTACAATATTTATGTTAAGTCTTGCAAAATAATATAAAAAAATCTAGTGATAAAAAGCTCGCTCTGACTGATTGTACACAAATACTACTTTCTCTTTCCAGGTTGCCTAGGCAACCCCTCCCTCCTGATGGCCCTCCCATCTCCTTTCACTTCTTCTTGGCAAAGCGACTGAACTTCTTTTCCTTGTCTTTCTTGGCAGAGCTGGGCTCAGGGAGGGCAGTTGAGGAGGAGGGAGCGGGCAGGCTGTGGGTTTTGGCCCCCGAGGGCCCCGACGCCTCCTCCGCTGCCAGGGGCTGAACGGCCTTCTCCATGGCCTGGCTCCAACGCTGGAGCTCCTCCTGAAATTAAACACAAAAACACACACCACAGCCGCTTACAAAGGGAAGTCCACCTCCAGAGGGGCAGTGTGTGTTTTTGTCTCTTGGCCTGTTTGATTAACTGAACCACTGAAGGTGGTCGCACGTTTAACGGTGAATCTTTGTGTTTGTGAGGCTAAATCGGGGTAATATATTGTAGATGAAAACAATCTTACTTAATTATTATATTTTGTAAAACTTAATGAGCCCTGTAGGTTAAATTTCTCTAGCTAATGCTGCGACGGAAGCTAATGTGTATAACCTCATTAATGTCAAGTACGTACATAAATAGCCTTGCCAGATGACTTATACATGGCCAGACACGTCAATCTGAAACAGCTTATAAAATGAAATATGCATGTGCCGTATGCAGCATTATGCCCTGTGACTACTACATTACACAGGGTCAAAAATTGTACAAATGCTGGCCAGAACATTCAGTCTCATGCGATTTTTATGGGAGGCTGTTAAATGTTATTCAGAGTTTCTCTCTGTGGTTAAAAACTCACCTCGTCTTTACACTGGAACAAATATTCACTGCCGTCTCCAAGACTGTGAGAGGGAAAGGAGAGTGATTTTAACATTTGTTGTGTGGCACATTTGTGAGGAGCAAGCGGCTGTTTTATATTAATACAGTAAGTTAGTTTCCCCCAAGACAGACTTTTCAGTAATCTGAGCAATTTTTCTTTATTTAACTTTCTGCACATTTGGAAAAATGCATTAAGGTTTCTTTCACTCTGGCAGCAGACCTCTTCTCGCAGCTATCTGCAGAGTGAATTGCACTTAAGGCTGCTGAAACTAAGCAGTTACTTAGCTTAGCTTATCTTAGCATACAGACTAGAAACCCAAAGGAACAGCCTGATTCTGTTTAGAGGGAAAAAAAACTTAGCTATCAGCATCTTTAAAGCTCACAAACTAACATGTTATATCATATCTGTTTATTTCATACAACCACAAAAACAATGGGGTTATGTTCTTGACTGGGAGCAGGTGAGTTTTTGTTTGGAAATTTCACAGTTGTGACAAAATTCCAGCCAAAATGATAAAGATGATAGATGATAATAAGATTCTCACCGCAGTTTGGCCACATGCTTCTTTTTCTTGTAGTTGGTGAGGATCTCCCAGCTGGCATTGCTGAGGGACAAAGGGTCCTCGCCGTGATACGTCACCCCATGGCCAAAACTCTTGGCGTCCTTGTAGGCTGAGAGCTGACCAGGCTTCAGCACACAGTACAAGTTGTTCCATGACCTGAGAGGAAGAGGAGAGGTGAGAAATGGGGGGCTTTATTATATATTTATATTGATCATTTCAGGTAGTTAACGTCTGGCAATAATGCAAAATCTATTTAATTTAATCCCAATTACAAGAGCCACAACAACATCTCCACTCCATTAAGGCTTCATTCAGTTAATTAAGAATAAGGAGAGCAGTTTATGCAGTTCACTGCTCTGTGACAACCAAACTTTTTGGGTTGCTTGTGACTTTAAAAAAAACTGACTTGTAGAAGCTGGAATTTTTCTGTTTTAAAATATAAAGGTTTTTACAACAGAGGACACCGCACTAACATTGACTCTTACTGTTACCTTGAGATGTGTATTGCTAATATTTTCTGGTACTGCTGATATTTGAGTAGAAAAACTGAAAAGATTTTCTACTTTTGCCAGTTGTGAATGTACAGTACATACACATATGCTACTGTAAGATTTTATTCAGTATAAAATATATTTATTCAGTATATTTACATTTATATTGATTCAAACATCCATAATCCAATAATAATAATAATAATAATAATAATAATAATAATAGTAATACAATAATATCAGTTAAATTCACATGCACTAGAAAAGTGCTTTTTCAATTTCATACCTCTCTAAAATCCACACTGCTTACATTGTAGAGGTTTTCAGGTTTGTATCTTATGTATGTTTTAGAAGTGAGATTTTGTGTCCATAGGTGAGTAAGTCTGTAATCAGCACTCTACTTTTTATGCCTGCATTCATTTATGTTGCTTGGTCCTGCTTTTTAGGTGCAGATTGATTTAAAAAGTACAATATGAGGTGACAAAAGAATGCAGCCTTGATGTTCACTGTGATGGATGAAAAAAGGGTAACATGCAGAAATGAATGGAGGCGAATGAAAGACCAAAATGGGTAGTGGAGTGGTGTAGAGACTACATTACATTTGGTAAATGGGCTAAAACATGCAAAAACAGGATGATGGTCCTTTTCCTATTATCTACCTATTTGAGGCCTTCTTTCCTGAGCCTTCCACATCGTGTTTGCGGCCCAGCGAGCCCTCCTGCAGCACAGTCTGGGCTCTGAGGGGCTCCACGGGCATGGTGGCAGCCCTCTCTGGTTCTTTCGGGGTCACTACCGAGACAGAGGGCTCCAGCTCCAGAGAACCACTCTCTCTCATTTCTGACATTATGGGAACTGTGGAGTCACCGGCTGTCCCCTCCAGCAGACCCGAACTGGGCTCAACTGCACCAGAGCCGGACTGGAGGAGCCAACGAAGACAGAAACAAAATGAGACAGGAGAAAAATCATAAATAATCATAAAGATAAATCAACAAATCAACCTGCACGTCGGGCAGAAGGTGCTCCTGATTTATTCAGCTGCCTAAATCGTTATCTTTAAAAGTGCATTTTTAACAGAGTCAAATGTAGTTTATGTTGGAGTAAGAAAGTCAAGGAGCTCTTTTCGCTGCAGGAGTTGGTGAGGAGAGTCTGATTTAGGTTTTTAAAAATTCAGTGCGCTTAAACAGAGGTCACAGCATGTTAAAGTACAGAAGACAGGAGCTGAGTGAGCGTAGTGACGAACCAGAGTCTGTTCCTCAATGGTGTACAGCTGCGAAGATTCTTCTACAAAGCCGGTGTCTTCTCTCCTGGAGGAAAGAGGGCAGCATGGGGTCTGCATGAGAGGCTTTCAAGAGCAGCGGGTGAAGAACAATGTGTTTATGTGCGCGAGTGAGTAGAGAGAGTTTAAAGGTAAAGCTGGAAATGTTCTGTATTCTTCTTACTGTCAACAGATCCTATAAAAAGTCAAAACATTGCGCGTATCTTGCTCTCAGTACTTTTTGACCTCCTTGGCCTCGAGCCCTTTTGTTCTCACTGAATCAATAATTTGAGCCTTATATATAGTTTTGCTTCTTAGAATAAATAATAATTAGATCAACCAGCTGGGCACTATAGTTTCAAACAAACGTTGTCGGAACAGGAGTTAATAGTTGGGGGTTTTCAGTTCATTAGGGTTTATGTATTTTTTAGAAAACAATGGCAGCCTATGGCACAGAGGCATTAGATATATTAGATTTACAGTACCTGTAAATTGGATCGATTTGTTGTTGGTTTGGATGTTTTCAATCAATTTAAGGCGGACAGAAAGATTTATAACGTCACCAGACACGTTCATGATGATGGACTGCTGCATGTGTGTGGTCGTGTGTGTACCTGCTGTCCTTATCTGAACGCTGCTCTTCTTTAATGAACTGCTCCATCTCCTGCTGCTTCTCCCTCAGCTCTAACAGCTCCAGCTGCAACACAGCAGTGAACTGGAATCAGCACCTCATCCATTCTTTGCTTCAATTACAAAACATTACATGGCACATTACTGCCACTGTCTTTAGCTTCTTTTATGAAATATTTCTTTTTCCAGGTTGTTGTGAAAGCCTGCAGGTAAGCTCTTTCCCAATCAATATTTCTGACAAGAGTATTGGGTTTATCCTCTTTCTCAGCAGCTATAATGATTCATGTTTTTTTTTTCTTTTTTACACTGTAGGCCATTAAGATTTTTGTGTACCGTGGTGAGGCGTTCCAGAGCAGAGAAGCGCTCCTCCCAAGTGGCGGTGGACTTCTCGAAGGCCTCGTGCCTCTTCAGGAGTTTCTCGACCTCGTCCACGCTGTAGCCGAGGTCTTTACTGGTCACGTAGGGCTCCTGAGCGATCAGCCAGGCCTCCGCCACTGAGGCGTCCCGAGCAAACTGACACACCTCCAACACTGGTAGGAAATAAAGACATTTTGAGAGTTTTTACAGTGTAGTTTTTTCCTTAGATTAAGAGTTTTATGGATATTAATACTGGCCATTTGGCATTTACTGTTCATAAAGTCACATTATGGGGACACACCTCCCTTAAAATGAAAACATTTATGGTTAAGGTTAGATTTAGAGAGGGTTGAGCATTATGAGGACATTTTGGAGTGTGAGGACATTTTATAAGGAATAAGACTATTTGAAAAGCAGAAATATTTCTAAGAAGTGATAATGTTTTTAGAAATGTAGAACATTTTTGGAAAGGAAAGACATTCCTGAGAAATCACAGGCATGTTTTTTCTAAGTGACAACATGCTTAAATGGTGAGAGCATTTTTTTGTAAAATGAAAGCATTTTTAAAAATTGAGGTCATTTTTTGAGAATACAAAAGTTAGCGTTTTTTTTGTCGTTGTCCATCTTGTAAAAAGCAGCATTTTTGTCTAGGCTTAAATATGAAGGTTTATAAAACTGAGAGCTATATTGAAATCATAGAAAAGTAAATATGTAATTGCAAAGGTTAGTTGGAAGAATCATCTCTGTTAGAGAAAACCTATTTTTTTAAGAATAGAAACACTATCATAGAACATCTTTGTTGTTTGTCTCAGACTATTTTTAAGCTGCAACAAAAGATGCTTATTGGAGTCGGAACATTTTGTTTTCCTTCAGGGCTCTTTCACGTGCAAAGGCTTGCGCTCATATGAGTTTTTACAACAAACAGTCATATGGCAGTTTACTATAGATTTGTGAAGAAAACGATTTATGTACAGGATTTGTTTTTACGTTGGAGGTTAGTGTGTTTTTTACTCACGGAGTCTGAGCCAGTCCCATCTGTCGTCCCACTTGAACATCATCTCCTTCCTTTTCTCCATCAGCTGCGCCAGCTTTTCCTTGATCTGACACAAGCAGTTATACAGTCGCAGTTACATATCAGCATTATTAAACAACTCAGCCCCGAGACTGGCTATTATCCTCTAAGAATTAGTATTGTGAAGTAATTAACCGAACGTTAAATTCAGGCCGGGGTCAATTGCTCATTTAAATTCTTTTGGCTTTTCCATTTCTAATTAGTGTTTGCTTTATAGTCTCCCTGATGAGTGTAAGATGAGTGGAATTTTTTTTTTTGAGGCGATCCAATTGGTTCCATTGTGCCAGACAAGAACAATCACTCCCAGAAAAGTAATTAAATCTAATGAAAGCGGCAATTTGAGGCCCAGCTGAGGATGAAAAGAAGCTGTCTGAGACCTTACCTCAGCAGAGTCTCGGTGCTTGCGTGTCAGCAGGGCCTTGCCGAGGTCTATGCAGTCGGTGAATTTGGCTCCCCTGGCCTCAATCTCTGAGCGGATCCCCTGGTGGTACTTCTGCAGGAGCTCCACGGACGAGACGTCCCTGATGCAAAGGAGGGAAAGATGTAAAGTGATAACAGGTAATGCAAGAAGTTTATCTACCTCTGTTGGTCGGGATTGGAACTGCAACAGCATTGACTAGACAATGGCAAGTTTATCTGTAGCTGTAATGTATAAATCTATACTAGATTTTACTTTTGGACCCACTGGGATCCACTGCTGCAAGTGTGAGAATAATGGCTATTTTATACAGTATGCTTTGCGGAAGATGATATTTGTTTATTTATGCAGGCCTATGTTGTATTATGTAAATATTCAACCCACCAAAACAGATGAATATGTTAATTCTTATTGGCTATTGAAACAGATGTGGATACAAAGTACTCAAAATACTCTAGTTATACTCAGGAGACTCAAAGGTCTGTTTTTAAACTGCCTGCATGAGATTTTTCTTCAACATCAGGACAAAAAAAAACACCCTCTTGCGGTTTGTTGTAAATGGCAGAAATCAATGTTGACATTAATTTAAAATTCACTGAATGGCGATCTAATTAAACTATGAGGTCTTTGTCTGAAGTGTGCTCACCTGGGTTTCTCCTGAGTCTCGATCTGCTGGATGATGCTTTCCATCCAGGCCATCAGGTCTCGCACCATGGTGAAAAAGCGGAACTTCTCAGCCGTGTCCACCAGTTGCGCCCTGCGGCCGTCGCAGGCGTCCAGCAGGCCCTTCCAGGCTTCCACCACCTCTCGCTGTTTGGCCTGGATGCTGTCTGCTTTGCTCCCAGCATACTGGGCATGAAGCCTTGAAGAAGTCTCCTGGAACTGCTCAACCTAGAGGGAGGAGAATCAGGAGTCATGTCATCAAGATAAAATGTAAGTCTCCCTCCAAAAAATGTTTTAAGAATTTGTCACAAGGTAATTGAACCTTTTGTCATTTAAATTTTTTGTCTGTAGTGGGTACATCATGAGCTCATAAGATGAATGTGACTGGGAGATCATTTTTACTATATACCATTTTACCGTTTAATGGTAAAGGAATATTTTGTTACATTATCTGGGCTCTAAGACCTTATTTCCCAATTGTGTAACACATTTAATTTTATATGGTAAATATTTCAAACGTAATGTCCACTTAATTAGCTAACGTTCAGACTTCCATTTTATCTTATTTCACTTTTATCTCATATCATTTTAAAAACGGCAAAACAAAGTCTTAACACAGCACTGACATGTTATTACACTATGAAGCAAACATATTAGCAAAGAGTCGCCTGTTTAACCTGAATGAAGAAGAAACCTTGTGAATATAAGTCAAACAATCATTCTACTTTTAGCTCTGTTTGGGTCTCCACCAACTCCTAAAGTAAATATATATCCTTTGCCAGTAAAGGCTCCACCATGTTTACCTCCTAGTAAATAACTTCTGTTTGGTAGGTAGCGTTCAGTGGAACTTTTTTTTGCTGAACTATACAATCAAACGTATTCTAATCAAAAGGGTTGATTAGAGCAGTGAGAGGGAAGTAAAACAGTAAAGATGGCGATCATGAAACTGCACCTTTAACTTTTTAAAATCATATTGATTGGTCCTTTATCCAACGGCAATGGGATTAAGTAGTATTATGTAATAATCTCCTTACTGGACCACCATTCACATCTCAGAGGACTTTTCACAGTTGCCCCTGCCCCCACCTCTAGATATGAATCATCAAAGTCTGCCTCTTGGCCGCTGCCTGCTGTGCTCCCTCAGAGTAAAACGTCTGTTCGCCCATGTTGTACCTGTTTGCCCAGAGCAGTAATGTCTCTCTCAAAGGCGGCGTGCATTCTGTGGAAGGACTCGGCTTTGCTAAAGTCTTCTCCCACATCTTCAGGCAGCTCTTTCTGCTTCTCCTGGATCTGAGCCACAAGATCCTTGCCATCATCAAAGTACCTTTAAAAAAAAAAAAAAAAAAAAAAAAAAGGCATCAATCCCTCAGTCTCTAGGGCTCTCTGCGTATCATCATCACATTCATCATCCTATCTATAATCGATGTTAAGTTGTTTGTGCTCAAGTTGAATTCTTTGTGAAAGTGTATGAAAGTGCATCCACACGCTTTCATCATTCTCATTCGTTTAGACATGTTACGTTGCATTACAGGGTTAGGCATGAAATCTTAATGGCAACAGTGCCGATCCAGGCTGTTATTGTGCTGGTTGCGGTCTGGTACATCAATCATGTTTTCCTTACTTGAGCAGTTCGTAAGACGTTGTGAGGAGTTGAGCGCGAACGTCGATGAGCTCCAGCAGATCAGCCCAGCTCTCATTGATGCCGTCCTTCCACTCTGCCATGGTGGCCGCCTCAGTGTGGCCGGCTTCGATCAGCTCGTCGATCGTCTCATTGACCATGTCCACTCGCTCCTGACCCACCATCCCCGTGTCTCGCGCAAAGTCTCTAAACTTATCCCTCAGAAGCTAAAAAACAAAGATTGATATGTTTTCATTAAGTAGGAAACGGAATTTAAAAAATATTGTTACTGGTATGGAAGTTGAAATTTTACTCAGATTTAAAGCCACACAGAATGATGTGCGAGTTAGGAGCCCATATGGAGCCAAGAGAAAACTTAAATACCCGAGAAATTGTCTAATGTGATATCTGTAAACTACACACATCTTGCGTGCTCAAGTGTTCATCGAAACAGATGGTCTATGATCACTTTACACCAAAAGAAGCAAAAGCATAAAATAAGCAAACTACCCTCAGGTGGTTTTCTCTTGTTGTTTATGAGACGCTCTTATCATTTGCTCCTCGGTTTTCAGTTCTCTAAAGTGTATACATTCTAGTCATTCTAGTCTTTTCTGAAACAACTCTATTTCCAAAATTAGATAAAAATGGATTTACAGAAAAACCTTGCCATATCTTGAGTGCCTCCGCTGTATCAAACTTAATAATTATAGTTCTTTTCATACAGGTTAAGGCAATTAAAAGTGCTTTGCAGATGACTTTCCAGCTGATGAGAAATGAGAAAGTACAAACATATGCAGTAAAATGAATGCACAAAAGAAATAAATATTAAGTAATTAAAAAAAAGAAAAAGGCTAGACTATTCTAATCAAAAGCTGGACTAAAGGCATTACATTTATGTTAACACTGTCCTAAACTTGAAACCACTAAGAAATATGTGCCAGAGGAGCTATGGAGCTGTGCTGGTTCAGACACTGTGAGCACGATCAGGCCGAAGGCCGATGTGAAGCCACGGAGTGCTTTAAAAACAAGCTCAAGAATTTGAAAATCAATACAAAATATATTGAGTGTGTCTCACTGGTCTTAGTCAGCACTTGGCGAGCCAGAGTTCTGGCTCTTTTTGGTAGAGCAGAAAGGGAAGCATTAACATAGTCAGCAGCAGGAGGGAGCAGGAAAGTTGCAGGGGCAGCGTGGGGGGACGATAAAAATAATGGAACAGGTGCATGTCGGTGTTCTTAGACGACAGGATGTTCGTTATTGTAGTTTGGCCCGTTGATTTGGCCACTTACCAACACAGTCAAACAGCTGCAAGAGCAGCAGTGGCTGTGACACACAACTCAGGCGATAAATGTACTTTAATGCCTTAGTGCTGCATTTTGCATAAAAAACTTTACTCCATCCTGGAATTATCACTTGTAATAATGCACATACATTTTTAGGTTCAGTTTACACAGTTAATCATCATCTCTAAAGTGAACAAAAATCCAATAACCCTCTTAGAAATCACAGAAAAAATGCAGTACTTATAACTCAAGAAGATGCCTGAGAATTTTGCAGGTTTTCTTCAGTATCAGAGTAATCCAGCTCTACCAGTCAGTGTATCCATGGGTACACTGCAAGCAGGAAGTGCAAGGTCGGCACACTTTTAATTATGCCAATTTGGCAAAATGTAAACAAAATGAATACAACTATAACTTTATCTCTAATAAGTAGTTGTAAGTTGTAGCCCACAGCAATACCACACTGAATTTATGTCATGTCTCTGTGTCCCTTAAAGAGAAGAATTATTGCACTTTAGCTAAAGTTTGCATGCCTGCCTGTTGGTTCAGACTGAGTCCTGGAGAATTTAATTTTATGGCCAATTTCTCTCTCAGTTTGTATGTGAAGAGTGTTTTTCTCAGAAGGTGTGATTGCATGTGTGTGAATGGTCTGGTTTGAGTAATACCGTGACATGGTCCAGGTCCTGGCCCATCTCCTCAGAGGAGGCCACCACTTCTTTCTCTGCGATCCAGTGCTCCAGGTCCTCCACCTCTCGGCTCAGCAGGAAGTGGTGGTAGGTGTGGTCCAGCTTCTTCCTGCGGTCCTCCGCCAGCTCCCTCAGCCCGGCGTACTGCTTATCCACCTGTCCCTGTCGCCTGATGATCTCCTCACTGCAAACAAGGTAAAGAGAGAAAATGAGATGAAAGGAGGGGAGGGAAGAAAATGAGAAAAGGGCAAAGAGATTGGATTTAGGTTTACTCTAGATGAGATGTGTGATTAGGATACAGGAACTATCACATTTTACAGGCTTGTCTCTCTTATCACCTTAAACCACAAGTGACTGGGACAACATGGCCGAATTAGCATCCTCGCAAGCAGTTCCGATGTAATCTCTTTCTGTGTGAACATCAAATTATGAAAGCACAAACCCATCAGGATGGTCCTCAGCAAACATTTTTTGGGCGCGGTCAGCCAGCTTCCGAATGGAGTCGGCGTAGTCATCCACGGCTTGCTTGAGGACCATGTGACGCTTCAGCATCAGCATGGCACTCTGCTCATCCTGGAGAGGGGGAGGAGGATGAGGAGGAGGAAGAAGAGGAAGAAAAGGAGCAAAGAAATTATGCAAAAAAAAGGAAAGGGGGAACCGGAGACTACACATCAAAGCAGAGCAAAATACTCCAAATGAGCTCTCAGCAGAGGGTGCCACTTATAAAAAGCGTGTCATTTTAATTGAAGAAGCCCCTAACCATGTAATCATGTTAATGCATGCAGTGCCACTTGTTATTTGCACAACATGATATGCCCTGTTTTGATTTAGATAATAAGATTGGTGTTTCAGACATCTGCGGCCACTTCCCAGAGTTAATCATCTCGCTTCCCCGTCTGTTACACGCTCGCTCTGCTCCTCACCTTGGCCTTTTCATCTGCGATCATGTAAAGCTCCTGCTCCCCGATCCAGGCTTCGGCCTCGTCCGCGTCGTTGTAGTACTGCTGGGCCAAGTTGGAGCCGTTCAGCCTCTCCCGGCGTTTGGCCATCTCGTCCTGCAGCCGGGCCCAGGCCTCCTCCAGCTCATTCAGCTGGTTTGTGATTCGCTCTGCCTCCAGCCTGCCTTCTGCGCTGGCGGCGGCCGCCATCCTCCGCCCTCTCTCAAGCACTTCATCGACGCGAGGCTGGTGACCCTCGATCTCCCTCTGCAACGTCTGATGGACAGTGAAGGAGACAGTGAGCGTGCAGTTTCCCCCCAGAGACAATACGATGGTGTCACAGTGGCTCCAAACTTTGTCTGCAGCTGCTTTTTTAAACACAATTTCTATTGAGTCAAGTATCATTTTGCGATATATGGACGCAAATTAGTATCTTTAAGGCAAACAAAATGTATAAAAGTTGTGTTTTCTTTGCTTTTAGAGTATATAATATCTCGACTGACAGTTGAAAATCAGTTTTCTGCTCAGTATACAGTATTTCCGCTGAGACAACAGAGTAGCTACATCTGAAATGAAATCAGTCTACAGATAAATAACTGTTCTGATAACTTTGTAATCATTTCAGTCATTTTTCAACAAAAATAGACAGGAAAATACACAACACAACGTTGTGTATTTTCCTTTTCAAATTAAAGGACACTGCAGTCTTTTTTTGTGTATAATTGTGGTTTTTTGAGGGGTTTTGGACTGTTGGTGGAACAAAATTAGCAATCTGAAGTAACCTTGGGTTCTCTGAAACTGTGTAGTCCATTTTTCACAATTCTGTTTCATTTTGCAGAGCTTAATCAAGAAAAATAAGCCAAGAATTGTCAGATTAATCTATGATGAAAAATGATGAAAGCGCCGATCTAACAGACTAGTTTCTTACTTGATTCTTTTTCAGCAGCATTTGCACAGTTTGAAGATTGTGTCCATGCTCTTGTGACATTGCCAAGGGCATCCTCTCCTCAATCCAGAGCTGAAAGAGAGCGAGAGAGAGAAGAATCAGAAGAAAAAGAAGATTATGACTAT
Organism: Amniataba percoides; assembly: GCA_037176925.1. Classification (NCBI taxonomy): domain Eukaryota; kingdom Metazoa; phylum Chordata; class Actinopteri; order Centrarchiformes; family Terapontidae; genus Amniataba; species Amniataba percoides. The sequence continues at coordinate 6,653,113 of JBAJHX010000115.1, forward strand.
TATCAGAGATAATAGCTGTTTCTATTGAGAAATAGCTTGACAGATATCAGATGTACACAAAGCATAAAAATGCAGAGACCGTCTACTGAATTTGACTTCTTTCAAAATGTCTCCAACATCTCAAACAGTCAGAATCCTTCTTTAAGCTTTCTCCTCCACCTGATTAAAGTGGATTTAGGCAATGAAACCAATAAAGGATTAAAGCTTTTTACCCAGGTTCACCTGGAGAGTCAATTTCATGCAGAGAGCTGGTGGTCTTCCTATCTTGCATACTAAGTGCACATACTGTAATTGAAAACTCCATTTCCAAATTAATAAGTTATCATTTTGAGAGAGAAACACCCCTTGAAGTTCAGGCTTCAACATTTCTTAGAATCCCAAAAGGTGTTATCTCGCTGTCATTCAAAAGCCAACATTAATCCAGCTCCCTCAAAATCTAACATCCTTTATTCTAATTTTGTGCAATCAATCATTTTATGAGAGCAGGGAGTTTCGACACTTTAATTTTACGTTGAAATTGGATCCATGCTTACAAGCTCATCGGCCAGGTCTCTGTAGAACTGATGGACAGCCTTGGCGGCCTCCAGCTTGCCTCTGCGCTGGGCGAGTGGTGTGAGGAGCTGCTGGAAATCCCCCTGCAGGGCCTGCTGTTCGGCCTCCAGCTCCGGCTGGTCCTCCCTGCCTCCGCCGTGCTTCCTGACGGCCTCTTGGAGCTCCTCCAGCTCCCGTGCCCGGTCACGCACCTGGTTCTCTGTCATCTGGCGCGGGGAGATACGATTAGAGAAAAGATGAATAGCCTTTCAAGAGCCTAATCAGGATGTAGTGGAGGGTAAACCCACCAAAAGTTAGTTTGTCTTGTAGTTTATGTGTGAAACGGAGCTTAACTGTTGTTTCCATCTACTGATTCCATAAAACTTTTACCAAAACAACATGTACTGTTCAATAATTTAGAGAACTTATGGTGTTTTTGTTTTTCTTTCTGACAAATATAATGCTTTCTTCACAGTCATATTTTAGTTCATATGATTTTTGTTTGTTTTCAGATGCAAGCGGTAAACACAAACACAGATTCAACACAGATGTTCACTCACTTAAAGTTAATCCTAAAAAGCAAATGAGCTAAAGCTAAAATGTGTTCACTCCCATGGTGAGATTTAAGTACACCTTGTTGAAGAATGTGCATGCATAAGTGCATGTATTTAAAGGAAATGCAGACACAATTATCATTCAAAGTATGTAGATTAAACGCCACAATGACAGACCTGATGCTTCTTGAGCAGGATGTTGGCGTTAGTCAGGTCTTTGACTTCCTCGTCTCCGCTCTGTAGCTGCTGCTGCAGCTCAGCGAGCCACTTCTTCATATCAGTCAGGCTCTGGTCGAAAAGCTCGGAGCGGTTGGCATCAAACAGCAGCCGGGCTTTCTCCTGGGTCGTGGACTCCAGCTTGTCCCACAGCTCGTGGAGTTTGGCCAGACGCTCCTTCACGATGGGCTCAAACTCAGGCTTAGACTCCATGAGCTCATGACCTTCCTGAATCCACAAAAACAAACAGTGTGAGGAAGGTGAAAAAATATCACATGATATATAGAGACGACAAAGGTGTAATAAGTCAGTGAAAAGGAAAGAAATTATAGAGAAGATTCTCAACTCTATTGTTTGTTTAAATCTTTTATAAAAACAGATATAAAAAAACCTAAAACTTGATCAATATTTAATTTATCAATACAGCACAGTGGAAGTAAAAAAGAATCCTAGCTGTCCTGAGTCCCTGTGTTAGTTGTTAAGATTCCCCAACATGGGCTTAAATCTGCATTAAATAAGATATTGTGAAAAGCCAGAATAAAGAGAATAAAAGACTAATCTTAGTTATCATAACGATTTGTCATTTTTACAAGCTAACACAACACCCCGTCTAAAAAGAAACCAAACTAAACAGAGTTACGAACCTGGTCTACTTTGTTGAGCCAGTCCTTGTTGGAGCCCAGCTCAGCCATGAAGGCCTGGTGTTTGAGCCACTTGCTGTGGAGGTTCCTGGCCTCATCGTACGACGTGTCCTGAGCTGTCAGCATCTTCTCGTTGATCCACAGAGTCAGCTGAAGCATTGGGAGGAGGGATTAGCAAAAGACAGATTCAAATCAACACCTAAGACTGGAGCGTGCACGGTAAAAAACTTGGGAAAGTCACGGAAACATCAGCGTTTTAAATTTGTGCAGAGGTGACTTTCTTTGAGCTGGATTTACTCCTTTATCTTTCGGGAACAGAGCATTCGCCAATTAGCCAAATGGGACCCCTATCCCAAATAGGGAAGATACACATTTAAGAAAGTCTCATCAAGTATTGTTCGTCTGTAGTACACAAAGCAGAGCAAACTGTTTAGCAAACTGACAAACTGAAAAAATATCACTGAGGTGTCAAGACTCAGTGAAGGAATAATTAAGCTAATAATTAATAGACTAATTGATGTAACCCGGTGATTACATGAACAGTAAATTGGCACTGAACTCACATCTTGAGTGTTTTGCAGGAAGTGCTGCAGGTCTCGGTTGTCACTGAGCTTTTCTGACACCTCCTGGGCTCTTCTTTTATTCTTGTTATGCCTGTGGGTCAAACACCATGAGAAAGTGTATTAAGAGGACAACTCCTCACTGAGTGAATCTTCCTCCACCTTTTCTTTCCACCCCCCCCCTCTGTGACAACAGGATGTGTCGCTGAACGAACCAAGAGGGAAGGAATCGTTACGAGCCCCACACACACAGAGAAAAATACCTGACACAGTAACCTAAAACAGTCATCTGTTTCTCTGCTACACCGTGAAGAAAAGCTCTCACTTAAAGATCAATATCCATTATTGAGGGTGCCTGTCTACCAAGCTGAATTGTGGGAGTTAATGGGAAAAGCTCCCGTACCCTCCATGCTGCCTGTTGTTGATAGTAACGATACAGTGATAAGACAGCTATTTTACTGCTGAGCCTGGTGAGAGTCAGAGGAAGAAGGGACTTACAATGAAAAGATATCTTCTTTTTTTTTTTTTTTACACCAGATATGATACGATATTTATCTTCCAAACGTGAAAGTCTGGACTTGATGATGACAAAAGTAAAAATCCAGGGGTTGTTGAAGTTGGTTAAAAGTAAATACCCTCTGAGACTTGTTCACCATTTATAATTAATGATAATACATTTGCTGAAAAATAAGTAGAATATAGAAGAGAATAACTTAGAATAACTAGCAGCACATTCTAGGATTGTTAGTTCACCACTTTGGTCCAGACTGGAAGATCTCTGAATTATCGTGACATTTGGTACAGATGTCCACAGTGCCTGGAGGATGAGTCCTGATGACTTTGGTGATCCCCTGACTTTTCCTCTAGCACCACCATGAGGTTCACATTTGGGTTTTTCAGAGAAATGTCTCCACAGCTATTGAATGAATTGCTATGACATCTGGCACACCCGTTCCTGTTCCCCTCAAGATGAGTTCTGATGACCTTTTAACTATTTGTGTGACATTATTGTCAGGGAAAAGGACTCAACTCAAGTACTGTGTTTTAAGACCAAATATTTGCAAAAGCAACGTCACGCCCATCAGCTTCAGCTGTACTTTCTGTCTCACACAAAAAATCCAAATCACTTTTTTGTATGATGATGAAGTACAACAGAAGTACTCCTTTTGTTTTTAACCCTTTTATCTTTCTTAAAAAATTCTTGAGAAATCATTGCCACTTATTAGTTACTGCTGGTATATACAGTTAAACAGAGCTTTCCCTGACCTGCACCAGTTTGAAAAATGATTGTGGAAAAAAGAAAGGTAGAAAAACATCACTCCAAGTCGAAATCTGTTTATGATCAATAACAAACTGACCTGTCTCGGATTGAGTCAATTTTCTCCTGAACTTTCCCAGAGTACATGTTGTTGCTGTCCACCAGTCTCTGTCCGCTCTGTAGAGCACCATCAATCTTGTCCTCGTTGGCCTCCATGGTGCTCACAAAGTCCTCATGCTTCTTCAAAGCTTTCTCAGCCCCGGCCAAAGTGTCAGGCGTGTCTATGTGGGCCAGTGTGTACTCCTGCACCACGGCAAAGACAGAATTAACGAAGGCAAAGACAAACACCCCTGAGACACCCAACCAGCTGACTACATTATCTAACAAACATGCGGTGTGGTAACTGACCATGCTGCATTCTTCCATACCACATTCTTTTAAATACATGTAGCTTCACTAACCCTGTCATTAAAAAGCTAACCCATCCTCTGTGGAAACTGATGAGTCTGGCTAACACAGTCCTACTCCACATATTCAGTACTGTACCTGGTTGTTGAGTATGGCCGCTACAGCCTTGCCATCCCTCATAAACTGCTGGAAGCCCAGACCCTGGTCCAGGAAGTTCTTGCGGCTGTCCCACATCTTCTGCAGTTCATACCAACCACGGTCGAGCCCCTTCAGCCTCTGCTCCAGCTGCTGGTACTGAGGATCATCCTCCTGACCCTGAGTGACCTGGGCACCAGTGTCCCTCACACGGTGAAAGTCCTCCTCGTGGTTGTTTATGTCTTCACGCACAGCGTCGTGAAGGCTGAGCTGCTCCTCGGCTTCTGGCAGCGTGGCAGGCATTTCCTCTGACGCCACAGCCTTCTGGGTCTTGAAAAGCCAGGACTGGAAGTCATCCATATCTTGGAGGAAGGTCTGTAACTTACTGACTTCGCCCAATGAGTCCTCTCTGTCTTTCAGGGTCTTTCTTAGAGTGTCCCAGGCCTTGTCAAGCTCTCCCATGCGGGCCAAGATGTCACCTGCGTTTTCAGGGTGGTCCTTAGCCAGCTGGTCAGCCTCTTTCCTGAGGAAGGTAAGCTTGGTTTCGATGGCGGCCAAATCTCTTTCCATGCCAAACAGTTTCCTCTGGATGGTCATGACAGCTGCCAGGTCATTGCCCAAGTCCTGAGTGGACTCGATCACCCGTGTCTTGTCTCTGATCCAGGCTTCTGTCTCATCACACTCCAGCCCATAACTGTGCAGACTAACAGAAGAGTCCACTTTTCTCTTTTTGTCCTCCACCATGGCCTTGAAGGCCTCCCACCTGAAAGAGAGAGAGAGAAACTTGTTATATCATCCTACGATATGTTTTATACCCTGTAATGAGGCCTTGAAATACTTAATTTTCAAACATTGGTGGCACTATATAAGTGCGTTATTTTCAAGGAAAACAAGGAAAATTTGTTCAAATTTTAGAGGGAATTGTCGTGTCCTTCCTCATTTACTGTAAACTCAAGTAAATAAATTACATTTATTTATTCTTCAATTATGATAGAAACTTTTATTCTCCATATACTGTTCGCTGATCTGTATGCTTCCCTGTAGACAATTTCCACATTTCTGCATGTCCAGCTGACCTGCTGTGCACTGACTAAATGAGCTCACTGGCAATTAACTAAAAATAATTGGAAGTGTACAACAGTTGAACGCTGTTTCTGTTTTATCCATAATTAGTTCTAAATTACTGACTTTCTTCCAGGAAACTTCTTATTTGAAAATTATCGACCTGTAAAATAAAGCATTATCTAAACTTTTGATGTGCTTTACTGCAAAGACAGAAGATAAAAATATCTTTTTTTTATTTATTCCAGGTGAAACACTGAATAATAATAACCATTATTTATTGTTGTAATAAAAAGATAATATATTCAAAGCACCTCTTATTAAGTCGCGTCTGACATTCTTTGACCTCCTTGGTGCGAGGGTGTCTGCTGTCCTCAAGCTGTTTCACAGCTTTGTTGACGTCATCCACTCTCGACTGAACATTTGCCATATCTTGAGCTAGCATGCTCAACCTGAAAACAAAAAAGTATAATGCCACTTTAGAGAGAATCAAGCAGGTCATTTTGTAGTATTTGGTAGAACAATATTAAATCTAGATGTGTACAAAAACTGTTCATGGCTGCGTCCGTGTACCTATTCTGTACAACTTCCAGATCCTCCAGCTTGTCAGGCACCTCTAAACCCACCAACCACGTCTCCTTCTGTCCCATCCAGAGCTCACAGGCGTCTGTCTCGCTGAAGATGGTGTATAGGGCCATAGTGTCATCCAGCTTCTTCTGTCTCAGGTCAGCCAGAGACATGAGCTCCATGTACAGGTCCTTGATGTCTTTCAGACGTCTCTGGATATCAGGGGTGTTTTGCAGCTCCTCTGGCAGCGCGTTGGCCTGTTTGGATAGAGCATCTATGGTGGCACCATTCTTAATTGCTTCATTCTTCAGGCTGTTGTGTTTTTTCAGCAGACGCTGGGTAGTGTACTCGTCGTGGCCCACATCATCGCTGGTCATCTGCCTCTTGGCGTCCAGCAACCAGGCCTTGAGTTCGTCAGCATCTCCCTGAAACTGGAAGAACCTCTGGGTGTCCTGGAGGTTCTGTTTCCGAAACGCAGCCAGCTCCTCCAGCTGCTGCCATTGCCTCGTGATATCATCCATGCATTCTTGAACCTTCTGGGAGCCATAGTGCTTGGCCTGGATCATCTTTTCCCCTTCAGACAAGACCTGCTCCAGGTTGGCGCGGCGGGCTCCGAGCTCGTCCTCGAAGGCGCTGTGTTTGCTCTGGAGAACCAGCACGCTCGTCAGATCCTTGCCGTGATCCAGGGAAGAGAAAATGTGATCTTTCTCTCTAATCCAGCTCTCCAGCTCCGTCACCTCCCACAGGAAGTTCCAGAAGCGGCGGGACTGCTCCAAGCGAGCCCTTCGCTGGGCCGCCAGGGCACAAAGCTCCTTGTAGCACAAGTCCAAGTGCTGCACTCTGTCCCTGATCACCTGAGGATCACATGGCTTGTAGGCTGGAGGAAAAATAAACAATTCAATCAAAATAGACAATATAACAGTTATGACTATTTACTAATTTCACTCTTTCTACTTCTTTCAATCTTCTCAAGGTTCTGAATTGCTGGTATAAGGTGTGCAGGAGATATACTGATCCATTTAGCATGCTCACACCTAATAAAACATGCAGTAAGGGGCACGAGGCGCTGCTGCACTTACTATCTCCATTGGCAAACTTGAGAGCAGCAGCACTGGCAGTGTGCACCCTGTCTGCCTGCAGAGCGATGTCGTTCTCCAACAGAGCGTGTTTCTGTAATAAGTCTTCCACTTCCAGCAGGTGTTTCCCAAAGTCAGGGGACAGAAGGCGAGCCTAAAGAGAGGAGATATCAATCTGATCAGTTCAGTGTCTAAAAAATAAATACAATCGGTTTATGGATATTGCATGTACATCCTGTGCTTTTACCTTCATGTCATCCATCCAGCTGATTATGTACAGCATCTCCTGGAAGATCCTCTGCAGAGTAAGGTTCTTATCCAGGCGCCCTCTGCGAGCCTTCAGCAGCTCCTGCAGGTAGTCCCACAGGCGCAGGATGTTGTCTTTCCGCACGTCAATCCGTTTGGCGTCATGGTATCGCTCCGACTCCAGCTCCTTCGAGATGTCCACCAAGGCCTGAACACGCTCCTCGTACGCAGCGATGTCCGTCTCAATGGCATCGTGCTTCTTCTTTGCCGCTTCTACCGCTGGCAGGTCGTAGCCAAAGTTATCCTGAGGAGAGCAGAGAGTGGCTCAGGGCAGAAGAAACCTCTTGGTTTGCAGCGTCAGATAATAATTATTAGATTAGTTTATTTTACACCTATGTATCTAAGCAACGTGTATTCACTCAGTGGAGAACCTTTTACCTTTTAAACTCAAGTTTATTTTGCTAATAAAATTTTTTGTAAACAAGCAGAAGTTATGTTTTGTTTTCTGTTTATTTCTTTTCTTCTTATTTCTACCTAACTTTTTATGCGGAGAAAGTTCCTATTTTTTTTACTTGCAGCTGACACTTTGAAGTTGGTGTCATCTCCATTTTTCCAACCTGTTTCTGCTGTTTTCCTCTCATCAGCAATAATCTGGGGCACAAACAAGCTGCTGCGTCAATTAATTTATGCAAATACTTTGAAAATGTTTACTGTTATACATGTACTTTTATTTAATCAGGTAATTAGGTAGCCTTATTGAAATCAAAATCATTTTTCAAAACGCTCCTCAGGGGAATTATCAGATAATAACATCATATGATATCCACAGTCTTGTTGACGTTTTACCTGAGCCACTAGTCTTTGGTTCTCCAGGAGCCAGGTCTCCCTCATGGCCGCTTTCCTGTCGAATCTTCTCGCCATCTGTTCTAACTTCTCCTGTCTGATCAGCTCATCTCTCAGGACGCGCTCCCGCTCGTGCTCCGCCCTCTCCAGACGCTCCCAGGCCTGCACACACGAGATGGATCGTGAGAGTTTGTAGTTTATGGGGAGGGAGGTTGTTTAGAGGTTCATTGCCTGACCCCGTCCACAATAAACAAAAAACTCAGAGGTTGAGGTCGGCCAAAGAACAACTACTGAAGTTAGCAGATATGAAGTGTTATGTTCAAGGACGTTGTGGAGAAGTTTACTGATACAGCTGAGCAAACATGTTCTTTGATGAAAGGATGGCGTACAGTTTTCACTCACTCCATTGCCCTCTCTTAAATACCTTAAAATTAGGTTTGCAGCTAATGATCTGTTAAAAATGTTCTTTTAATTGTTTGGTCTGTTAAATGTCAAATTTCAGAGAGCCCAAGATGCTCTTCAGATGTCTCGTTTTGTCCAACTAATAGTTCAAAACTCACAAATATTGAATTCAAAATTATTTAGAACACAGGAAAGAAGCAAATTCTGACATCTTAAAACATGGAACCAGGAAATGTTGGATGCATTTACTTGATAAATTACTTAAATCATTAACTGATTATCAGAATCATTGCTGATTAAATGTCTGTTGAAGTTATTCAGGATTTATGATCTAATTGTTTCAGGTCAGCCTACAGAACCTGGGAATATATTTTAAACTTTGAGTTGATAAGAGGGAAATATCCCAGTGCCAGTGTGACAGTAGTGTTTCGTTTGTTTTTCTTGTGCTGCCAGAGCATTATTTTCCTCACCAGATGGCTTTTATTGTACAACTGTACTGAACTGAACTATAACCAGTGTAATTAAATTCATTTGTGGTTTAATTGTTCTAAATATTTAATTGTTGTTCATTAATCATTTTAATTGGTCTCTGCAAAAATGAATGAATCTTGTCCGTCTAACAGAGCTGAAAGTCTGTGGTCTTTAAACCACAGGCTTTTGCATGCTTGTGAAACAACAAAGAAACTTAATATGAAAAATCCAACACTGAACTATTTCTTCATTAAAACTACAGCTGGAATTATGAGTCACATAATCGGCAAGTAGATCAACAGAGATCATAATCAATGTGATCATCAATTAAGTCTTATATTTAGCAAAAATGCGAACACTCCCTGGTTCAGGCTTGTAAAATTGTGAGGATTTATTGGATTTCTCCGTCTTATGTGATAATAAACTGAACATCTTGGTACATCTCGGTCTGGCAAAACTGTGATGGGCTATTTTTGTTAGTTTCTGACATTTTATGTTTAATCAGTGACATTTCAAAATCTGAACAAAAAATGATTCTCCTTCTCACCCTATTGATATCTGCAACTAGAGCTCCCTCTTTAGGCGTGTAGACCCTCTGGTTGTTGGCTCTCATGCGGCTCTGGATGGTGAAGAGCAGCACCTCAAGGTTTCCTTTCTCCTGGAACCTGAGAGAAAACAAGTTGCACAGAAATATAATTGTAAGGTGTGCATTTACTGTGGTTATGGCTTTATTTGGCATCCTGCTCTTTAAAGAACTAACTTTAAACCACTCCAGAAACTTTTTAGTGTTCTTGACTTTATTGCTCCAAAATGGATTAAAGATGTTCTTCTCTAAGTCACCCTTTAATGTGTTCTGCCTCTTTTTTTCCATTATTGTTCTATTTTCATTAATGATTATGTAATTATATTACTATTCATTCATTTTTCCATTTGTAGACATGCACATTGTGCTCACATTTAAATGTCATCAGTGATGGGTTAAAATAAAAAAGGTCAGTTCTTTTCTCCAAAAGTCAGCAGCAGTATGAATTTCTCTGAATGGGTAAATAGATAATGACAGTGTGGAGGTTTGCTGATTTGAATCAATTTTAACTAAATACTTTGAATAAAATGGACTGAATTTTGTTACAAAGAAAGGCAGCCAAAAACATCATACCACACAATAAAATATATTTTAAAACTTAATAATAAAGTAAGTTTTCAAAGAACAGCTATAAACCGCAGCCAGTAAACTGTCCACTGAACTGATGTGGTTTAATGATGTTATCTTGTGCAACATAGAAAAGTTTGTGGTTTAAGATTTCATAGAAAAATTCTATCTATTGGCTCAGAAGGTGCTTTGAAAAGTTGTGTTAAAGTACAATTTGTGTGGTGGGACGGGTTGTTTATTTTCTGTGTTTCTGTTTTTGTATTTGTAACTGATATTTTGTGAAAATGACTAAATATGAATCATTGTAAAGATGAGGTGTGGGTTTCCTTCCTTTTAGTTTACAGCAAAGAGAACAAATTAGAATAGAAATGCAGTGAAATGGGGGCAGGGGACCGTCTTGGCTTGACTTACTTGGGCGGCTTCTCTACAGTGCGGTAGGTGTTGAAGGCCTGAAGCTGCTGCTGAACTCCGCTCAGAGAGTTGGCAAGTTTCCGGTTGTTCAGCACGACGATGGTCTGCTCGATCCACGTCAGCAGGTCAGACGCCAGCGTCTCATATTTATCGATCATCTTCTCCGTCTCAATGGCTTGATCCAGAACCTGAAGAAAAGGTCAAAGGCCGTGAGGGAAGCAGGTGGAACAAATAACACACTTGTACATGGGCGCCACGTTTCCATCTCACCTTTCCAACTCTCTTGCCCTCGACGGCGAGCTGCTTCATCTTCGAGAAGTAGTGGTAAAATGCCACGACGTATGTGATGATGGACTTCTCATCTGGGTTCTCTGTGAACACATCTACAAAACAAAACGGCAGACAAGTCAGCCAAGCCAGAGCTTAAAGCTTTCCACCAGGCTTTAAGCTCATAAATATTTGGTTCTAGATGGAGGCTCGGGCTTCATCGGTCACTCGCCTTCTGGGTCTAACAGTTTGGTCACGCCGAGCTTCTGCTCTGCGACATTGAAGGCGTTCTGGAGGTTGTGGGTCGGGTTGGACCTCTTCAGATTGTTATAGTCCACCAGATCTGGCCTGATAGAGGAAGATGGAGAGAGCAAAAGAGGGAAAAATAAAGACAATGAGGCAGTGAGAGAGATGGAGGCGAATGAGGAGGAGAGACACTGAGCAGACGGGTTTCCTGTGTGTTTACATTTCAGAGCTGGTGAGAGTGGATTTGGCCATTCATCTCTCCTTACCGGTGTTTGTGTATGAGAGCGTTGAAGGCCATGCCGTCCTTCCAGCTGGTGGTGAAGTTTGTGATGTTGACACTGGGATACCTGCGAGACAACAGCCCGGGGAGACGTCATTGACTGAACATGAGGGGCACTGCTGAGAAGCTTCTGTTTAAAATCAATGTCCGGGATGTGCTCTGCTTCTCAACATGCGTAATAATGAACCACTTATTTCTGCAGCTTTGTGCCTGAGCAGAGTGAGTGTCTTCTTAATGCGGCTCTCGTGTCCGCACGTCAACATGAATCCACGGCATGCAGCCTGTTATCTTAGCTTAGTATACTGACGGTAAACAGGAGGAAACATCTTGCCTGACTCTGTCCAAAGGTGACAAGTTTTGCCAAGCAGCACCTTTAAAGCTCACTAACTAAAGCAATATTTTGACATTTTGGGAAATATGCTGCTTATTTGCTTTCCTGCAGAGAGTTCGATGAGCAGATCAATACCACTCTCATGTCTGCACAGTAAATGCAAAGCAGACGGTCTGCTTAGGTCAGCATGAAGACTGAAAACGTGGGAAACAGCTGGCTCGGCTCCGTCAGAGGCAACAAAATGAACACATAAAACATGTCATTTTTTATGCAAATCAAACAAAGGACATATAACATGTTAATTTGTGAGCATTCAAGGTGCTAGTACACAGTTTCTGTTAGTTAAGGGCAGATCCAGGCTAGCTGTTTCCCTCTATTTCCAGTCTTTATGCTAAGCTAAGCTAATTGTCTACTGAGAGTGGCTGTATTTTCAAAAATATCTAACGATTCTTTAAAGAAAATGGCTTCATGTTAATCAAATATAATCTTTAAAAGGAATGTTAAAAATGGAAACAAAACATTAAGTGTGGTTTTGAGTGCACACATTGTAACTTTGCATAACATTCAATTAAATTAAATTACTTCTTAATATCAAAGTGAAAACTAAAAAAGGCTTCACTTCTTACACAACTAAATATTTTTCAATCAAACATTACGATAAACTTGAAACTACTGGTGACTGCTTTTGGTAAACGCATGTTTAACCATAAAATCTGAAGCAGTGAAAATAGTAATTCACTTTTTTATGTTATGAGTACTTTTCATAATACTTAGAGATGCTTCACAAACTAAATTAAACATATAAACAAGAACTTAGAAAGCTTAGAAGACAAAACAAGCGCCTGATGTTAAATGAAATATTAAAATTTTGAACTGAGGCACTCTCAAGATACACACACACAAAAATATCTTTAACCACTAAAAGATTTACAGCTGTGCACAGGAGTGGATTTTTCATATCATCTCCCAAAGGATATTGGCAACAGCCTGGCGATGCCAAAGGTCGCACGTCCCACTTACCCTGCAGTTTTCATCTGACACCACAGAAGAAGAGCGTCCTTGGCTGAGCGCGTCTCCTTCTGGTCCGCCTGGCCCGTTTCCACAATAATGTCCTGGATCTGATTGAAGAACAACAAGCACAGCTGGATGGTAAATAATGAAGCTTAACTAATGACTGTGAGGTTTGCAATCAAACAGGAACAAATCACAACAGAGAACAAAAAGCTAACTGATAGTAACATGTCACTAATGGGATGCAGCAGGAGGGAACATTTTGGCAAAGTGGCACAAATACCCCTTTGAAATACATCATTTATTACAGCAGACATACTAGGAGGTTTTTTTATTGCTGTAAAACAAAACTAATCTCAAGTGATATATCATCAATGCTATTAGCCGAGTGGATTCTCACAAATCTAAACCTGGGGTACGGCTGATAGAAGGAGGGGTGCTAATTATTGAAGTTCTTATTTTCCCACACGGTGAGCCAGTAATTAGAGCAGTGATGTGATCTGAGAGACAGGCCCTGAGAGAGGGCTAAATTTAGCCAGCTTTGGTTCTCCTTGGTTTATGCAGACTGAAAAGATACAGACAGGACCGAGTCAACTCCTTTTCTTTCCCATTGCTCTTTTTTTTTTGTGAAAAGTCTGAATAATGCAAGAGGCCATACTGTTTGAACTAACGTGTCTAAAAATAACAGTGTTGCTGTCAAATTAAAAATAAATACGTGCCCCCTCCAAGAAGATAAAAGAGTCGCGCAGACATGTTCTGATGTTCGGGATGTGCTTCTAACAGCAGATAATAACGGCTGGAACCTGAAGGCGTCTGATTCGAGGAAAAAGAACAAGTCGAAAAACATCCCAAGGCTGCGAGTTGGAACTGTTTCTGTGCTGTGCGCAGACACACCCAAATGAATTATCAGTTTTCTCACAACTGTTTATCAAACACAGCAGGTTGTACACTTTTGCTGCATTTTAATTCAAATAAACGATACTCCGACACTGGTTCTGTTTCTATGAGGTTCTATGGTTGCATGATGGTAGCATACATTAAAGTAAGCACGCTGTCATATTTGAACTGTGTTTGGACTTTATTGCTGATTGTGATATAAATGTTAGAAAATAAATCTTATGATGCTTGCTGACCAGAACTGTAACTGTGACTTTTTTAGATAAAAGGAAATCTAAAGAAGTGCTTAATAAGATTGTGTCTTGTTTTTCATAACAAAAAAAAGAGAAAAATCTGTTTGCAAGAAAATGTGCTCAATTATTATGATGATTTAAGTTTCAATGGCAAGATTATTGTAATGTATGTAGGTTTTGAATATCATTAACATAATTTTCTATTTATTATTATTTATTATTATTTTAGATAGCACTTCATCTGTTGGGCTCTTTCTTGTACAGCCGTAATCAAGTCTTACTGTGCTGAGCGAGATAACTGAAGAAGCTGTTACCATATTTAATAAAAAGTTCAAACATTTTTGTGTTTTGATGAGACCTAAATAACAGCTCCTGTACTGCATGTAACAGAGGGATAACAGTGAGAAAGAGGAGAATGAAGTTATTTACATTCAAATGTGCAATGTATTGTGATTCATGTCTTTAAAGTGGACGAGGATACACTTTGGAAGCTGTTCTTGTGCTTTTTACTTTTACAAAAGACTTAAAGCCTTTGATAATAGAGTTCTGTGTAACTTATGTAAAAATACAATCAGAAAGAGTGATTGAAATCCACAAAAACAATCGAATATGAGCAATCAATGTAGCCGTGGTCTAAGTGTACCTGGAAGCGAAGGATGATGGTCCAGATGAGGCCGAGGATGAGCCGATGGTTCCCGTCGACGATGTCGTGGGAACCCATGTTCTCCAGGTGGACCCTCTGCTCTTTGAGGAACTGCAGAGCCTTGTCCACATTCTCCAAACAGTGGATACGCATTCGGCCCTTGGTGGGTTTTGGCTACAGACAGAAACAAGAAAGAAAGGCAAAGTGCAGAAAGAAAAAAAAAAGAGTTACCACGAGAGAGAAATGGATAACACAGGGAGAGAAAAACATTAAGGTCTGACGTGGGAGCTTCTCACCAGTCGTTCGCCCGACAGCACCTCCAGCAGTTTAATGAGCATGCGTCCATCCCGAAGGTCCAGGTAGAGGTCAGAGATGCGACAGCCGACCCGGGACAGGATCGAGTTGACCCATTTAGTGAAGGTCTTCTTCTGAACCGCCTCGCGCTCATCTGACGGGAGCACAAAGTTAAGAAAGAACATGAGCTTCATGAATAATGGAAGAGCTTCACATCTACTGAACAGCACCACCGGAGCTGGTGGGGAATGACTGTCCTGCTCAAGGGCACTTCAGACAACAGGAGGACCCCCCGATGCAAGTTGAGGAAATCTTTTTGGCTATATTAATTGTCAGTGTGGAGTTAAGCTGAGCACTCAAGATACTGACTGACAGACAGCCTGAACATTTCCAGTTATCAATATCATCTCACAGTCAGCTTTGTCTGCAGCAAACATGCACTTTAAAACGATTCTCCAAGATGCAAGATTTACATAACTATGCACCAATTATTAGACAATGGGTCCCTGGCCACAGACATCCCACCCCTCCCATACAGGAAACAGATTTGACAGACTAATACTCTGCAGGTGACGCACGACTCTGAGGCGCTGCTGTTGCTTCAAAAAGTGCACCTTCACATCAGTATTTAGTTCACGATGGAGATGATGAGAGATTTCCGACTCCTGTCCAAAGTTTCCTGCCACACTAGATCCACATTCATTTGCACATGCATTATTCAAATTACTACAGCACACTATGCAGAAAATGGTGGGAAACCATCAAAGGAAACATAAGCTGTAAGAAGAGCTGTACTCCTGCTGGATTAAAGAGCATTAGCAATTTTATTGTATTTTAATAAAATGTTACTGTTGCCTCAGCATGCTGTGCAGATGTAATATGAGAGAAAACATACAAAAGCAAATATTAGATTGTATTTCATTGGTAGACACTCAAAATGAAAAAGACATATCAGGAGGAGCAGCAAAAATGTTATCAGGACATCCCAAGACTGACAGAGCTCTGAGAGTTTCCAATTGGAAATGTTAACAGTCACTTCAAAAAGGGGACAAGGTCTCCTGTGAGCCCCTGGGCCTGTTCAGTAATGCATCCTTGTCCATAACTAAAACGTCAGCTAGTCAATTAAATGGTCAGCCTCGTCACAGTGCAGCCCTGCTGGGAAAGATAGCCTCACTGTGACACTTAGTCACTTTCCAACAGTGGTGTCAAACAGGGATAATGTGTATTTATACAGTGCATTTCTTATACTGAAATTAGAGCAGTATGTTAATATTAAAGCTACTAGTGGCACTATCACCCTGTTAAAATGCTGAAATTTCTTGGAATCGGGCAGTTTTGACATTTTTGCTCACTTATCAGAGCAGAACAAGTCACTCCTTACATGCCTGACATAATTACTGATAAGACTTCAGAGGTTTTGCAGCCTGGCCTGCTGCAAATTTTCATCACAACAGGATGCTCCATGAGGAAAAGCTTTACTGTAACCATCTCCTCACCCTCCTTTGCAGAGCAGATAAAGAAGTGGTGCTGCATAATAACATCACGTGCATAAATAAAAAAAGAAGTCAACACAAACCACATCTCTGCACAGATAGGCGGAGGTGTACGGTGCACAGTGTGCAATTCCTTGACTGCAATTTTGCCTGAAAACTCTGGACTGACGGGGCGGAGAGATGCAGAGAGTACGAGCGTCAGACTTGGAGAGGTTTTTTTGGGAGGATGATCGCTGCCCACGTGGTGACACATCTTGCCGGTCTCACGCTCGCACTTAAAAAAATCACATCTCAATGCACGGCAGATGTGCCTCCCACTCAGCAGCAAAAAATAAAACCAATTTTTTGAAGGGACCATATGTTAGCGTGACCCAATGTTCTATACTGTGTTTATTTTGTTTGTGGATACACTTGATGGGAATGATGGAGGTGTGAGTGGGTTTGTGCTTGTGACTGGGGGTTGTATATGCATTTAGTAAGCATATAAAATGCCCCAAATCTACCTGTATGAATCTTCCTCTTTATACACTTCAAGCAAACAAAACGGATCAGAAACAGGATTGTGACCAAGATCTGTACTGAGCTTGACATTTTGCAGTCAGATCAACTTGTCACTGCTCTCTTGTGAACTACTTAGCAGCAGCACTGTTT
Organism: Amniataba percoides; assembly: GCA_037176925.1. Classification (NCBI taxonomy): domain Eukaryota; kingdom Metazoa; phylum Chordata; class Actinopteri; order Centrarchiformes; family Terapontidae; genus Amniataba; species Amniataba percoides. The sequence continues at coordinate 6,669,990 of JBAJHX010000115.1, forward strand.
CTCAATGATCTCCAGCATTTTTTTTTGCAGTTTCTCTCAACAACTTTATAATGCACCAATTGGGACATGTCTGCAAGAAGCTCAGCCCACTAGATTTATTGATCCAGCTCTTGAAATGAGGTCCAAAGACAAGCACATATCAGAGGTAAAAACAAAGACACAAAGCAAAGTGTGTACTTGGACTGCAGCTCATATACAGAACAAATAATGAACAAATAATAGTATATCCACAATATAATAAATGAAATCATGAAATTCATCAATACAGATAAGCTTTTATGTACAAAGGGTGACATAAACTGAAGTACACTTGCAGTTTAATTAAGTTGGTCATCATTCAGCGGGACTACATGCTTTGAAAAACAGTAACGCCATGTGACCACAGTCACAATTTGACTTAATGTGAACATTAATTCAATATCATAAATGAACTTGCTCTTAAACGTATCGCACATCTCATAACTTTCACGGTAATCAATGTGGGGCTTCATTTTTCAATTCAAATGATTATTTTGCAGGCTTTTCTTAAAATGCATATTAGAACAATCTATTTAACTAATTTACCATTTTCTGATATTTAGCAGACCAAATAATTGATCTAATCATGAAAGTTACACCTTATCTGTTGATGAATTGAAAATGAAAATAATCGTCAATTGTAGCCATGGTGGTTATATAGTTTCTGACTGACTCCAGGAGAGATGTTTCAGATGAATTTGGAGCAAGGATGACAGAAGGACGATACAAGTTACTTTCATTTTACTCACAACTCCCAGGAGATACACACCCACACACAGAGCTCCTTAAAGTTTATCAGGTTAGCCACCGGTGTTGAGGCATTTTCCCCTCTGTTGTCTCATCTTGCGACATGTGACTTCCTCTTGGTGTGCCTGCCACAGTTTGCCCTGTTTATTCCTGAACCCAAATACGACTGCAAACGCAGGAGCGCAAAGGACTGCATCCTTAATGACTCGTGTGATAAATGATTCAGACCCAGAGGCTGTGGAGAACAAGGAAGGGAATTGCCAAAGAGCAGGAACAGAAGAAGGAGGAGGAGGAGGAGGAGGAGGAGGAGGAGGAGGAGGAAAAGGAGAGGGTGGGAAAGAGAGAGGACGTTAAAGATGTTGGGTTAAAGGTGAAGAGGGAGGCCGTAAAACAGAGTGAGATACAGGAGGAGATGGAGAGGCTGGGGCAAAGGTAAACCCGGGAAGAAAAGAGGGGCAGGCGATGGAGGGCAAGACGGATCAGAGAGAAAGTAATGGAGAGTGACTGAGATGCAGGCATTCAGGTTAAATCTACAGAGACCCAACCAGGAAACTAGAACAAGACAAAGTACCTCCACTTCGGCTAAAAATGACCCAGTAAGCACCCCAAACACTCAGCTCCATTGTTAATGTCATCAAGGAGAAGAAAATCAGCACTTATTGTATGTAAAACACATGGCGCAGAGTACAGTAAATAAATCATGCTTCGCTCTGCTCCCCTCAGCAGAACAACGGCACGCACCACTCCGCCACATCGACTTAGATAACCAACGGCATGAAAAAATAATGGCAATTAAGGCATGAAAAATAACTCAAAAGCTCTGATAGGTTTGTCAGTGTGGATTCAGCACAAACTGTCACATCATAATCTTTCAGAAAACAGAGGAATAAAAAGGAAAAGAGACAACAAGATGCTCCCATGTGCAATAAAATCTGACAAATCCTTTGTGAGCTATTTGTGCTGCTGCCTCCAGAGGATTTTTACAGTGGAGGCAGTGAGAGGACAACTGGAGCATGTCCCCGGAAACGTGCGCACGGTTCTCGCGTATCACCTCACAACACGAGACCTTGAGAGGCGACAGAGTGCACATCGATGCTCCTGGCCATTTAGGAACCACGGGACAACTAAGTGGGGGGGAGGCGAAGGATTGTTGCTCACACAAGTCCCGCTGAGCCGTCTCCAAATTTGTAATTTAACAACCTCGAGCTGACAACGGCTCTGTGTGCGCTCGCTGCTGAACAAAGCCCTCGGCAATCGTCCGAAAAACTATGTTCTCCTTAATCCTCAAAATTCCAGTCGAGGTTTTGTGGAGCTCAAGAAATTATCATATGAAATCAAAGTGATAAGCAACAAAAGAGTCAGTATATTGGAAGATGTTGTCTCTAAGATCTAAAATTTCAAAGCTTATTCAACAGTGTATCATTCATATTTCTTTGTGTTTTCCAAATTATCTCCACATTATATCTTCATCAAACTGATGTAGCGGTATTTATTTTTAAAGCAGCTCAATGGATCTTTCAATTTTGTGAGATGTTGGTGCTACATGTGAACAAAGGCAACAGCACTGGGAGGAGAGCAGACCTTCAGTTAGTGGCTGAAGCAAATCAAATTCAGACAGAGCAGGCCTCAGGGATGGTTTTGCTGGAAAATCCAACAATGCCAGGCATTAAGAAAAAGTATTGGAAACTAATGGAAACAGCAAATCGTCCCACTGCTGGTCTCTTTGCTTATGTAGGTCATATAGAGGCATCACTATGTTGGATAACCAGTTAGAAACTCCATAGTGAGCTTTGATGGCCTGATGCTAATTCCCACCATTTCTCAACCAAATTTCCCCAAAACATATTATGATGACTGTATATTGTATATGATAACTTTATTATGATACGAAGGGCTGAGCATTTTTTACCTTACCGTTTATGAAAGCTACTGTATGTATAACAGAACTGAACTGAGGGCTTTGCTTTTGAAAACCACAAATGTAGGTGCAGTAGTACAGCAGCTGCAATAATTCATGAGATGACAGCAACTTTTACTGTATGTTTAACATTTGGTTGTACTTAGTGGTGCTGCAACAGAAGCTGCCATTGTTATACTGTCTTTTCACATGAATTAAATATTTCTGAGCAAGTGCAGCGGTGATATACAGCAAGCCAACTTCTCTCCATGCTGACTGGGCTGCAGCCGCGTCTCATCACTGCTGCGCTGCAACCCTTCTCCAACTTCTCAGTATCTTTTCCCTGCATATCAGTACAAGCCTTACTAAACATTTCTCTGTTTCACATGCTTTCACTCTGTAATCTCTCATCCTCTCTTTTGACTCCAGTGAAAGCCCCATGACTTATTCATGCTGATGGATTTTCTCTGTATACAGTCTGATCCGTCATTTCCCACAGTCAGCTCTTAACTGGGTGAGGCCCAGTGGTCGTACGACACTCCCACTACATGCCTGAGTCATGGCATCGCCAGCGCTACCTGTGCTGCAGCCATGATAGCATGTCTTTATAAACGGAGCCATGCAAGAGTTTAGATAAAACACCTCTTCTGTTGGCTGTGTTCACGCACTTTCTTAAGACATGTCTTCAGTCTAAGATGAATTGTCAGAGCTTTTGCTAAATGGACTCACATTCTGCAACTGCTAAACATCAGATTAGTGCACATTAAAGGCTGTCATAGGTTCCTGATGCTGTAAAGAGCAGCACATAGCAGTATTTTGACTCATAGGGATTAAAGGGCAACTTGGTGAAAGTCTATTTGCACGTGTCCGAGAGTACTGCTGCAAAAAAATCTGAGATGTTGCCTTAAGTAAAGTCAAGTCAATTTTATTTATCCAGCCCAGTATCACAAATGAGAGCAGTGAGAAAACTGTCTGTTTCTATGTGTTTTTTCCACAAGCACCCGTAACTCTGGTTGAACTGTCAGCAGTCAAGTTTAATTTTGGGTTTTGTTAAAAGCAGGTTTTGACAAGGAAGAGAAATGACTGGAATTATAAAAGATATCTCTGGTTGTTTTCCATTGATTTTGATACTTTTTAAACTGTCTATCATGAGTCAGACAACGTTCGAGCAGTGCAGTAGAGTAAACAAGATGCAAACAAAACTTGACAAGGTCTTACAAGAGAGCGTGTATTTATAATAATTTGAGAGTCAAACTCATGAGAGAGATTGAATTTTTAAACAAGAGAGGATTCGAGTCCCAAAGATGTGAGAAAGGTGTGCAGACATACATGAGGAAAAGGTCAAAGGTCAACATGTCCCAAAAAACACTAGACAAGGTGGACCAAACAGCGATCGAAATACTAAACACCAGTGAGTGTGTCAAATCCCAAGAAAGATATAGGAAAACGGGTGAATGGCTGAAATCAATAGATGTAAAATGCAGACATTTTTCTCTCTCCTTCTCTATTTATTCCTTGTGTTTTTTCTGTTATTGTTATTCTGTCCAACTTCATTCTACTGCAGTCTTGACCAGAATAAAAAGTTAATAAAATTTCATGAGACCCAATTGGTGGATCGATACGCTTGGCTCCGAACAACCTCTCCTCAAAAGTTTGCCGCTTCACGTATCAGTTGCCTCTGCAGACCTTCAGAATCCGTCGATACTTGAAATCTAGCAGCGGCAGGAAAAAAAAAGTGTGTTTCTCCCCCTGTTCCTGCATCATCTCCTCCACTTTCTTCCTCTCACTAATGCACTCCTGTCATCAGGGAGTTGGATAGCATAGTGCAAGCTAACAAAAATCCACTGTGACGGCAAACCTCCCTCTTAAAACCTTAATAACACAGGCAGGGAAAAGTTAAACCGTCAGGGAAAATGATTATTTTTTAACGCCGCCAACGCAATCATTGAGGCCAAAAAGGAGGTTAGGGTCAAAACACAATAATGCTTTGTTCTTTGGAATAGTTTGTGAAGGGTAAGGGCCATATGGAGAATGGCAGATGAGCTAAAATGATGAATATGTTTGATATTTGAAAGAAAAAGGAGCACAAAGGCGTGCATATCACTACCTACTGTAGCCATGAATGGCTTTGGAGGGAAAAAGCATCACAACCTTTTTAGGAGTTTGCCAATGAATTATTCAAAGCCAAGTCAGTGAACAATTGGGGCAGAGGCACAGCTTCCGGAAAATAAATAAATTACTACCCTATACATCTAATAAAAAGGGCCACCGCTATGGAAGCTCAGACTTTTTTTTGTTGTTGTTGCTGCTGCTCTTTTTCGAGTTCTCACAGCAGGATGACAAACTAACCTCACACTTGCTCACAACACAGCCCAACCTCCTCGCCATCCCGTCCTGGCCCAAACACAAACACAAGTTGGGGGAAGGAGGGGCGTGATTGGAAAAGTGTTATCGCTCTGGTCTGTGAGGTAGGAGAGGATGGACGAACTTTCTCTCAAACACACACACACACACACAAATGCGCAATACACACACGCAGCTCTTCCGTCCGGACCCCTGTACCTTGCAACTGCCTGAAGCGTCCGTCCAGGATGGAGTTGAAACAGATGTTGGAGGTGCTGTAACTCAGCCAGCGCGCCCGCTTCATACTTTTAGCCGAGGAGGACGAGGAGGAGGAGAGCAGGGGAGCAGGGGGCGGGTGAGGGTGAGAGGGCCGCTGACGTCTAGGGGTGCAGGAGGAGGACGAGGAAGAGGACGAGGAGAAGGGGGAGAGTCCCGCGGGCGCCACGGCGAGCGGGATGTGCAGGAGGGTGCCGTTCCTCTCTGGGTGGTGTTCGGGCTCCTGCTGCTTCCCGCTGCTGCTGCTTCCCCTCGCCGTCTTCCTGCTCTCGGGTCTCTGGGCCCGGTGGACTGCCGGGGTGCTCCTGCTCCGGCTGCCGCTCATGCCGACCCGGACGGGGGCCTCCTTCTCTGCCGGGGCATAGGCCCGGCTGGCGGCCTCCTTGGTTCCTCCGCCGCCGCTCCGGATGGCTGTGGTCTCCCTGCTGCTGGCCTTCAGGCTGATCTTGACCTCTCGGAGCCGGGGTTGGCTCATAGGGGCAGCGCGCAGCAGGCACGGGCTGCTCATCTTGACCCCCGAACAACGACAACAACAACACCACACAGCCTGCAGCCGGCAGAGGAGCTTGGCACTCCACGTCTCTCCTCTTCTCTGTCTCTTGGCTCTCTGTCCTCCTTTCCAGATCCCTCTTGTGCTCACTCCTGTTTCCTCACTCCCTCTCTCTCTCCCTCCCTCCCTCCCTCCCTCCCTCTTCTTCCTTCCTCACTCTCTCCTCACTGCTGCCGTGATGATGCTATGCCTCCACTCTCAGGCGGCACAAGGGCTCAGGCAGCCTGTTCAGAGTGGTTTCTCTGGCCCCATCCATGCATACAATATGTCTCGATACATCCACGTGCTCAAACGACTCCCTCCCTCCACCCAGCACTCCCACACAGTCGTGACATCACTGAATGTGGAGCGTCTGACTGGCACAGTTGTGATTTCCTGTGCCAGCGATCCAACATAAAGCTGTCCATCTGAAAGGAATGCGTCCTTTTTGGTGGGGGGGGGGTTTATGTAAGGAGCAGTGTAAATGGCTGGATATTCAATACGTTATGTACGAGCTTTAAATGCCGGGTGCATGCTTCTGAGTTCACAAGCTGGAAATCAGCAGCAGGCGTCATTCAGAGCCTCTCTCATCTCCTGCCTCTCTCTTCACTTCCCTCCCTCTCTGTACCACTCTCTCCCTCTCTCTCTTTCTCTGACAGGAAACACTGATTGCATTACAGAAACATCAGTGCAGCAGCACTCTAACACAATATCACCCACACAGAAGCCTTCATCACTTAAAGAGACAGCAAGAAAAGTGGTGCGTGCGTTGTCCTATTAACTGTCCAGACACAACTTCAAACATTTTGGCCACCCAGATGCCGTACTGGATATCAGACCACAACACTTTTTTTTCCACACAGGCCTAAATGTGTACATAGTACTGAAAGCTGGCATTAAATTATCAAATTAGACAGTTGTCCATTCTTCTTTCTCATAACTGACTTGTTCATTATATCAAGCCTCATTATTGATACTAGTTATAATCTTTTTTTCATGTATTTACATTGTGTAATTCCTTTTTATTTCAGTCACACACACTTGTATCACAGCACTGAACATTTATAGCAAATATTTATAAAGTTAGATTTGCTTTTGGAGGGAGAACAACTGCCCCTAACAACTGAAAACAGGAATAACAGATGTTAGTAAAATCAACAATACTTAAAGTGTGACATATAAGGACAAAGGTCAGCAGTTATAAACATTATTGGGTAGCCAATTGATAAATGGGCCAGTGATTGTGAAGTACGGATGCATGCATGTTTTTGCTGTAATTACATATTCAAGTCTCTCTTCCTCTTTCAAGTTTCTTCAAGAATAACCACTATTTTTGCAGCCCATCGTGGTCAATAGTATGCTCTGCAGCATACTAGCAGTTACCACCAGTAAACGCAAGAATCACCAAAATAACCAGGATAGATCTTTCTGAATATGAAAACTGTAAAACTAACAATGTGTTAGTCCCTGATGCAGTCTATGACTCTCATCCATCATCCAAATGGTTCCTGCTGAGGAGTAATCTTTAAAAACAGCTAAAACAGTTGGACACAAACAGATTTTAGGAAACATTACTCAAACAGGAGTACATTTTTTGTGGAGGACTATAATCAGCTGCTCATCTGTGTATTTATGGCAGCAGTATGGTGCATCCGGCATAGACTCAAAATTAATTACAGTACACATTTTTATGGTAATAAATGTCACCCAGTGCAACTGTGGGCCTCAGTGATGTGGTTTCAATAGTTTTAAGACAATACTGAAGCTGTATGTAACAGAGGAATAAGATACTTGTTGTATTGTAAGTGCTGTAATTTTAAAAGTTTGCAATGTTTTACTTTTTTATTTATATATTCTTTTATAGCTGCCTGTGTTTAGACATTTAACATATGCAAACTATAGCTCATTTTGGTGGTAGAAAAACTGTAAATATTATATTACAAACATTACAAATGTTTATATGTCGAAAGATTTCTAACGATACCCTGTGCAACCAGAAGTGCCTCCAAACAGTGTAATTAATGTTTTACCACCCTGTGGATGACCTCTCTTATGTCTACAGCTTTAAAGGGATGAGCGTGGTGTGACCCCCAACTCCCTTTTTGTGTTCCGCCACAGTAACACTGCTATTTTAAAACCCCAAGCAGCCGCCCCACAGGTGGGTCACAGCTTACCAGCTAAGGCAGAAATCCCAGATATCTGCGCTATGGCAGGCAGTCGGACAGGGCAGCTGTCCAGATCGGTCAGACAGTGGACATTCTGGGAATGTGCAAGTGATCCCAGCTACTTGCAGAGGGTGTGGAGCAGAATCAATGCTCAGCTGCTGTGAGGGAGCGGGGTGGGGGCGTAACACTGAGAGAAACACGCACACACAACAACACCTGCAGAGCTCCAGCTGAGAACTTGGGAGTAAAATAATGAATCACCTGGAGGGTAATTTGGGGATTTTTTCATCAAAATCAAAGTGAAGGTCAGCGACACATTCAAACCCTTTCAAACCTGCCAAACGTTAGACGCCCATTATAGCTCATCCTCTCTGCCCTTCCCACGCTCTTAAAGAGACACTGGCATCTGTCACATAAAATGCCTCTGAAGGGACACAGCCTGTTTTGCTATGCATGCACTCACCTGCGAGGGCCTTGATGCGCGAGCGCTCAAACAGCCGGGCAGAGCTGTTGTCATTGTCTAGTTCCTCGTCAGAGAGGTCGAAGCGGGTGTTGATGTGGCTGTACTGCTGCGTGATCTCCGCATTGTCAAAGTCTGTGGTGGAAGTCATGGCGGTAGCCAGCGTGGCAAGCGGGCGAGGGGCGTCCTCAGGTGGTCTGTGGGTGTGTAAGGAAACGAGTGGAGGGGATGAAATAGCAGGATGGACCTCGAATACTGGAGGTAGTCTGAAAGAGAGAGGGAAGACAGGCAGTAGAGGTGTTATTATGATTGATTATGATGATTAACTGCATGTGGAAGACTGGAACGAAGACTACATAATAACAGAGAACAAAAAAGTTTCCACTCAAAAATGTGTCATTTGGATGTTACAGCTTCTCTGTACAGAGCGATCTGCAGAGTTTGACATTAGGAGGCTGTTTTTAAATGCCTTTGCTAAAGCGGGAACGTTTCTCTCTGCTCACATTAAATCTGGAGGTGAGATGTGGAAAATTAAAACCTCAAAAAAACAGACACAAATGGACCTTTCAGGGAAGATGCCTTGAGTCTGACAGCTCAACTTCTGACATGAACAATAGACAAAAAAACTAAATACCACATCAGGCACTGAAATATGAATATACTGACACAGGCTAAAATGCTAAGATAATATCTTAGTATCTTAAAGATATAGGGATGTATCATACTGTTCAGTGATTCTCTGTTACAAATGGATACTGTAAGGTCAGACTGCAGCGATTGATCAAATAGACAGGTATTTAGACAAGAAATTAACCAGCAACTACTCAGACACACAATTAGTTGTTTTAGCCTTTTTTTCAGCAAAAATACCATCGCGAGAATGTGCTGGTTTTTCTACATTTCAGTACATTTGGGGTTTGCAAATAAGACTTTTATAACATGGTCTTTAGGACTTTCCAGTGTTTTTAAATGTTTTACAGTTCAAATAATGTTTGAGAAAATAATCAGCACATTATAAATGGTTGAAAATAATCATTCGTTTCAGCTGACTTGTGGATCCAGCTTTCCCTGAAAGGAGCACTGTCTTGCTGCAGTTCAGTTTGTATTTTAGTGTTAAGGTTCAATTCATCAAACCCACTGGGAAAGGACTGTATCTATACCTGGCATGGAGATGTAATTTAGGCAATTGGAAGAACTTTCTGTGATCTCGGATGGAGGACAGGTAATTTTTCACACAGAAAGCTCGCCTATCACAGCTTTCACATTGGCCCCAACAAGCGCCCGGGCCCCTCATAACCTCCATTTTGTACGTGTCACTTTGCTCAACTGTCGCCCGGCGGTGTGTCTGTGTATTCTTTGTGTGGAATGGCGGGCTGAAGGGGAACCGCTCAGATAGCTCTATCTGGGTGCAGCATAGCTCTCTTATCACGCTTCGCAGGGGGCAGGGCAACCCCCTCTGTACTGCAGAACATGACGAAACCACCTTCTTTTGAATGATGCAGCTCACGTAGTTTGAGCCGCGACTCTTTGAGCATTTTCGTTGATGGGTATTTGTGAGAATAAGCTCGTGAGGTGAAGTGAGGCGGGGAATCCAACTTGTGCTGATACTGTAGTACATAAAGAATAGAGAAAAGGAAACATGAGAGTGTCCTCATGTGGCACTGACTGACAACACACACAACAGCTGCTGAATACCAAATATTTTATATATTTTGTGAATATTTTTCAAAGCAGGGATTCAAGTGAGGACATCAGCACTAAAAAAAGTGACAAGGGAAGTGTATTTATTACACTGTTGACGATTTCACAGTGATGAAAAGTAACTAAGTACATTTACTCAGGTACTTACAGTCAGCACAGATCTGCTGTACTCACAAATGACTTTTTTAAAATTTCATGCTACTTTATACTTCTCTACTACATTACAGAGTGAAAATGGCTCTTTGTATTTCCCAACATTCATTTAAAAGCTGTAGTCACTTGCACAGCTGTAGGCACATTCAGACTTTAACCCCTTACACCACTGTGATTTTATGCAACTAACTTTGACACTGACGTGAAAAGAAATCCTAATTTGGTTCACTTAAATTAGAGTCTGGTATGTGGTGGTAGTGTTCATCTACGCGAGTGTAGTGTAGTACAAAGATGAATAACTGCATCTAAAATGTAGTTGATTATGTGGTGGAACAGATGTATAAAGTAGCATAAAATGCTATACCTGTACCTCAAAGTTGTACCCAAGCACAGTATTTGAGTAAATATACTTAGTTACTTTCCACCACTGCTGACTTGAGGTCACAATGTGACCACCGACGATGTTCTGCAGTGGATTCAGAGAAGAGGCCCTCAGTGATGCACAATGATGGCATCCTACAGGTCTCCCTCCTCCTTCAGCTCAGTATCAGCCCTCTGCAGACGGCCCTTATCAGCCCGGGGATGCTCCACCCACCACTGGGGATCCCCTTATCACCTCACACACAACCTGGACGGGACTACAGCACAGCACACCGAAACTACACAAACCCTCCTCCGACGTCATTACAAACCCGAATCCACGAGCTGTCAGCTGTACACAAAACCTATAAGACTCTAATCGTGTCGAAGGACCGACTCGCTGCCAAACACCAACCGCAGCAAATTAAGTGCGTGAGCTGGGACTAATACAGAGTGATGCCGTGCTGGGCTGTCTCAAGGCGAGCCAGCCTCCCGCTTACAGACAGTCCTGTGACAGAGTTCAGCGCCTGCCACAGCTAAAGTGTCTGTCAATGAGGTGAGCTGTCCTCTTGTGGTGTCCTTGAGTTGAGCTGCTCAGTCACAGTAGATCACCCTGTCAGCCATAAGTTTCCATAATGCGGAATAAAAGCCTGAAAATCCCTACTAAGATACAGTCACTGATAAAAAGCGCTGACTGAGGGCATCAGAGGGCTAAAACGGTACCTTTGCACGATTTTAGCTGTCACATGTTGATGATATTCAGGTTTTGACTGAATTGTGACTCATTACACTGCACCTACACTATTAGACACTATCCATTAGAGCTGCAGCTAACAATTGTTTTCATTACACACTTAGGTTTTGATTACTTTTGCAATTGTTCTAATTGTCATTTTAATTGTGAGGCTGTCAAATAATGCAGATCAAGAGTCTACAGATGTGCTTTCAGCTGCAGTGGTGCTTTGAGCTAAATGCCAACACGCGGATATTAAGCAGGTATAATGTTCACCATAAATGGGCTTTTAAAATATTAAAATTACTGACCAATATAAAAAAATGTTTGATTTACTTTCACTGACATTACAAGCATTATAAGTCATATTCTTAACGTTTCCACTGCGACGTATTTGACACAGATTTGATGCGAGTTTGAGATCATGCATTTTATGCTATTACTGGCCTCTGCTAATAGGACATATTATGTAATATTTTGGCACCCCCTTGTATTTCTTTCTACCACCTGGAGCAGATAAAGTCCTCAGCATACGCTCCAGTAAATACAACATTTTTTACGGCTGCACATTGTGAGCTGGTGAGTAAGAGGTGCTGGATAATTTCTCAGAAGTTGTGTAAATGTCAAGAGGGATGATGAAAATGTCGGCCGGAGTTTCTCCACATACTCAAGTGCCGCTTGAACAAAAAAAAATTATATACATTACATTGCTTCTTATTGAAACATGACTTCATTACTGTGATGCAACATGAGTTTTGTTATCAGTGGATGCAGCTCTGCATATAAACTTTTGGAAAAATGGCTAAAAAGGTGCGACTGAGATTTTTGTTTGTTTTACTCTTAAGATTTGCTGAGTTAGAACATAAACAAAACAATTCCTCCCTTATGAGGTGTGAAAAAAAATTACTTTTCTTTGATGATAACATTCCCGCCGCTTGTGATTTTAATTGAGTGCAGCCATTTCTCTCCTTTTGCTGCTGCTGCAAAACTACAGTCAACAAATATGCACAGTGTAAACACCAAATCAGCACCCGAGATGAATAATAACTGTGGAAAACCAGCCGCTCCCAGCTGTAAGTAAGCTGCTTGTTGATGCCTTGCACTATGAGGAGGAGCAGCAGCAGCAGCAATGCATTAGCCGCCCGGGATGGAGCACATTATTCTGAGCGGTGTGGAGTCAGATGGAGAGGGATGAAATAAGAGATGGGTGTGGTCGAGACGTGTGACCTGCAGAGCAGTGTGTGTGAAACTGTAGCAGCAGCAGCAGCAACTGGACAGAGGAGAGGCAGGTCCAACAGAGAGTAAATCTGATACAATAATACAAAAGTGGATGGAGATCAATATGGAGAGAGGAGGAGGAAGATGAGGAGGAGGAGGAGGAAGGGAGGCTGGTTACTGGATTGAGTGACCACTACAAATCTGCAGCATCAACTTCCACCTCAAACTGCCAACGTCAAAACTAACCGCGTGCTTTAACATAAGGGCGGAAGATGAGCACAATAACACTCTGCCGAGCACAATCCATACTGCACATTGATCATGTACACAAGCTGTGGAAGGGAAGAAAAAAGGTTCCTCTATTGTGGTCAATATTTGTTTTGACTGCAACGATACCGGGCCTCATCTTGAGAGAGGTTATGAGGAATCGATAGTAAACTATTCCTGGAGTGTGTTTACACAAAAGGCCCTTGCTCGTCCAGACAGGGCGACACACTCACACTTGTCCTTTTAAGGGGAACTGAGGGGGGACGTCTCTGCTGCTCTGAGGGAACATTTTATTTCTTTGTTGTCTAGGAAGAAGGCGAACTGTTTTCAGTCAGGGGTGGGATCAGCATCATTACGAAAGAGAGAAAATGTGCAAAACGACTCGGGCTAAAGTCAACATCAGTAGTTAAGTACAAGTGTGAGGTATTTGTACTTGAGTATTTTCATTTCAATGCTGCTTTATACTTCTACTCCACTACATCACAATGGAAACCACTGCACATTTTTAATCCATTACATTAATCTGACAACTCTAGTAACTATCTACTTCACAGATTAAGAGTTTACATATAAATTACAGTTTACAAACATGATGCACTCTTGATGATGAACTCTCAAAAAGTACCTAAAAATACTTAACAGGCTACAAGTAAACCTTGACGAAAAAACAACAAAGAAATGTTAGTAACAGTAATAATAATACTGAAATGTCATTTTTCTGAATTTAAATTACTTTTACAGCTGATATTTCGAGTACATTTTGCTAGAAGTGTCCTTTTACTTGACTGGCAGCTTCCTTTCAGTGCTCCTGAATGAAGCTCTGCATGTTTTACAGCTCTCGACTGAAGTTGCGCTCACATCACGGACAACTTCTGGAAACGCGAACTTCTCCACGCGCAAAACAGGCGCAGTGACGTCAGCGTTTGCGGCCTGCGCACGGGCACAGATAAGAGACGCGATAACGCAACAACTTATTTTAAAACGTTATCGAATTAAAACACATAAAAGCGCATCATTTTTAATATGACAGCGTATTTATTTCTTAATAAACATTACTGGGAGCTTTTTGAGGACGGCGTCATTACGTTAACATGGCAGCGCGGTCCAACAGGTGGTTCGGAGGAAACTTTCAAACTACGACAAACAACCGCAAACAACAACTGCGCTCCGAATGGAAAGAGCGCCGGTAAGTGAACCGCGCTGACAGAAACTATTTGGCCCCGGATCAATAACTTCACTTAACAAAGGCTCCAATTAGCCGTCCATTTACACTTACTCGCTTCTGGATGTCGTCCTGTCCCGAAAGTGTTTACCTTGCGAGCCTTCTCCCTGCCAATAAAGCTATTATAATCCCATTGAAGCGGCGGGGTCCTGGTCACGGCGCGTGGAGGAGGGCGCGTGGGGCCGAGGGAAAGGGGCAGAAGGCGGCGCGCGCTCCTCGGTCATTCCCGAAAGCCAGAGCGCGACCCACCCAGCCGGGTTAAAAATAAAGTGGGCGCATCCAGTACATGATCTGTGCGCGTAGGGGACGGACATTCCTGACAAGAGCCGGTGACTCTAAATGGCAGAGGCACTTGTGATCTCCTGTGCAACCCCCCACCTACCCACACGCACACACACACACCAGCCTGCAGTCTGCTCCACCCCGGCTCTAATCGCCACACACAACACCCACTCAATCCACCCACCCATACATACACACACACACACACACACACACACACACACACACAAGACACCCTGTGCAGAAATGTCACCTCTGCGCGCCACTTGACAGGGAGGACATGGAGGTCTGGACGTGGAGAAAAGTCCTGGAAAAAAAAAAATGATCCTCATCCTGCAAAATGATGTGAAAACACCTGTCAGATGATGTGACATCAGTAGAAAAAGTAACTAACTTTACTTCTACTCATGTTTTCCTAACAGATGTGGTTACTTTACTTACCTCAGATGAAGATTTTACATAAAAAAACACGATTAGAGTATCAAATAAAAGCCAGTTATAAAAACTAAACCAGTGGTACCTACACCATATACACTGTGTCCCTTCATTAAAAATGTTTTTAAAAAAAGCAGTGTCTGACCCCAACCAGAAAAGTGATTTCCCATCAGATGGTTTCATTAAATAACTCTTCAAGGCTCCCCAAATGATCCAACGTTTCACAAAGAAGCAATTGAGAGAGAGAAGTATCCTAATAATGAACACAGATATTTCCCCTGTTCTATTAATCATCTTACAACCCTGCAAATTCATCTGGAGACCCTTAAGTGGAGCCCGACCCCTCAGCTGAGAACCACTGGATTCAAGTACCTGACTGCATGTAAAGTAGTTAATAAAAGCTCCAATTCAACAGTTAGAACAGTAAACTACACACACTTTGGTGCATCAGTAGGAATCAGTAAAAGACAAAAACATAATAAACTGACATTACACAATATCACTGGCATACATAAAAGATTTTAAGCCCCATGTTGCATCACTTTTAGAAAATTATGCATCATGTGCAACATATATCAAATATAAAACATTTTCAAATTGATGGCATACTGGGGTTTCTTATGTACAGAATACCAGATTTTTTATATCAAAATTCAAGATATTTTCTGTTAGTTGCTTTGAGGAAAATAAACATGTTTTTTTTCATTAGTTTTTGTTTCATTTAACAAAAACATATAAAATGCTGTCAAAATAAAAGCATTAGATAAGCAAAATCAGCAAAGGGAGAGTTTGTATCTGAGCGAGCATTCAATGGTAAAGGACAGTTTTCGAATACTACAGAAACAAACAATCAATATTCAAGCCTTAGATGTGTGACTAGTCATACAACTCTGAAAAAAGAAGGAAAAACACCAGTTCACTTAAAATATGTGCTGTATTCATAAAAAATGGCCGAACACACGGGCCAGATAGGATCTTATTAGCAACAGGAAGCAAGGTGTTTATAATAAAATAAACCATAAGAAAAACAGAACATTTCATCAAAACATAAATAACAATGCTTTTTACACAATGAAATGAGCACTTAAAAACATATAGACACACAATATAAAAAAAAAAAAATCAGTACAAAAAGTTGCTCACTCTGGGTCTTCAGTATTTTTGTCTCTTTCTCTTTGGTTCCCCCAGAAACATCTTTAGTCACAAACTACAGCTGCAAATCAGTCCTGAACCTTCAACTACTGTAAATAATATGGCTTCATATCTGGAAACGGCCGACCCGGCTCTGACCGACAACAGTCCTGCCTTTGATCAGCTTCTGCATAGTTTCAACACTGTACAAACAGGAACAAAAAATCACTTTTTAATACATGACATTAATGAATGCATTAAGAGTTTTTGTGCAAGCAGCCGTAAACACAGCACTGCGCTTTGCTCATAAAAGTCACGAGTATAAAACACATTCAACAGCATTTCAAACAGAGGGCAGGAGGAACAAAATAAATAGTCAAACTTCAGAGAAAGGTGAGAACAAAAAGGCCTCAGCTTATGCAGATCTGTGGGTACCATATTGTGTCTGTGTTTTACTGCAGCTTTAATAAAGAAATAACAGGAGGTCAGAGGTTAGGGGGGAGAGCTTGTGGGATATTCAGCATCTTGCTCAAGGGCACTTCAACAGGCCGGATGCTTGTTGACACAAGGGGCTTAACCAGTGAGCTTTGGTTAAAAAAAAAAACCAATCTGCCTACTTGCCCTTTGACTTGTTATATCCAAAAAGTTCTCAGCTTTCTAAGTCACCGCCTCCCTGTCTTGCTACAAAACCATTTTTGGACAAAGTGCTGCAGAGTGGTTTAAAATTTACCTACACAGATAAAAAAATACCTTACAAGTGAAGGCTGAAGAGAAACAAAATAATTCTCAGCATTCCTTCAGTAAACCACCTTACAATCCAACACATAGCTGCGGGACTGCAGGAAAATTACTGGGGCAGTGACGGGGGTCTATTTTAGTGTTCTTAATGTTTTCTTTAACCCTTTAAAAATTATCTTTTTATTTAAACTCCTGGCCATATTTCAAAGGAAGGCTGAAATAAAACACCTATTAAGGATGAGAAAAAATAAAGTCAGACTACCCTCCCTCTTTTCTGATGCCCACTCCCCCTTAAATATTTTCATACAGTCCCATAGTTACATACACAAACCTTTCCCCCATTTGCTCTAAAACTACTGAAGGACATTTTAAGTTCAGCCTTTACAGAAGTAAGGTCTTTGAGTGGTTAATATATGCAGTGCCTGAGGAAATAAGTACGTACATGTACTGTAACAAATCAGGGCCGAACAGTATTTACAATATCTTCCTCCATACTTTATGATGTGGTTTACCATTTAACATTAACATATCCTTCTATCTATGAAGCTGGTGGTATCTCTCTATCATGGATGGATGGATAGAAAGTGAAAACATACATACTTGGTAGTAGTAAATATACATAAAATCAGTGTAAGCTTGGACTGACTCTTAAACCAAGATGCTGGCCTTGTTAACTTATATCAATTTGACTCCTCATTACAACAAGGTAGAAATCAATGAGCACCATATTGCTAAAAGGCATGTAGTGAGCTTAGTGGCTGATACGTATATGGATAGAATACAATAATTTATCTATAATATCAAATTAATTAATTTATTAGGTGGAGAAACTAGCTTTGGAAAATGAACAATCTAAGTGTCTAAACCTAAATGCAACACAGTAAAATGTGTCAAGTTGCTCCATTTGTCTTCTAATCAGTCTTTGGTAAAATAGGATGATTGTTACAAGCGTTACAAATATAATATAAAAATACAGTTTCAATATTTTATAAAAAAAATACCTTCATACAAAAAAAGCTGCTTTAACTTTGTGACTGGGAATCAATATAATAAGAACAGTGCTCAGAATAATAAAAAAAAGTCAAGTAAATAATATTCAGGTGCAAATTCAAAAGACAGACTAACTCCATGCTGGAGACGGTTTAGTCTAAGTGCTCACTGCTAAAGCGTCCTCATCCTGTGGGATTACGAAGTGAGGAAAACGTCAAGATCGGCGATGACAGCGGCCTGTCTTCTGGCAACAGTGTTCAACAGTCGGTGAGGGATGGATGGAGTCCCGAGGTCCACCTGGACAAGAACAAAGTGATCATCCTTCATATATAGCACCGTCTGGAAACCATTATTTATACAGACGGATCCGAGTTGAAGGCAGAATTACAGAAACTGCCATCACTGTGAAGGTATCTCACCTCTCTCGGTCTGCGCCGCAACACTTTCATGTATGCAAAGCATTTGACTTTTTAACTGCTTTTGACACAGAAAAACACCCAGGAGATTGTGTAAAACATGCTGCGTGTTGAAAATAGTCATTAAAATGCCATTTAAACTAATCTAACTAATCTTACTAACTAATCTAAATAATCTTGCTGCCTGCTGTGGATGGGGACTCTGCATGTTTCCTGGTTGAAATTCCACTTTTACAATTTCACACCTAACACAGATTTGTATTAAATGATGTAATTCATCTGATTACAGCACACAAAGTTGTGGATTGCAAGTTTGTAAGTACATAATTAATAGCTACCAGCTGCTCGTGGGATTTAAGTCTTACTCAGCTCTTTCACGCTGGGAGGTCAAAGAGACTGTAATTTTATTTTACCCCCAAAGTCTGTTCAGAAGCGCTTTCAAGTAACTGAGACATTCCCAGAGAAGACCTTTATCCATCTACGATCACCCCAAACATCTGTGCTTTTACTGACAGTTAAAATGCAGCAGTGTTGTTGGATAACACAACACATATATGAGCCTGCAGATTCATTTACAGTAACTTTATCTCACCTGTAGGAGGTAGAAGACCCTAGTGACTTCCTGTCCATTACGTGTCATTGGCTGCAGGACCCAGCAACTGGGCATCATTTCCCCCCGGACGGCATCCACACTGGGACGAGGCAGAGACTCCTCGAACACGGACTGCATTGCCAGCACGTACAGGCCACCCTGAGGCGTAGGAAAAAAAAAAAAACATCAATAAAACAGGCAGCACTGCCTTTTGATCAGCAGAGGCAACTGCAGACTGACACCGATAACCAGCAGCTGACACGGTGTCTTCCACACCCACTGCCTCCGGGTCAGTGCTGTTTACACTCGGTGTTGTTTCTCAAAGCATGAGTTGTGTCTAAATAGCACAATCTACATTTTATGGATGAAAAGCTCCACGCTGTTTATCATGAAACAGTATTAATTATAAAAGACAGCTCTGTTTGATGCAGGCTGCCCTGCCACACTAACATGACTTTAAATGGAATTTTCTCCTTCAAACTAAAGCGTGATTTTGTGTGCAACCGTGCCGCACATGCTGAGTGGACCTTACACAAGGGCGAATAGCAGTAACGATCAGGACCGGCTGGTTGAGTCTGCAGCTGTGCTTACCTGCTTGGACTCGGTGCTGATGCAGCAGAAGTCCCGCGGCTGGCTGAGGTGGCAGGTGGACGGATCTGTTAGTATGTAAACTAAAAACAAACACAGACACAATTTGTCAAATTGGTTCATGAATTGCTGGAAATATAAAAGAAAATGCAAAGACCTAAGGTAATGGAACACAACTTTATTGCTAAATGAGTATGGAAAGCTGTTTATTTCCCAACCCTCAGGAAACAAGGCTAAATTGAACATATGTATGTCAATATATAACAATCTATTATAATAAACTCTGACTTTGCAGAATAAAACTTTTGATCAGAGTTACGTAGATGAAATAAGAGAGGCAAAATGATGTTGCAAAGCTATTGAATGCGACATACTGCAGGTGTGAGAATGGAGTTGGTCATGCAATTCAATGCAAGTTAGTCAGTGATGAATGGGACTGTGTACTGCACTGCACTATACATAGCTAATGGATGCAGATGCATCATTTGAAGCAAACACCTTCACCGGGTATAACTATAAATAGTAAATATAAATAGCTTTGCTGCAAAGACAAAAATAGAATTTCTATATATATTTTTTTACAAAATAGACACATTATTTGCAAGATAAACTCTTCTACACATAAAGCTCACATTGTAAATGACGGGTATTAATGAATACATAACTAACTGCTACTTTACTTTGATATTAACAGGGATTTTAGAGAAGTTGTTGACATTTTTCACATTTATATTCAAGCAACCCTGTATTAACCAGTGGTGGACAAAGTATTTAAATGTAGAAATACCACAATGTCAAAATACTCCATTAAAAGTAAAGAAACTGCATCCAAAATGTTGCCTTGGCATAATCAGATAAATGTACTTCAGATATCAAAAGTAAAAATGTTCAATACAAAAAACTGATCAATTAATGTGTAAGCAGCGTTTTACTTTTGCAATTACTTGAGATGGGGCAAATGTCTACTATTTCATATACTGTTGCGCAGTTAAATCCATAAATCTCATTTAGAAAGTCATTACAACTTTTACAGTAAATGGGGTAGAATTCCCTCTGAAATATAAAGAGGCATAAAATGGCAACCTATATCTCTGAAAGTTGCAGTTAAGCGTAACACTTTAGAAAACACATTTTTATTTATTTCACCACTGAATTTATAATGTACAGAAACCATGTGAGGATAAACCAAGCGGACGTGAGGGCTCACCCAGCTGAGTGCTGTCATCTAGTGGTCGTGTCCAGACAGAACGGACTGACTGATTGTACATGTGGCTCTTTGACAGCTGGGAGACCACGCTCCACAGAATGTCCAGGGGTCTGTCCAGCTCCCCGGCCCCCAGGAAACCATGGACAGATGTGCTGGAGGAGGGCTTGTAGTAAGACTTGATACCCCGCTCTTCTCCCTGGTACCTAAATAAATACAAGTTTAATACATTAGTACATAAATTATTTGTGATTTTGAGGGATTGAAGCTGTGACATCATGATCACAATTATATTCATATTCATAATTTCATTTTAGTGCAGACAGAGTGGAAGTCCTGTCCGTGTAAAGGGACTGACTTGAAGGTAGATGATATTTGCATGAGTTTATTAAAGAGAATGACTCAGCTCACCTCCAGCCTGCGGTGGCCTTGCCCATAACAAGGTTACTCAAATCCCCAGAAGAAGCGAGTCGAATCTGTGGAGGAAGAAATTCAATTACAAATGTCTAAAAGAGCTGATTAAATCATACTAATGTTTACCCAATAAAAGTAATAGCTGCATGTTGGATTTTTTTTACTGGAATACAAATGCAGCCCTGTTGCACAAAAACAGAATCAACTTTTAAATCAGATTTAAATTCTGTTCCCTGTCGTTACCTCAGCCAGAGCTCGACCGAGGAGACTAGATGTGATGTCCTGATAGGTGGTGGATATGGAGGAGGAGGAGCCAAAGGAGGCTGTGCGTTGACGTGTACATGCCGGGGGTGATGGAGATGAAGCCATGAGGGGCTCAAACGTGGTGACAGGAGGCTCAAGACGGACATCTAACAAAACATGTGGATGGAGGTTGTACAGGGCGATGAAGAACGAAACTGCTGTGAAAACTATACAGAGTTATCAGGGATAATATGCCCTCATATAGTTTTTTTTATTAAAGATGTGCACCTGTTTTGTTTAGCTGTTTTGTATTTGGGTTTTGTGAATCACAGTCCAGTCCTTACCGTGGGCTGACAGCCAGACTCTCTGTGTCTTCACACTTTGAGGACCACATACAGGAGGACGCTTCCTGACCTTGAGTCCTTCATCCTGGAAGCCGGTCACCTGAACAAAAACAGCAACAACGACATGATTACCGTCCGTGTTCATTCAAAAAATATAAATATAAATTAAAATATAATAAATATAAATAAAAAAAACATAATATTGGTTATATGTTCTATAAAAATAATCTTGAACATCCCATTTGTGTCCTTAGATTTTCATATTAAATCATAGTTATTCAGATCTACTGTAATGTGTACCAACCTGTCCGGTCAGAAGTGGTCTGTTGCCATGCTGCAGCTGTGCAGCGTTTCCGCTGTTGTACCCTGATGTTGGTCCAGAGGAAAGACTCAGACTGGATCCTGTGCACAAAGTGCTGTTACTGACTCTCGTCCGATGCCTCAGGTCATCCTGCAGCACACAGGGAGGGAGATGCCAGTGAAATGATCTGCATTACTGCTGTGTTCTGAATAAAACCACGAGTCCATAAAACTAAGTTACAATAACTTGTATTAAACATATTTATTGATGAGTTTGCTTGTTATACAGCCAAAGGGAAAAAATATTCATATATATATACATTGAATAGCTAATCACAATTCATTGATTAGTCGATTAATATAAAATTTTGAAAATCCAATAATCATTTGCCAGGACAAGGACAATTTCAGTGGATTTGCAGTGAGAATTTTGGGAAGTTTTCTCTTTCATATGATTGCAAGTTGACTTATTTTGTTTCTGAAATGTTACTTAAAAGAAACAATCAATTCCAGAGAGTCACCATGAACAATTTTGAGCTAAAACTTCATGTGGAGACACTGAGATTAGTTCTGACACTGCAGTGACACAAAAACCAACCTTGGCATCCTGAGACAGAGCCTGCTGCTGAAGTCTCCTCTTTTCCTGTTCAGTTCTTTCTCGCAGTCGTTCTCGCGCCTTCGCAATCTCTGTCCTGGCCTCTTCCCGGGCTCGGCCATAGTCCCGCAATAGCTGCTCAATATCAGATGGACACTGGCCCTCTCCTCGTGGGGGTTCCAGTATTCTGTCATTTGGACACTTAGTGAGAACGCTAAACCTGAAAACATTTATGTACTGAAATTTCAGGACTAATGTGGGCGTTTTGTTTTGATCTTGCGTAAGAGTCTTACCTGGTGCTGTCGATCACCTCTTGGCGGAGCTGCTGCAGGTATTCTTTACGCCGGCTGGGCATGGCAGCAGACGCCTTGGTGGAGGAAACGGCCTCTTGCGTAGAGGAGCGAGGATGCTTGCTGGGACTCAGACTGCGAGCTCTCCGGTAGGTCTGGAGACGTTCCTCCCTCGCCTGCCTCAAACCCTCGATACTCCTGCGGTGTCTGAGGAGAAGAGAATCACAGAAATAAGACACACAACAACACAAAAGAGGTCAAATCATGATGAAACCTTTTCACTTACAACTCAACTGTAGCAGTAGCCTGGTATCATGTGATCAGATTTAGTGGTTGATAAGGTATGACCTGATCTTTTCTAAGACAACTGTATCATATCATCCTTAGCTCATTCGTGCCTTACCTGTCATACAGCTCCTGTTTGGTGGGTGTTTCTTCTTCTCTGGATCTTGGAGAGAGCATCTTCAACAGCGTGTCCGTCTCCCCGAGGCCATAATGCAGCTTGGCTTCTGTCAGCTCCACAGTCAGCGGGGTCGGGTTCATGCTGAGGCTGACTGTCGCCATCACCTGCTCCCTCTCCTGTCGCAACCTCTCGATCTCTCTCGCCCTCCTGTCGCTCTGCGCCACGGACTCCATGATTGAGCCATAACTGCCCTCCTCAGCCCACTCGGCGCTGTTTCTGCTCCTGTTAAGGTCTTTGGTAAGAAAAGCGGCCATTTTGCTGGAGTGTTTTGGCTGCTGCTGGCTGATGCCTGACCAGCCGGTGAACTTGTTGTGCATGGGGAGGTCCTCTGGGACTACGCGGCGGTCTTGAGGCGGGGACACGCTGGCGGGAGGTTTAATGTTCACGAGGACGTCTGTGTTGCACTCGCTCGGCGCCAGTGACACCATGTCGTCCTCTTGAGGCTGAGCAGTCCTGTTGCTGATCGCCAACAGACTGTAGGAACCATCGCAAAAATCCTCAGAGTCAACTGTAGCTTTTTTGTAGCTCGATCCATATCCGGCCTCATCCTGATGTTTGTGCTCATCATTTGGTCTTAATATGGGAGAGATGTGGTTCTGCACAGTTAAATCTTCTGCTGAAGTCCTCCACCGCTGAGAGGTCATCGGCCACCTGATATCCTTTTCTTTATAGGTGATGTCTCTCCCGTCTGTGTCTGTGTATCTATCCAGTGATGAACTAAGGCTTATAGAACAGATATCAGAGACTTTGGGGGTTGAGTGAGTCATTGCACTCACCTGCTCAAGTGATACAGACT
This sequence comes from Amniataba percoides, assembly GCA_037176925.1. NCBI lineage: Eukaryota > Metazoa > Chordata > Actinopteri > Centrarchiformes > Terapontidae > Amniataba > Amniataba percoides. The sequence goes on from JBAJHX010000115.1 coordinate 6,693,900, forward strand.
CTGATTTGCAAGAGGAAACATCACACTGCTGTCTGGGCATTTGATCATCCTCTGAAACGGTTGTGCACACCGACTGTTTGCCAGCAGTCACAGTAAGACTCTCTTTCTCAGAATTATGCTCTTCGTTTCTGTCCTTATATCTTGGAGGACACAGTGTTAATTGGTTTCCTTTCTGCTTGGTACCTGTACGTGCTCCCACAGTCAGTATGGGCGATGACGCACGGTCTGTGTACGTAGCTTGTTTCTTTAAAAAAAGTGATCTGTTACATCTCAAAGAGGGGCTGAGATTTTCAAAGCCACCGTTTTTTGATGATCTGCAGGTGATTTCAGATGTTGCGACATTTTTGCGGCACAGCGCCTCGGGCGTGCTTTGCTTTGAGCCTCTAGAGGAAGCAGATCTTATGCGCCTTTGACATTCACCTGCGGCCTTTGAAGGAGACGTTTTTAGAGGGACTTTCTCTGATTGTGACGCGGACATTCGTGCTGCTGAACTGCTGAACCTCAGGTCAGGCATGCTCCTCATCTTTTCCTCTGGGTTAGCCTTGCTCTTCACCACGCAGTGCACATTTTTGTCTGGAGACACGCTGACAACCTCGGTACCAATCACTTTGACTATCACGCTGACTTCATGAGGTTTGGGTGTTTGCTCACTGGGTGCTTGACGAACAGCCACTTCCCTCTCCGCTGCTGTCGAAGGCCTTTCTGTCTGGATCCCAATGTCTACAGCTGTTTGAGTCGAGCAATCTCTCTGGGTGCAATTATTAGACTCACTATGGGAGATGATGCTGATATTTGACAAATTGACACTCCTCGGACTGGACTTGCGGGCTTCCCCCGTTCTCATTCCCTGCACGTCCCCCAGCAGGTCTGAAGTGCTGTCAATCAGCTTCGAGAGGTGGGCGGACATGCTCTCCATGCTTGCCCATGTCAGAGATTCTTTAATGTCCACTTTGGTTTTCTGCTTTACAGGTACATCAGTATTACTCCTTTTGTGCCGCTCTTTCCTCTTTGGAGCACCAATATCGCTGTTACCAACATTTACTGCCTGCAGGCCATGCTCAGTTTGAGTGCCATGTTCACACGTCCTTCTTCTTCGGGTTTTACTTGCCTGGGACTCTTGCTCAGATGAGTACACAAGCATAATTTCATCCACCTGACTGGAGCTGTTACCGAAACCTCCAGGAGCATCGTTGCTCGAAGAACTGCCGGTCACTGTCAGATTGGCCAGATGACTGTGAATATCAACAGATTCTTGCTGACAGGTTTTGAGCTGAGATGCTTTCATTTGTTCCTTATAATCTTCCATACTGCTAAGTGTGCTGGAGAGCCCCTTGTTGGTGGCGTAAGTGCTCAGATGGGAATTGAAAGGCGAGTTCTGCCCGTTCAAACCGTTGTCGACACTACAGCACCTTGTTATGCGTTTCTCAGCGCTGTTCAAGAGCGGCGATTTACAGGAGAGGTCTGCGGCGCTTCCGAATGCTTGGTTTTTATGGAATTGCTGGTTCGAGTCATCGCCTTGCCACTGGTGAACAAAAGGGTTGATGTCACTAGAGGCAAAATGCATAGGGGAGTCCTGAGACTTTAGGGTATGATGTGGCTCTCCTGTCTTTGCATACAGAATGTTCTTTTCTACATCTGACTTTTGTGACATTGCTTGAGGGGGTAAAGAGTGAATTTTCTGGAAGTAATCTCTACTAACTTTAACTTCACTTTTACTTGGAGTTCCAGCAGAGCAAGTTCTCATTTTAGATTTATTTGCTGACACTGCAGCATTAATATCTGCATCGTTACTTCCAGCGGGCCTGACTTCTTGTTTGCCATTACTCTGTGGGCCAAACTTTACCCATTTAGACGACTGGTTGTGATGCACTCTGGTGGGTTTTTCATCCTCCTCATCCGATGACTTAAGAGAGGACTCAGAGGAAGAGGAGGGGTGAGTCTGGATCTTGGACCTTCTGAACCGCTTAGATTTTACCTTTTTAGGCACAACAATAGAGGTCTCTTGTTTATCATCAGCTTTGTTTAAATCAAACTGTTTGGACATCACAGATCCACAGCAGCTTGTATTTCTGAAGGCATTTCCATGTGGTATTTTAAGTTGTGGTTGCATAGAAGCAGTTGCTTTATATTTTTTCTCTGTATTGATCTTTGCAACCTGCAAAGTTTCAGATTGGCCCGTTAGTGTCCCTATGCCACTTTTCATTGCACAGTCTTGTTTGCTGTCAGCTTCAGTATCCTTATCAAACTTGCACAGCAGATTTGGTGAATTCTGGCATTTGTTGTTGTAATTCATATTGACTACACAAGTCTGAAGCAACTGATTTGAATGACTCTGTGGACTTCCCAATGGATCCTGTGCTGCAATATGACACTGAACCCCTGTTGCATTGCTTACTTGACCAATTCCATCATAGCCAGGAGTAACAGCAAACCCTTTCATGGAGGCATCCTCATCATTGGGTGTGTTCAGGTTATTATGGTGTCTGTGCGGTACGAACTGAGGACTTCCTCCACCAGATAATAATTCAGTGGCTCCAGATGTATCCAGACTACTTTGGAAATGTTGTTGAATCATCCTTATTGAGTTCTGTTTGTACAAATAACTGGCTTTATCTTCAATGCTGGATGAGGTCTCCATATTTACATCCTTTACAGGGTCGCAGCTATAATTTGCTTTTGTATCCTCCATGGTTGAAAGTGTTTCATGGGGTTGTTGAGATTCTGGGGACTCAGGATTCACAGAAAGGGCATCTGAACAACTCTGGATGTTCACTTCATTTAAGCGTGCACCACTGATGATAGACTTAAGATGAGATGTTATTTTTTGTTCAACCAGGTTACTGTTTTCTTGAAATACAGCATCTTTCTCCACAGGGTGTCCTGGAGAAATTATGCCTTTTCCTGCTGAAGTGGAAACATTCGTTGAAGACAAATTAACTGGCTGCAAAATGGGGTTGCCACAGAGGTCAGGCTGGTTGTTTTGGAAAGCATAATTATCCATTACTGGCTTGTTTGATGTCAAGTCAGAGTAGTTATGAGGATGGTCAATCTTCTGTGTTACTTCGGTAGATGTCAGCATCTTGCTTTCATGGCTGGTTCTCAATTCAGCTGTCAGGTCTGATGCCAGGTGCTCATTTTTGTCCTTTTGTTCTGCATTTTCACTCATCATCCTTTTCGGTGAAAGTCGTTCACCAATGATTGCTCCTTCTGTCCCCCGATCACTCATTTCATCTCTCAGCTCTCTTGCTGGACATCTATTTTCATCGCTATAACAACCAAAATGAAACATAGAAGATGATAAACTATTCATGCTTCGACTCTTGCTCTTCCTGTCACCATTGCTGGCAGCCAATGACAATCTCATGTGCTCTTTCACCACTTCTGAGATTCTCAGGTCAATGGCACTACAAATAGCATCTGACTTGATTATGTGTTTTCTACTTTCTTGATGCTTTCTGGGGTCATCAAAGTGCGATTCCTTGGCCACTTCCTTTATCGTTGCATCTCCCTTTTCTACCATTTCCCTCTCTACCACACAGGTGCCACCCTGAGAACTACTGTCACCACACTCCTCAATGATCTGACAACCCCATCCAAGTTTCCTGCTCACAGGACCAAAAGTTGGCAATGACACCAAAGCCATTGTGTTTTGTCTAATGCTGCCATCAAGACAAAGAGAATCAAATCCCGAGCTGTCAGTTTCCACAGAGGACTGTTCTCCTTTTGAGTCACTGGTGTTATTATTGTCATCAGGCCAAATATTTTCCTGGCTGCCAGCTGGTGGAGAGCAGCAAGTTACCAACTCTCTGCTGTTGCTCCTTTTTGGTATTTTCAGGCTGCCCATGAAAGCATCCTGTTGGTCTTTGTTCCTTTTCCTGGAATTTTTACAAGCCGATTTCATAAGCTCCTGCTGTAGTGCAATGTACTGCTCAGTTCCTTTGGTTTCAACGTCATCTGATCTTTTATCCCTCGTTAGAGATTTGGTATTCCCAAACTCATACTGCTGTATAGTTTTCATCTTTTCTTTTGAAGCATCTCTGTTGCATAGTAATTCATCCTCAGAGGACGGTTTGAAGGCACTTGTGGTGTCAGAGATTTTGTTTGATACTCGACACTGGTTAGTGGGACCTGTAGAGAAATGCATCACTGATGTACACATTTCACTATCAGAGGCCATTGAAATATCAGCAGTCACCATGACAGGTACATCAGTAAAAACCTGAGGCAACTTCACTTGTGATGCTAGTTCTTTAGTGTGGTGGATCTCAGTGGGTGATACACAAGTGGTTTGCTCTACAGTCAGCAAGGATGCTGGACTGCTGTTGCTGCTGTAGTCTGGTTTATCTCTAAAAGCCTTGTCCACGTTTGATTGCTCGATGCAACACTCTCCATTCTTCATGGCTTCATCTGATGCTGTTTGAATCTGAGAGGCCTGGGAATCCAACGTTTCGGATGTTCCTCTTGAAATTTCGAGACTTCGTTCTTGCACTGTTCCATTTACACCCTCAGTACTGGTGGACATTGAGCTACAGCTTCTAGATCCATTCTGAGAGCGTGAGAGGTTTGTACTGGATGGACTGGGACTGCTGCTGTCATTCTCTGCATCTGTGAACATCATTTTTCTTTGGAAA
>JBAJHX010000115.1:6698630-6726867 GCA_037176925.1 Amniataba percoides
AATCCTGGTAAATCCTGGGACTGTCTGCTGCATCGGTAGAGGACCATGCATCGGTGAGCACCAGTGTGTTTTCTGGCTCCCTCACACTGCAGCTGCTTAGGGAGCGTGGGCTGCTGGTTGAAGTGGTCTGCATGTTCCCAAAGTCCTCAATCAATTTGTGCACAGTGTCTTTGCTGCTGAAGTCTGTTACTAATGGGTTCTGGGAAGGAGGCTTCCTTGTTGCACTACTGTGTCTTGATTTTGGGGAGCCTTGCGGGCTCCAATACGCCTCTGCTAGGATCACCTGAGGTTTCCGACAGCTGCCCCAGTCTAAATTGATTTCTGCTGTTCTGTTGTGCCACACGGATGTATGGGAGCAATCTGTCACCAGTGAGTAAGTTGGCACCACCGTTTGGCTGAGCCTCTCCACTGCTGAGTATTTGCCGCTGCTCTCCACAGCCAATGAATCTTTCGACATCCGACTGTCTTCGCTCTCTGCTTCGCTCTGAGCTGCTTCCTCGTGTCTAAGCTGCTCTGCTAGGGCTGTTGCATAAGCAGAGGACAGTGAATCAAGAGAGAATGAGCTCTCACAGTCTGACGTTGCTTCATCCCAGTCTTCCTGCTCTTCCTCCCATCCGATCAATCCCTGCTGTCTTTCGACCCATCTACTGGTCTTGTTCACCAGAGCCTCAGTGCTATGCCACCGCCTCTTTTTAATGTCCTCAAACAGAGACCTTTGGTCAAGCTCCTCACATGAGACAGCCGTTTTTACAGCACCTCTGCTTCGGCTCATCTTGGTATCTTTAAGGCTTCTGTCTCTTCTTTGTCTCCAGTGAAATTTGCTTGCTATCCTTCCCAGAGGTTTGGGGCCTCGTCCTCCATTAGCACCTGATGGCGGTTTCCTGAACACTTTGGACAGAGCTGTTTTTAACCTGGGCCCCACAGAGAAAGTCTTCCTGATGACTTCTAGTCCGTTGTTACCTGGCTGGGATTGAGTTTTCTCGTTCATGCAAGGAGCAACAAGAGAACTGGGTTTGTTTGTTGTGGCTTGCTGTTTATTTTCTTTGTTGACTGGCTGCAAAGAAGGTCCAAGCGGTGACTTCAGAGTAACTGCTGAGTTCTGATCCGACCTGTTCTTAAAAGACAGGTCTCGGTTGGGCAGCAGAGGTTTTCTTTCTGGTCGTTCCCGGCAGGGCTGAGCTTGGGACTCCTCTTTTACAGTTTGTCTGATGTTTTCAGAGGAGCTTACTCTCTTCCGGGAGGCCTGACTTTGTCCTGAGAAGAGTCCACCTGAACAGCTCTGGGTTCTTTGCCGAGGAAGACACTCGTCTGAAACCCACTTCCTGCTGTCAATGGAATCTGAGGTTGTGGAGGAATCTGATGTCAGTTCTGTAGATCTGTTTCTCTTGAGGAAGTGTCTGTTGGGGACAGAAAAAGAAAGGCAAATTTAAGATCTAAATTTAAGAAAATATTTATATATTGGAGGTACCAAAAGATGCTTGTTTTCTCCATTCCATGCACTTACCTAAAGATAGGAGTGTTCTGTGGGTAGAGTCGGGACAGAAGATCTGCAGAGAATGAGTGTCTACGAGAAGCAAATGGTCTTCCTCTGAGCTTTGAGGGGGATCCCGGCTCAGGAGATTCTGGGCTGTCTGGTCCTGGAGGCAGGGCCTTTTCCAGCCGCTGCAATTCCCTCTTAGCTTCCAACAGGTGCCGCTTTCGGGCAATTCTCTCCAGCTGGTAGTGCAGCCTCTTCCGACGGATGCGGTTCTCGGCACGGCAAAGGGCGTGATGCTTTAGTAGCTCCTCCTGCACTGCCTTCTTCCTGGCCCTTACCACCTGGGACGGGCGATCCACTGTCTGACCTTCCTGATCCTCGTTCTCCTTAGTTGTAAAGCGATCGAGGAGGGATTCAGGAATGAAGTCTGTCTGAACTCCGGACTCTTGAGTGATTCTCTGCTCTACCGTTGTTAGGCGCTGTTCCTCCTGAAAAATCCACTGTTGGACTGTTGGGTAGAGATTTACAGAGGGGAATCATAAGGGGGCATGATACAATAGACAAAATTTTATTTTGTTTTAACAATAGACAAAATTTTATGATATTCCCCATTTTGCTTTAAAACTATCCAGAAATTTGTCTTGGACTTGACAAAAATTTGAGGTAAGACTACTTACTCTCGCTGTGCTGCTGTCGGAGGTGGGCCTGCTCTCTCTCCAGCTCTCTCTCAGCCCGTCTCTGTTCAGCTTGAATCTCCTGTCTCAAGCTCTCCACGTAGCGCTGCTGCACCTCCACACGCTGCCTAGCAGTCGGCTCCTCACTGGGGGAGAGACAGGTACCCAGCTGCCCTTGGAGCTTCACGTCTTCAGCACTTTAAAAACAGACACACAGATCCATGATAAACTATGGAGCGTGGTGGGGAAAAAAATAACAGCCACCCAGAAAAAGTAAAAGAAATCATTTTATCTCACCTAGGTACAATTTCATGTGTAGAATTTAGCAGTTCGGTGCTGGCAGGTTTAAAGTAAAAGCTTCTGTTGTTGGCTTTCAATTCAGCCTCTAAGCAGTAGCCAAGCAACGACTGAGCCTCTCCTGTAAACAGCTAAATGGGATTGTTCGCAAGGGTGGGGGCGAATGGAAACACAGGCCGTCTCCACCAACTGAACTGAAACACGCACAAAACTCTGCCCTATTTCTACAGCCTGAACACTGGTACAAGACAATTACCTCTTATCAAAAATGTATGATGTGAGATGGCAGAGTGGGCTCTCTATGTAGAGAGCGATGAATTTGTGAGTTTGTTTTTGGAGGCAACATTTACCTGTGGTCAGGGGCCAGGGGGCAAAGGTCAATGTAGGTGCAGGTCATGCCACCTTCACTGGCCTGAGAAAAGTACAGAAATCTTATTTAATCATCATCATCACGTAACTCGACTGCTCGTCATCACTATCATCGTGACGACCTGTCATCATAACCGACAGCACCAATTTCATTTTTGGCTGAGCAGCACCTACCCGTCTGCGTTCCCGGAGGACTGCTGCTTCTGCTGGGTGGTTGAAGCGAAACTTATGCACTCCTCCCAAGGTGATCACCATCCCTGGAGACAGAGAGAGACGCAGCCTTCATCACAGGCTGTACTCATCCTGGAGCGTTGTGTTGATATAAACTGATGACAGCGGGTGTATGTGCTGCAGTGTGTGGGTGTACGTCTGTAATGTTTACCCTTGGGAAGAATCTGTGCATCTCTAAGTGAGCAACCATATATATATATATAATTGTACATTAACCTATATGTGATATTCAGCTTAGCACAATAATCACATGACAGTCATTAATGTAATTAAGCATGCAATTCTGATGTGTTTGATATTTGCTCTGCCATAGGCAATAAATTCATTTACACTTTCAAGTTACTACTTTATATAGAAGTAGTATTGTCGGTGACTTGTATTAACAAGTAATCATAAACAGCGAGTGTCAACAAATCATCTAGAATCTAAATCTTACAGACTCCAACTTTCGCTCTCTAGTCTACAAGTTTCGTATCTAAACTGAGGCCATGAAGACCTGTAATTAACAATAGCCTCAAGACAGTAAAATAAGAATTGGTATACTGCAAGAACATCCTACATAAACATGCTGATAACAACTCATATTTTCATTCTACACTCATCTGTGCAATAAGCAGCATTTATATTTGTGTTCATCTTTATTGTATACAATATATATTCTGTTCTGTACATATTCTGTTTATCATATTTCTACTCTTACTCTAAATATTCAGTTTTTTACTGTATCTTTGGATATTTCTATTGCATTCTCTGTATCACAGCAACTGGAACGCCAAATTTCCCCCTGGGATAAATAAAGTATTCTGTTTCTGATCATTAATTATTAATCAAAATAAAGTGACACGCAGGTTGCAATGAAGCTCAGATCAGATGTAAAAAAAAAAAAAAAAAGCCATGCTATAACTTTTTTGTTGCTGTTCACTGTATGGACAGAGGAAAAAGACAAACTGTGCTGTTGAGGACAGGAGCTGACCTTGAGCCAGTCTGCAGGGCTCGGTGACCTCTCTGTCGTTGAGCAGGCAGACGCAGCCCGGCAGCGGTCTGAGCGTTACCACGCCGCCGTGGTTTTCAATCTCACAGCTGGCACTGCCCTGCAGGACTGCAAGCAGAGCGCAGAAACACAATCGCACATACTGATTTAGAAAGCTGTGCCGATGCAGCCATAGTACTGCTTAATGAGAAGTGAACAACATTTTATGAATTCTTATTTTATGGTTACAATTCACTGTTTCTACATCGTCTACCGTGTTCCATGTATTATGCAGCATGTTTAGTCTTAAACTCCCAGTTTGCTGCATGTCTGCTCTGCGATAATTAATGGTTTTAAGTAGCTTTGAGGATTCACTCTTGTAATGTTAGAAAAAAAGGCTTGAAAAGGAATTTTTACAGCCAGACAAGGAAACACAGAGACAAAAATGAATAACTAATACCTATTTGTGGTTCTTCAAACTGCTCCTGAGGTCCAATGTGGGTAACTCCTTCCTACAAGAAAGAAACATTGTATTCAAAATCTACAGACGAAAACATCAAAACTGTGCATACGCGTTATTAGCTGCCGGTGCTCATAACACAAGTAATGGCACATACAATGACAAGAATTTTACACAGTGATCTTCTAAGAACTATTGTGCTTTCACCTCTAATCTTCCACTTAGCTGATAGAAAAAAATATCATTTGTTTACTTTGAAGTCTTATCTAATGGGATTAAAGGCTTTCTCATATGGTGTCAAGACCACATGTGTTCCCAGGTGGCCTCGGCTCTTCACATGCAGGAAACAGTGTAATTGTCAGGCCTGAGGGTATGCTTGTCATTGTCAGAATCAGGACGGCTTAAGCTCCCCTGAGTCCTAGCCTCAGAACTAAGAGCCTCTTATCCAGCTGAGCTTCATGCATTGCGGAAGACGCGCGCACACACTCGCACAGAGAGACGGGAGATCGACAGGACAGTTGGAGGGTGGAGTGAAAAGAAAAGACAGTAGAAACGCACCTTTTCTCAAGAGTTTTTCTAGCAGAACAGAGAGAAAGTAGGAGGAGGAGGAGGAGGAGGAGGAGGAATCTAGTAGGGAGAAAAAAGATCATTTCAGTCAAGACAGCTGAAAAATCAGTAAGTTGAAAGTTGGGGAAAAGTAGAGCAAATGCAAAGACTATCCGTTTGTGGGAGTTTACATCATGTTGTTCATGCAAATGTATATTTTTAGTGTGACAGCATGTGTGCAGATGAGCGACGTGTCTCCGGGGATGGAAAGAAATGTACAAAGAAAGAAACAGAGCTTTACAGCAATACAACTAACAGGGATAACATAACATTAATTCCTGCAAATCTGACACCAAGCTAAGATAAAATATGATAACTACACAACAAAACACTGTACAATACACAAAGAAATATATCAACAAGGGGAAAAATAAACCATACTAAAATACAATTAACATTTACGGGCATTTTCATCATCATACCCTGAGGTGGTAGAAGACGACCCCGGTGCTGAGAACGTCTCTATCCAGAGTAACCAGGTGTGGTTGGAGGGAGTTGATGAGGAATCCGGCGCGGTCTCTGTTGATGTCCACGCCGTACTGCTCCAGCAGCTCCTTCTTGTCCCTCCAGCTCTCGGACCAGTCCTTCGTCAGCTGCTCCACCTGAGGAGGAGACATGGAGGAATCATTATGATATATACTTATTTCAACAACACAGGTTTTGATGATATCCACTACTGAGACGTCTGCTGATGTCCCAGAGCAATAAAAATAAATCAAATCTTGTTTGAGTTGTGGAGCTCAATGAATTAAAAAATTACATTTGAAATTAAATAGATTTTTTTTTATTAAACAATGTTGTAGTTCTTCTGGATAATTCAAAGACCTGACTGAGAAGATTTTTAACATGTTCTCATTAAGACTTTACAGTATTTCATAAATAGCAGGTGATAATATTAAAATCTCTCGATAAAGCAAGAAAGTAATTTGGGAGAAATGTTTAATGTAATTTGGTAAAACTGATCCCATTAGTGTATATCAAGCACATTTAGAAGTAAATCTGCATGCCACACTTCGATCTTTTTATCGTTTCTAAAACCTTATGACCTGACTAGAGTTTAAAATTCAGTACATGTCAGTTTGAATAATTCTCGGCCGTACACCCCATTTATGTGATGATGGACCCATCAATAAGTCAGCGAGGTTAAAGATGGCAAAGGGAGCAGTTTGTGTAAAGGTGAGAATATATGTGGAGAGCTCCAGCCTTGTGATTATGTGTTGCCCTATATTTCGTCATTGTGAATTTTGTGCTGAAACTGAGGAAAAAACATTCAACTGCACGTGGAAGCTCGTTGGTTTGATGTGTTGAGGACGACTTTCTCCATCAGGCAGATGTATTACCTTTAGTTCGTTCTGTAGCACGATGTCAGAAATATTTCCATCCCGCTCGTCGCTCAGGGATGGACTGGGATTACGCTGCTATCAATCAAGAGGGTAAAAAAAAAAAAAAGATCAGTCAACATCATGTGGAAAAAGAAAATGTCACTTGTTACAATGCAATTCAGTCGCTAACACCTAGAGAATTAAATATGTCACAAAAACACAAAGAACTGTGTTAAGCCTTTGCTACAAAAAGATGTAATTCCAGAATCTCTTTTATTCAAAGCCTTACACTACTAAGAGGGTTTTTTCTGGGGTGTGGGGTGGGGTGGGGTGGGGGGACTCAGCGGGGTGTATCCCTGGGAGAGTTAGCTCTGTGCTCCAACGATAAAAGGTCACCATACCATTTCAAAGCTGAGCAGCATGCTCTTCAGCCTGTCAATCTCCTCTCTCAGTTCCCTGATCAGCCGCACGTTGGCATCCTGCACAAAAAACAAAGTGCATATTCACTTTCTTGAAAAAACAAAAACAAAACAATTTCTGTCAAACATTAAATCTTGTCCTCGGGCTCCAAAAGGCCACTGACCTCATTAACCCGAGGCTTGTTGACGATGTTTCTGGCGTGGGCAGCATAACGCAGGGTGCTGAGGGTCTCGTTGTAACTGCTAGCAGAGGGTGAGACCGCTGAAACACACACACACAAAAAACAACACACACATCAGCAATTATCTCAAATCATGAGAAATAAGAAGTCAGCTTTTAAAGAGGGAGACTTAAGGGACCATACCAGTGGTTTTTGCCAGCATGCTCACATTACTGCAGACTATTTTCCAAAGCATAATCATCACTTTTTCTAATTCAATTTCCAACCTTCCAGGCAGACATTAGCCATTTTAGTACAATTAAAATATATTACTCGCAGATTTGCTCAGGACAAAGAGAGTATTCTCAATACGCATTCAGAAAACAATGTACATACGTTTGTTTTTATCAAAGTTACAGTTTTAATGTGACACTGCAGCAGTTAAGATGGGGGCTCTGTTTTGAAAAGTCTTTAAAAGTAGTGAGTTCAAGTGCTTTCAAGAAAAATACTATCAATTCTTCCTTTCATTCTCCATGTTGCTCTCAGGGTATGACAGTGATTACGGTCATGACTGCAATGTCATGCAGCAGTTAAAGCCTGTGTGAGCATATGAAGTAAGCGAACCAAACATCGCTAATATCAGCGACACTCACTTGCAATCATGATGGTCTTGGAGTTGCCGCCCAGGCTGTCTTTCAGCAGCCAGGTTAATACCGAGTCTCTGTAAGGGATGAAGCAGTGCCTCCTCCCTCCTCCTCCTCCAGACAGGGAGCTGCTGTGGCTGCCCACCGTGCTGCCGTCGCCCTCAGAGGCCATGCTGTTGATACTCTGACAGCTGCTGGACATCTGGGAGTTCTGGGCTGCGGAGGCAGTGGTGAGAAGAGATGCAAACATTGAGGGATTTATGGTGAGGGGACTGAAGGGGATGCTTATAAAGGAAGACAGGAACAGAAACGCCCTTCTTAGACGCCGTCGCCTGAATCTTCATTTACCGAGAGCAGATATGACGATGCCCAAAGTAACCAGGGACTTGTTGATGTTGGAGCCCTCCGTCAGTCTGTCCCTGCAGTAGTGGGGGTCCGCTCGCTCACTGTCAGACACAACACAAACACAGCATGATTAACAGGCACCGAGGATCCGATAAAAAGAGCAGGATTGAGAATGTAGAAAAATCTCAAGGCAGTAGTCATGAACCACTAGGGGGCAGTTTTGTCAATGACTTTAATTTAAAAAAACTGAGAAAAAACACTGGGCAGGAAGAAAAAAGCAGTCTCACCTCCCAGCCAAGTCCACCAGGTTAATCTTGCTGACAGTTTCTGAAGGCAGGTTATTTTCAAGGATGGCCTGTGGAGGGGGAAAAAAAGAATAATCAGACTGAAACCTGCAAATAATGATAAATGCTCCACCTGAAAATAGAGACAAACAACTGCACACTTCAGCTGTGTGTAAGATGTTTGAAGGGCTGAGAGGGATGATGACCTGTGTGTACTGGATGGTGAAGATGGCGTGGGATCTGCTGCTGGCGTCATGGTTGTGGGTGGCTGCCGTGATTCGGTTGGCGATGCCTTCCTCCAGCAGGTCCATGGCCTGCTTCGAGTCTGAGACCACATGCTGCGACAGGTCTGATCAGAGAGACAGAAAACAGAAAAGAGAGAGAAAATGCTGACAAAACTGAGCAAAGAGTTTTTTACATTTTCATGTAAACCTAAAAATTTTTACTGACAGACCTAATTTTCACAGTTGAAAGTGCTTCTATGAGACATTTTGAGTAAGTGCAGTTCTGGTACATTCTCTTGCTGTCCTGTTAATATTTTGGAGGACATAAAATGTTAACATAACACTAATGACACTGATGCATACAAGAAAAAGACATTCAGGCAGAAGCGGACAACAAGCAGAACAATAGACATGGAAAAAGGCAAAAACAGGAAGGATGTCTCATCAATAGTTGCTCACTTTTAATCCGTCACACTTTCCTACAGCATTTAGCCACAACGACAACAACAAAAGCTCTAATAATGCTTTACTTCCAGGCGTGAATCAGGGATCTCAAGCATCTGTAACACACATGCGCACAGATTACCACAGAACCTCACGGTGCTAACATGTGGTCACTTTTTCATTTATTTACTTACTTTGTTTCCCTTTGAACATTAATATAAATAGCTGAATTACTCTAAAGGAATAATAGTGACACTGAAACACTGTTTGATGGAGACGTGCTGACGGAGAAGAGGTAAAAACTGGGAGTCCCAGATGTGCACTGTGTGTGTGAGGAGTTCTCCTTGGAACCACAAGGAAATGACTTCACTTCCTCTGGTCAACAGGGATTTCTCCTGACACAGACAATGAGTGGATGCAGGGCTTTAACCATCGAGGGGCGGGCGGATGAGACGGAGAGGGGGGTGGAAAAGAGGAGGAAAGGATGAGGAGACGGAGGGAGAAAGAGAGAGAGAAAAAAAGTAAAGCTAGCTAAAAGAGGAGTCTGGATTAGAGCCAGGATGGCCAATTCTGGACCGGATCAAACGCTTTACAACGGAACAAAATTCCACCACCGGCCACATACCACAGTGACTTATAAACTAAACTTACAAGACACGAGCAGCGCTGAGAATACTGCGGGCCATGTTACACATCCCAGTCCATAATTTGATAAAATTATGTGTCTGAGCGCGTTTGAGACTGTAGAGGCAGAAGATTCGACCTTTGGTATCCGTTTTCATCTTCGCCCTCTTTCGCGCCGAGCGTTTCAGACAGATTATTTTACTGTATGACTCACTGCTGAGAGTTTGCATATATTTTAACAAATGTTCATTGGACACCTCTTAGAGCTCACAGCCTGTGAAAGCACCGAATCATAAGACCGTGAAATTTATATATGCAAAGTCTGACTGTATGCCTGAGACACGAGGCTGCTGCGAGGTTATTTAAGAGAACTTTATTTCTTCCTGTGCACAGATTTGTCATCTTATTTTAATGTTCTCATTATCCGTGCGGGGTAATGAGAATTTGTGGCCTCTACACCTCTAGTTAAGAATTTAATCTGCGAGGCAGACGGAAAAAGACAAAAAGCGGCAATGTTATGTTGATTTTTTTAGCTCATCATTTTGTCTAGTTACACCTGGCACTGTGGGGTCATGTGTGAAAAATGAATTTAAATTATAATTCACTTAATTTCTCTCCCTTACTTCGTGTTATTGGGATAAGTCTTTGTCCAAACCCCAAACTAGCATATCCATACTGCCTTTTTTAAAACATTTTGTATCCTATTTGCACATGCACTTGTACATGTTATATGATTATATATGATTGTCTTCTTGTTTTCATTACCTCTAAATAAAAAAATAAATAAAATATGACTTAGTGTTGGCGGCAGAAAAATGCACAAGTTTAGATTCAGCATCTTAAGTATTGTATTTTTGCTGAATTTGCAAATAAAGGATGCCTGAGTTTCAGGAAAAGTATACCTTTCCTGTCAACCACTTCACAAAATATAAATCCAGGTGTCCCGGCGCTCACCCTGTACATAAGGTCCCTTCTCAGGATGTTCTCTGACTCTCAGGGGGGCTCTCTTCTTCTGCTCTCCTCCTCTCAGCAGGTCTCGCACTCGCTCATTGTAGATCTCCAGGAAGCTGCAGGGACGGAGGGATAAGACAACATCCTGCTTTGAGGACATGCAGTTGATTTTATGTCAGGACTGGATCACCCGGCGGCCATTTTATCCATATCATCAATCCCGTTACACATTATGTGAGTTATGTCAGTTCATGTGCGTTTTCCACAACATGTCAGAAACAAGTTTACCTCAGTTTCATTTTGCCTTTATTGAAAGGTTGTGGCAGAGTGAGACAAAGGAAGAGGGGTTATGTGACAATGGCTGTGTTTGAACGAGGTCGTAGTCATGGTTACATGGTGTGCCTTTCAGACTGTAGGTCCAAACAACCAAGAAAAAAAATGTCTACACAACAGAAATCATAGAGTTTCACTTACAACACTACAATTTTTCTTTGTGAGCGAATGGCAGGAAGAATTCAGAAAGCAAAATATCTGCTTTGTCAAACTAACATCAATTTCAAGAAGCTGTGGTGGTTGAGCGTGCATCCAACATGGACGAGAAAATCCAGTTTGTGATTTGCATTGTGTTGTCCGTGGCTCTGCGGCACAATTGTTCTATAACTACCTGCCTAATTTGAATTTAAACGCCAGAAAGAGGCAGTACAAACGCAGTACCTGATCTCCACTCTGCTTGAGTTTTGCCCATCAGGAAAAGTGTCTTCTGACCTGAAGAGACCCTGTGAGAGAAGGAGAAATCCAATTTACTTCACACTACGACATCGGATACTCAAGTGGCTAAAATTACTGTTCAGTGTGCTCGCTGTGTTGCATTTTACAAACTACTCACATACCTGACAGATCCGAGGGGTCAAACCAATGGAGTCCTGACAGAAAAAAAGAAAGTGAGGATATAGAAGCATTATGTTGACAGTTGCCACGTAGAATTGGGTCACAACTAAATGCACAAAATGACTAAATAAGTGTTTGTATTTTTTATTTTCAGTGTAGGGTTTATACTCTAACAGCTGCATCATCTCCGATGTGCGTGAATGGTGAGATCAGTTGAGGCTTTGAAAAAAACAACAACATATGTACAGCAATGCCATGCAGTGTCTTCCTCACCGGCGTTCCCATCATGGTGTACGTCTTCCCAGATCCTGTTTGGCCGTAAGCGAATAGACACACATTGTAGCCCTCAGAAGCTCCGGACAGCACCGACACGCCCAGGTCCTGGAACACCTGAGGTACATTAACACACAAACACACACACCCTCAATCACAAATACACAAAGAAAGACCAGCTAAGAGATATCTATAAATAACTGGGTGGAGTCACACCTGATTTCCCTCCATGTTTTTGCAAAAATGTCTACATAATCAAAAAAAAAAAAAAAAAGTGCTGATTCAGGATGGAAATGATTCCAAACATACAAGTTAACAATGGAAGCAAACACACCTGAAAGCATGTTTTATTTAAAAAAAAGCAGGTGCTCTTACGGGCCTCGGAGGTGTTTACAGTGCAAGCCGATGCCCTTGATTTTAATCGCATCGTGTTTTTACATGAGTGTAGATTTACACCGAGGTTTCGCCGTCACAATGCTGTGGCGCCGGGCCAGCGGAGGGGAGGTAACGTTGCTTCCTGCTGAGGTGTTTGGGTAAGGAGCGGGGAGGTCAGCTAATACTCTGGGTAAACAACTTTGCAGAATGTTGATGGGAGAGAAACAAATGTGAGGGTATAAAGACTCCGAGAGGCGACTCGGTCAGGAAAATAAACCTTGCTTAAAAGCACGGTGGTGAGACGGGGGATCCGGCAGAGTCCCGCTCCAAACAATCAGTCGAGGACTTTTGTTTTCCTGCTCTCTGTGTCTGCATCTGAGAGCCAGAGTCTGGAGATTATTTACACGAGTCCGAATCACAACCACTTATTTTTATATGTTTACCAAATGCTAAACACATCTGTGTGTATTCATATGTTTTATGTTTACAGCACGTGATAATGGAAAAATCACAGCGACATGTTGCAAAAACTGAAATATCAATGAAAAAATAATGAAAATAGATATATTAGTTCAATGTGTTCTGTACACTGAAATACTATTAGAGATACTCAATATGTGTGCAGAAAAACAGAGAAAATGCTAAATGTGTCCAAATATTACTGTAATCATACAATAACCATTTTTGTTGTCACTTATTCACTATTACTGACTCACTGTCACATGATAACATATACGTCAAGATTTTGAAAAGTGAAGTTCTGTGATGAAATGTAGTAAAATGCTGCATGTTTTAATGCAATTCTACATTAAACTATTATTAATATATCATCAAATGGTGTATATAAGGGTACTATTTCTTAACTACTGCATGCCTTCAGTACAAGAAGATTGAGATACACATGTACTCAAATACAGTACTCAGTTGCCAACTTATTAGTTACACTTCACTGACACCAATGCAATCTAATATAAAAGGCTTGTATAAATCCACACCTCATGAAAGTTGTAATGTTCACTGTTTATTTAAACTGTTCTAGAGAAGCATTGATTCAAATTTATGATTATTTTGGAGGCTGCAGTTTGTGGTGCTGTTGAACTGTACTGGGTTATGATAGGTTGGGGTTATAATATTTTGTCTACTTTCAATTATATAAACATTATGGACAATAAAACAGTTCTCAGTATTATCCAATACATTTCAGGAGCAACTGTAATATGAGCATGTTTTAAATGTAACCATCATCAGGATACAAGTACACAGTGATCATTTTTAGCCAAGATAATAGTTTTATAGGTGCATGCAATAATATTAATATCAATGATGCTTGTTATGTCCAACAAGCAGTCTAAAACAACCCCAACATCTTGATTTTAGTATTGAAAGAAAGCAAACTCTTAAGGTCAAGAAAGAGGTTTAGCATTTCTGCTTGAAAAATAACTTTGATTGATTGATAATGACATTGATCTGCAATTATTTTTATCTCAATCAACTTCTCAATTAATCAACTTATCTTTTCGGAGCTACGTGTGGCACCACCATCTAACAGTGTCTAGAAAGCAAACAAAGTCTGGGTGGATTTAATTATGTTTGTTTGGGTGTCACAGTCAAATATCTTGCATTGTGATAAGATCTGATAATTTATTAAACACTCGGCTGCACATGAGACTCTGCAAACGGTGAGTAATGTGGGTGTTTCCCACCTAATATCGTTTGTTATAAGCCAGCAGCTGCTACAGTTCTTTCTGTGTAAGCATGTGTTACTGCTTAGAAGTAGAGCAAGGGACAAATGATCAATCATATTGATATTGTTTTCTGTTCTTTGTCCATAACTGATAAGCAAAAAGAAACTTTGTGAGGACATGTGGCCAACCCAAAGGCTCAGTCCAAAGGCAACACAGGCTTTGACAGGGGGGGCAGCAACCCGATCTAGACCAGACCTGAGACACAGCACACCCCCCCGAACCATAACACACCCTGGAGATCAGTTAGGGGTCCCCTCCCATGGCCTCCAGGCTCAGGCCTGGACCACGGATACCGCTGGGTAAGCACACACAGGAGAGGGTAGGAATGCTCTCAAAAGCTACCAGGATCTCCAAGGATCAAACACGGGGATAATTTCAACATACCTCTGGTGTGTGCGAGTGTGTGCGACAATCAACCGCTGGTCAGGAGAAAAGCGAGAACCTGGAGCTGAGCCCGTGTGTGCTCTAGGCTTACAAAAGCGGTGGGAATAGGTTTAGTTTGGATGTGCTTGAAAGCTCTTGTGAAAGGCCCGGACGCTGTGAAAACACTCCGAAAAGGATTCGGCGGCCCACCGGTTGTTCTCAGGAGTGTGTGAATCTGTTATTCGTTAATATTCAAGGTCCCTGAGCTTTCTGTGAGAAAAGTTAAAACGTTCGGCGCTGACACGGTGGAGTGACGCCCGCGCCGACGTCTTATCTAACCACAGTGGCTGACTGATAAATCCAAAACCAGTGAGCACACAAACACCCAAGGTTAGGAAAGAGACTCATTAAAAAGTAATGTAGGACACTGTTAACCTGCTTGAAATGTTAATCAGAGGAAATATAGATTCACAAAAAGGAATTTTTAGTTGCTGTGCTTTCAAAAGATACAAAACACACAGTTCAAGGACCAGTTTGTCCTACTACTAAGTATTGTAATCAAGTATTGATTACGTTGATTATTTCTTTGATTGATCGGTTAGTTGTTTACCATTCAAAATGTTGTAGTACACTCAAAAACATAGAAAGCGGTTTCATTTCCAGGCTTCAAATGACTGACTGACAGTCCAGAACTAAAAGATGTTCAATTTATTTTCAGAGACAACTAAGAAAACCATCAGCTAATTTTCACAATTAACATGTTACGATATTAGTCATTTCATGTTTTAGTTGTTCGTCACAACACATCATTGATAATTCAGTCAAATGAATTTTGATGAGAGATTTACCATTTCAGTCAAATATCGACAAACATTCTTTGATTCTAGCTTCTCAAATGTGAGGTTTCGCCACTTTCTCCGTTTTACCTTATTGTAAATTAAATATCTTTGTCTTGCTGACTGCTGAACGAACTAAATAAGACGTCTCAAGATGCTGTGTGGGCTCAGGAAACTTGTGATGGGTATTTTCTTTCCAGTTTTCTGACAGTTTACAGACCCAACTATTTTTCAAACAACAGAACCACGCAGATTAATCAATAAAGAAAAAAACACTTAGCTGCAGGCCTAAACCTTACTCGCACCATTTGTCATTTGAAAATATCACTCTGTAGTCTAGCCAACCATGTGCAGACAAGAGCCACGTGTAACTTGTAAAAGCGCTGCAACAACAGCCGTCTTACTCAGTGACCTTATAAATCACCCAACAGCCTCTGCGGCTGAGACATCTAACACATTATTGTTGTGCATAGGAATCCATTTAACACCTCCCAAAACCAACCAGGGGCTGCAACTAACAATTCTTTTCAATATGGATTATTCTGCAGATTATTTTATTGATGAAAAGTCTTCTATAATAAATTGTCACAATATAGAGGAAAATGCCACAATACAATTTCTCAAAGTCTAAAATGATTGATTATTTTATGATGCCAAATCCAAACTTTTTCAAATTATTCTCCAAATGACAAAGAGCAACATAAAATCCTCACATTTTAGGGCATGGAAACAACAAATACTTGGACTCTTTGCTCAAAATATGACTAATGCAACGACTCTATTGCCAGCAAGGTAGATGATAAATTGTAATTTCATTTAAATCATCAGTCAACTGATGACTAATATAAGTGCAGTGTTGCTACGCCTGACCAATCAACGGCTGTTCACCAGAGGAAAAAAAAAAAAAAAAAGGATCTATTTAATGTTTGAGCCCCTTATGTAACTGTTGCTCAGTAAACAGTAACGTGACAGCACAATGTCAAAGTGTGCAGCCCTCTGGAGTCCAGACCACCAAGCGTTGCCCCCTGCCTCTCGGCTGAATGGGGGCTTAAACACGAAGACAAAAAGCAGCACCACCCCTGTCTTGTCCTCATCCAGCTATTCAAAAACAGACACAGACACCCTCTCCTCCCTCAAACACAGAGAATCAATACGGCCCTTGTTAAAGTTGACCCTCTTAAATTCACTCTATGGGGGCTACGGCAGGGCTGAGGGTCCCTCCGGACTCAGCACAAAGGGAGAGGAACTTCCCTTCAACCGAGCGCTACGTCTCTGAACTCGACTCGTGTTTCTCTCTGCACACCGTTCCTTTTGTTTTCTCCTTTTCTAACATGTCGTGCTTGTTTTGTTTTTATTAAAAGTCTGCATGATACTCCCGAACGAAACCACGAGAGGAAGCAGAACCGTGTTTTGACCCCTTGAAGAATTAAAACTGTGTGTGTGAGTTTGTCTAGACAGGCTGCTTTAGGCGACAACTAAACAATCGTGTTGTTTGTCACCACTGTCGCAACAAATTAAAATCGGTACAGTGTCATTTTGTGCCATTGTACTCTGGCTGCTCGCATGGACGTGATGGCCCTCTGCCACAACCTACTTTCACAGTTTGCAGCACCCTGCAGCACTGGGGAGGTATTTTTGGAGGACCAAAGCAGTTGAGGTAAGGGACAGGTTGCATTGTGGGAATGGAAATGTACTCCAGGATCAAATGAAGCAAGAGGGGAAAAAACAGCCCGCAGAAAGAGCGGCCGGCCCAGAGTAAGCGTGCATGCCGGTTGGTCGCCTTGAAAACACACAGGGGACAGACTAAACACCTCCATTAACGGGAAGGCGGTCGTCATGGGCAGGCCGCTGCACGTGCGTGTGCGTATCTGTGCGTGAGTGTGTTCATTGGGTTTAGAGGAAACAGCACCCACAACAAGGACAAAAGCCTCAGAGTTTGCTTCCCTCTGAGGACGAAAAAGTCGGGCAAACAATCCAACAATGAAAGAGGAAAAGCAGAATATAGATTTCATTCTTGTGCGGGAAATGCAGGTCAAATTCATCAGTTCAAAACAGAGAGTGAGGAAGGAAGAATAAAACAAGGCTTTGGGGTTAAAAAAGGTGGCACCAGATCAGAGCAAAAGTAGAAAAAAAATGCTAAAATGTGTGATATATACTTCAATGTATACATGAATTGCAGGTTACAATACAAAACATGACCTCTGAAAGCACCAACTTCTTCCCATCTTTTACTGCATCTTTTCATTTAACTTTTAATCATCTTGGCATGCAGGGGTGCATTGAATGAGATATTTTGGACCACAATACTCTCATCTATCTCCTATTTTCTGTGAATAGAACACTGCCAGGCTCACGCAAAGTCTCAAATTTCATGCAACGTCAGGAGATGGAAAAAGAGAGCATGTTGAATTTACACACAGCTTTAAATTAATACCACGCTGTGCATGACAGCCATTTTGAAGTGGCAACATACAGAGAGATGTTATCTTGTAAAACCGTAGACTGGATCTCGAATGTGAAGTTTAAATGTCACGTGTGTGTGTCTAACTAAGTTGGACCAGACCTCTGAGAGAAATGAGGTCTCCTGAAAGAAAAAAAAGACAAGGAACTAGCTGGGTTTCATGCCAGAGATCTGCACCAGGATAAAAAAAAAACATGTTCCATGTCAGTTTTTCAAACATGGGAAACGCTTTATATGTCCAAAGAGGCGTCCTGGTTTGTGTCCTGGTAACACTGGAGGAAAAAAAAAGTGTAGGAAGGCAGCGAAATGGGTGTGAAATGTTAAGAAAGAGGCGCAATAGTGAAAGAGAAAGACAGAATGATAAAGACCATCTGACAAGAGTGAAAAAGTAATGGTGTAATGCCTCTGTAATGAGTTGAGACTTGCAATCACTAGCTGTGGAAAATGCCAATTGCTGGCCTGGTTTTATGTGGCCTGCTCAACACTAAACCCTGGAGAAGTAAGTATGTAGTGTGCATATGTGTGTGTGTGTGTGTGTGTGTGTGTGTAAATGCATGCAAGATGTCGTCAAGGGTGATGGCAAAAGGCCAGACGAGCAAAGTGAGGCACTTCACCACATTTAAAAACCCAAGCTTCTCATTGGTTTTGCCAGATTTTGACGCAACCAAGAGCACCACGATTAATTTTCCCCTCCACGACGGCTCTCGCTGGGAGGACGTCTCTAGTCTCGATGTAAAAACATGAAACTTTGAGTGGAAAATAAAAAGGAGTAAGATGCAACTTTCTCCCCAAACTCTCCACATGGAGGAGTGGACAGCTGCAGGAGACGGCCCCTCAGTTCCAGTCCCACGCTTTCCAACTGAGTTACACAAACACAACAGCTGGGCCCTGTGCAGAAACTAAGTGCCTGGACAAAAGAAAAAAAAAAGGTCGCTGGAGATCCCTGTCCTGACTTTCTGCTAGAAATATAAGTTAAAGAATCAGAGGTGAAAGAAGGAAAAATGTTGAGAGGACCGCAGAGGAAGGAGGACACAGATGAAGGGGGAGACACAGAGAGGAAGCTGTTTGGCCGGAGTTCAACAACGCTCTCGTTTGTCACACTTGGACAGAATTTGTAGGTCAAATTAGCATGGAAGGGCGGAGAGGCTGCGAGAACGAGGGAGGGAGAGAGGGAGATGTGCAGGCCAAACAGATAGGCTGCTCTTCATTACTCTGGCATCCAAACGCATGGGAATGAACGACAGTGGGAAAAAAGAAAAACAAGAGGACAGGAGAGTGAGGGAAACAAAAAAAAAAAAGAAGGCAGGAGGCGCTCTGGCAGTACATTCTACTTTTCAGTGTGCACAACTGATACCGGGGCAAAGGCTAGACTGAAAACAAATAAATAAAACCATATCTGGAGAGAGTTTGGGGCTCTGCCGCTCCTCCCCCGTTCCTTGTTAAAGGGGCCAAAGCACAACACTGTAGAATAAAGCGGTATGTTGCAGTTTTATGGCAGGATGGAAATGACTTCTCCAGCCTGCAGACTGATGGGAGCACTGTGAGATATGCATAGGAGCCGGTGTTACAGTATAGGCTCCTAAGCTGGGGAATAAACTGGCCAAATCTTACTCCAGTTTGGCATGAACTACTATTCATACACTATTTGCCGACATGTGGTGTTTAATACCCGTGTTGGATATCGCAATGATGATATAAGATGTGATTAAACAAAGCCAACTGTCCATTTCTGTTGCAATTTTGTGTCGCCAACACTCATTTCTACTGCCAGACGATGGCACATAAATCCACCAACTCCATAGAAAAGGCTGTAAAATAGTTATTTTAACAATACTTAGAAATGTGCATCAAAATAGTGGGATAAACACACGAGTTATTTATTAAAGTATCAGCAGTTATTATGGTAATAAAGAAAATATAGAAATACATAAAAAGCCCCTATGCTAAGACTTTCTAGAAGTTTCTTTTGAAATCTGTTCACACATTTTACTGTGAGATATTCTGCTAACTTAGAGACAAACACAGGAGCAAAAACCTAATCTCTTTTGGGGAGGTAATAAAAAATGAACATTTGATCAAGGGAATTCACCTTTTATAGTCATCCAGTGGTGGAGAGGTGCTGTCTTAAAATAGAAATATAGGAACACAATCACACACTGGTGGTCACAGACGGATGATTTCTTATTACTAAGGGGAAAGAGACCACAGACTCTGATGAAATATAAGAGAGAACACACAGTGAATCTACAGTGTTTGTCAAAAATATAAATTCTTCTGCTGTAATATGGAAAGAAGAGACTCCAGTAACGCACTTTATCTTGATAATCGAGTGTAATCTAGGTAGAAATGTCTCTTTCTAGTCAGCCATCCTACAGTTAACAAAAGAGCCAACTTTGGCACCCAGACGGACAATTGATAGTAGCAGCAGTTACCTGCACCTCTTGTGATGCATGTATCTAACCACTTTCAGCCTCTCTCATCTCTCTGCCTTCACTGAGAGAGCGAAAGCAGCGAGTCTCTGCATAAATCACAGGTGCTCTCCCCGCGTCCATATGGCGTGGATCTCATATTTCTTTGTTAACAGCATGTGGTTTATTGCGCTGTCCTGTTTGTAGTTAATTCAAACCAGGCCGGACGGGACTGGACTGTGTCGAGGGGGAGCAAAACGCTCACGTGTGTGTGTGTGGAGGATTCGTCTCGTACACAGAGAAGCTATTCTTTGCCCCCCCCCCAACCCCTCCCTCCCCAAGTATGCAGCACCACTGACACACAGACCCAGAAACGCTGTGAGTATAATCAAATCACAAACTGCATGACAGAGGCACAGAGAGGAGGAGGAGGAGGAGTAGGAGGAGGAGAGGGAAAAACCCCGGCAAGCCGACTCCTTTTGGCAAAAAAAAAAAAAAAAACCAGCATTGTGCTCTGAGACGAATCCTCAGCAGTGACGTCTTTGGGCTGAAATCTGACTGCAAAAAAAAAAATGACTTAGTGAGGCAGCTGTGAGGTTGGCAGGCGAGAGCTGGGGGCTGCAGAGGCGCAGTGGACCCCCTGCCCATATCCCCTCCTGTCCTCCCTTCCTCCTCCTCCTTTACCCGAGGAATTCACATTCCCTCTTTCTCCTCTCCTGTCATCAGTCTCTCTCTCGTCACAGTCCCTCTGCCTCCTTTTTCGCTTTCCTCTCCCGTGTTTCTTACTGTCAGGGGCCCTAAACAAGCCGCAGGGTTTATGTTATTAAATGGTGGAAAAAGCTATTTATTAGCTCAATATCTAGGCCCGAAACAAAGGCAGCATTTAGACAAATAGCCTCAGCTCTCTCTTGCATTAACTCAACAGCTGGCTCCTATTACGGATTATGGTTCTCTTTCAAAAAAAACTACTTTTTCCTCACCTGGCAGAGCCCGTCTCATTCCCTTCTGCTCAGTGTTCTTGCAGAAACTTTTTTTTAAGCTTTAACTTAAAAAACTGTGCCTCTCATCGTGTGCGACATGCTTTTCTGTCTTGCGGGGAGCCCTCAGCGACAAGAATGCGACCACGTCTGCGCCCCAACGTGTAGTTTAGGACACCGCATTTCTGTCCGCTCGCGCCGCCGTGACAGTGAGTGATGAAGGACACCCCAGCGAGTATCTGTTGTAAAGTACCGCTGAAGGGTGGACACGTACAGAGAGTGATGTGAAGTGATGAACGGAGGGGAGGCACGGGGGCCGGACCCGGTCAGTCTCTAAAGGGCTCTGGGTGTGGTCCACTCCCCCCCCCCCCCCCGTCTCATTCCACCACTGGCTCATATTGTCTCAGTCTCACGGGGACTACAACGCAAGACGAATCCAGAACAAGTCCCTCTCTTCCTGCTCTGGAAAAAAACAAAAAGAAAGAAAAAAAAAGAAAAAAAACATATATTTTGAAAGTAGAAACCATGAGAAAATGCAGGGCTGGCAAACACAGCAGCGACTCATTAATGCGTTAAAAATAAATGTGGTCGGGTGCCAGATAAGAGACTGAATCCACAACCTCGCTTGAGAGCAATTACCTCAATGTATTGCCTCTAAGTGAAATGACGCGACACAACAGCGTGTCCTGACACTGTTGTAAATTTTGGTCGTGGGTAACAGATATCCCTACTCAACCAGCCACGGGCTCTTCACTCTTCTAAAAAGCTATCTGTCTGGCTAAATAGTTAGAGAGGCTTTTGAATTATAGAGTCCACCTGCCACTGCTCCATGAATCTGGCTTTCCGCCCTGCGACACAAACACAGTATTTTCTGCTTTTTACATCAGGCACAGGCGTCTTCGGATCCACTGGGGAAATGTCCCGTTCAAATATTTTAAGTTGTGATGCGATCGGTAAACGGCTGACGTGGTCATCTGCAAGAGTCTTTGTTAAAGGGGGTATTTGGACTGTGGAGCAGGAAAAGAGGTCAGATTTAAATCCAGCGGCGTTGGTGTCCTTTCGCCCACCCCGGGTCGACAGAGGAATGTCTTGTGGCAGTCGGGCCACTGTGACTGGACGCAATTCTGCTGAGGAAAGGCACAGCCAAAGCTGGAGCCAGATGGGGGTGAATAAAAAAAAAAAGAAAAAAGAAAGGAGAGAGGAAGAAGCGCTGTCTGTTGCTCTGCGCAGCGTGTAGGCCGTCATTACAGCCCTGTCTTTCTCAAACACATACAAAGACAGCTCTGACAAGAAGAGAGACGGGCAGCGAGGGAGTGCCGGGCGAGAGAAGCCCCATGGAAAAAGGATAGAAGAAGTGCCTGCGAAACCGACGGTGCATCTATTGCTCTGAACAATGAAAACTCAGTGGAAACAAACATTGATAAACTGATGTAAAAATGTAAAAAAAGAACAGTAAGCGAATTGGAGAGACTTCCTGTAATGGAATTAGACACCGCTTCCTCTTGATCTGGAGCCCCGTCTCAGGTTCCAGCAACACCCTCCAATCAAAGCGACACAAAGATATCTAATCGGCCAATCAAAGCAGGGACATGAAAAAACCAGCCGTCTCTAGTTGTGCCATGTCTGAGGCAGAGAGGCTTCTGGGTAACAGATGGAGCTGATATCATATCCCCCCGAGTGGCCATTTGCGTAAAAAAAACACACAGCGCAACACACAAAACACACACACACGTCCCCCTCTTGTTGTTGTTGTGGTTTATCCACAAGGACGCCGTTTCCTCTGAGCTCTTTTCTTAGCATGGAGCTCGTGTTTGCCCGCTGTCAACTTGTGGCCGAAGCCCGGACTGGCACGCACTCGGCCTCCACCCACAAGAGAGCGCGCGGCACGGCACGAAAACGAGACAAATCTTTACGTCGTGTTGCATAAAAGAATGCACGTAAGAACAGATTCTTGAGGTAAACTGCTGACCGACCTCACTTACTATACAAACACTGACTGCAATATTCCAATATTCAACACTCTGATTAAGAAACTGCCATTTAAACAGAAAAATGTGGTTGTTTTTTTCCACTGGAGAGCACATTTGGTTGGTTCCCCTGTCAGAATTTACTCTTGCGTGTATCAGTGAGAGCATCAGTCAAAGTGCTGTTTATTTTCCATATTTTAACTAAGATAACCGCAGTAGCAACATCAGAGAAAATTGAGGGTTTGAGGCTGAGTACTGGATGTAAACTTTGATGTTGTAACATACCGTCAAGGGACCTCTTCAGTCATTTTTTTGGACCATGCTCCATAGTATGTAAATGGGAAAAAGATTGTGAGAGAGCGATTCATGTTCAAAACCTGGAATCACTGGAATCCTGCCTCACTTAGAGGAAGGTCAATGGATTTTCCTGTTCACATGAACACAGTCTGTAAGGGGGTTACCTCTTCCTGCGAGGCATAGTGGGGGTCTGCAGGGTCCACCGACCAGTAGCAGTAGTCAAAACGAAACTCCAGGAGCTTCTCCCTCGAATCTACAGCACCATCTGTACGTCCATCCAGCTTCAGGAAGGAAAAGAGAAGAGCAAACCACATAGGGATTACTCATTACACTCTTTTTTTGTATGAAGAGGCAGAAAATAAAGGATTATGACACTCACATGTAAAAACAGAAAGTCAAGCAAAAAGATATATGAGCTCTATTAACGGTTACTCGTGATAAAAGTCAGGTACTATAGCTTTTTTTGTTTATGGGACCGCCGTGGTTGTGGAACTGCAAGCAAGCCGTTTCCATTCATTAGCAAGGCATCCACTCCTCCTGCGGTTCTTTAGTCGCCTCACCGCATTAACACTAAACACCTTTCTGCTTACTGCAAGCGAATCCTGACCTGAGGAGAGACAGCGCAGCAGGTTCCGGACTTAAACGGGCAGCGAAGCATCTAAACATTTTCTTCTACATCACCGCGTTCAACCTGGAGAGATATGCTGTACCTCGCTGGGACCACCTGACTTTGAGGAAAAAGTGCTCTCTGACTTGTGCTGTTGACTTCAATGTATAGTTTTCAAAGGATTATTATATAGGGGTGCAAATCTCTTCCACTTTACCCGTCTTTTCACTTTTTGAGACAAATTATTCTACATAGGAAAAAAGTTTGTGACGGATTGTGTCTAAATTTATTGCTGCATTGCATCTTGATATATGGAGAAGGTGCCATTTCTGGCTGATTTAAAATGGATGTCAATCTCTCTAATTGACTTTTTGTACTGCAATTTTAATTTGTACTCTTCATCTCTCTCTCTCTGATATTTAGCATTCACTTTTGGCTTTATGAGGTTTTGTTGTCCTGTCAGACTCCATTAAAGCTGCACTGTAGCATTTTTAGGTGATGTCGGGGCATCACGTTTACATTTGGTGAGCGCAGTTTCATTTGCATAAAAACAGCATGGTCAAAGCCAGTAGGGGTTAAAATGTCTTGTTCGAGGACACTTCAGTGGTGGATTCAAGCTGAGGGGAGAGATGGTGAAAAAAAGGTCCTTCAGTCACTGTTGTTGAATTATCCAAATGATGAATCCACTCAAACGTCTACGTAGATGGACGTTCTTTTATCTGACTGCAGCATTAGGCGACACTGAGCTCTGGGTGTCGGTTTTGTTCACAGCAATTGGCTTGTCTGAAAGCACAACTGTTTAACCCCTCGGCACATGTAGGAAACTCAACAATGGCCTTGTAGTGTGAGGGAGGGATTAGCCAAAAGCAACACCGGCCAACAGGACCAACAGAGCTCCAACCGCAGACAAAGGCTCGTGTTTTACAGCTAATCAAGTTACAAAAAAACTGACTGTTTGGAGAGAAGAACCCTCTATCATGTGTCTTGTTTCACTCTTCTTAATTTAGTTCAGTAGGTCTTTATAGCACGCACTGCCAGCTGTTTGTTAGTGAGCCTTGTGTTTATTGTCCTTTAAAATCCAATTCATTTCTTTTTTTTTTTCTGTCTCACATCCTCCAAAACTGTCCCACTTTCCATAAATAATCATTCCCATGAGACCCGCACGTGTCTTGGAGTCTTGATTCTTTTCCATGGCAGAGGGAGGCCATATGTGGCTCGTCTCCGTCACGTCATTTGTAACAGATTCTCTCTTCCCCCGCCTGACTTCTTTCTCTACTTTGGCTATTCAAAAGTAAACAAAAAAGTCCCTACAAAACAGGTTTTCTTATAAATGTGACAGCGTTGTGATGAAATGTGGGTTTTAAAAGGAGTTTTAAGCCCTTTTTTTATCTTTCTGCATGTTTGCTTTATTTGTTCACTTTTGGAGACGGACACATTCACATGTGATACTCAACAAGGCTTTTGCATCTATAAGCCGGACCCTCCAAATAAGTTTCATCCCCCCCACCCACCCAACCACTCAATATCAGCTACTGCAGACATTCACGCTGAAAAACGTGGCGTAACACCACCCGGCTGTCTGCAGGCAATGCGGCTAAACCCACCAGACGAGTCTGCTCGGCCATCCGGCACAGCAGGTTGGTAATTTAGTGCAAGTATCAGCTTACAAAAACCATTTAGCACACAATAATTATTACCAAATGTGCAGAACTTCTTTACAAACCTAAACCAATAACAAAGCGAAACATACAGTATGAAAGAACATTGTAGGTTTTTCTTGCCTTGCAAACAGGACAATTTTGAAGAAGGCCCGGAGCCAGACTCCCTCTTAAAAATACCTCATTTAACATCAGAGCTATTGTACATCCATTTTATTTACTATAGTTTATTTTTGGGGGCCTGTTTTCAGCCTTTTGGAGTGTCTGAAGTGTGCTGTAGTTGCGTTACTGTTTGTATCGGTCTGCAAAGGGTCAGAGTACATGAATTTAACAGGAAGGGTCTCTCAATCTGTGTGTGTGTGTGAGTGAGTGAGAGAGAGAGAGAGAGCTCAACACATATAATAAACAACAGTGACATCAAGCAGGAAAAAGGCTGATCCAGTGCTGTAAACATCCTGCTGCTGTGGCAGATACACTCCACGTGGTGCTCCCAATTCACCCAGTACTGCCAGCACAAGACGCACAAACATGGACTCCATATCTGCCACAAGCGCGCAAAAGTTTGGGATGTTTCACACACAAATACGCACCTTTACATTTCGGATCTTCACGAACTTGTCCTCTACCTGCACTGCGAGCCTTCCTCCATCCGCGCTCTCCCTGCAAACGACAAAAGCACAATGGCATCAGTCAGCTTTCTCTGAGCATCTGTGTTTGGGAGCAGTGTAAAGAAAAGTGTTCATGGAAAGCGTGAGAGATCAGACAGCAGAAAGCATCAGCGTTTGTTTCCAGTGGAGAAGATCTGCTATCAGTGTTGATCAGCGTCTCCCCACTGCAATTTCAAACTGGATAAAGATTCAAACAAAAGGTTTCAGCGACCCTGTCAGACACATTCAAACGGGTTTCAAATCCTCTTTTTTGCTGATGCGGATATAACTGGGAGGGTGTCCACATACATTTCGACCAGTTCCCCTTGACTCGCGGCCATCACATGACAGCTGACACAATGAGCCTGTGTGTGAGAGATCCATGAAATCGCCACCAGTTTCAGATTCAAATGAAAACCTCACACACTCCAGAGACTTCCTCTGAGGAGGCAGCTTGGGCTGTCGAGAAGCACGCACAACTGTTGAGCGCGTGTGTGTGTGTGTGTGTGTGTGTGTGTGTGTGTGTGTGTGTGTGTGTGTGTACAGTCCGGACCAGTGTGCGTCCTCGCATGTGTGAGAAACAAGGTCATCTCAGCTGTGTGTGCCTGAGCAGCTGGACCGAGCGCATCTGATGCAACACATGCGAAACTGGAGGCAATCACAACACAGAGAGGGGGAGAATTTCTCGATCTCCAGGAGCGATAATGACGGCGAAGGCTGCCTGAGGTGCAAACGCGCCGTCTCTGTGGTGGTTTTTCGGTGGGAGGGGGAGCTGTTGTAATCGTCAGCTCTCCCCGTGCTCCACCACGCGGGACTCATTTTGCCAACCCCAGCAGCGGCCCAACCCAAAACCACCAGCCTTCAATCTCAGGCTCCAAGTAGCACGGGGAGAGACGAGGTTGGGGGAGTTGGGGGTGGAAAATAGCAAACCTCATAAAAAACGTGTTTTGATCCAAACCTAAAGGCGAGCAATTTCACAATTTGGGCTGACATGTTTTCTGCACATGCGAGAGGCTGCTTGCTTTGTAAAGGGGGGGTGCTGATCGACTCCGATTGGTCGAGTAAAACAAAAGAGCGACACACTTCTGCGGCCGGTCGAATGAGGAATGCGGCTAACCAAAGCTGGCGTTAATGTTATCTCTGTCACACAGAAGGACCTCATTCAAATATAGCAAAGAAGTACACCCCTCAATTTAAAAACCGACAAGAGCATCCAGAAATCAGGAAGCTCATATTTGCATGACAGTGAACATTATCTGTAAGAAATTCTTTTGTTATGCAAAATACCAGGAAGACCAGTTGAAAGAATCATTGTCCGGCCCTTCGTAGCCTGAATAATGCTTTGTTATGCTACTGTAGGGGCCTTCAGATGCAGCACCCCTACAAATCATCCTGCAGGAGGCCGATCCATTTCGGTGTACTACTATAGATCTGATACGTACTATATCCTCGGGCCCCGAGGACCTGTTATTCAGCATGTTGTAGCAATTTGCCAGCTGATGTAAAAGGGCGCTCCAGTAGAGCCAAGCAACTTTACAACCACACTGTGTTTCTTTGCTACTTCAACAGCAGAATTCACAGCACTGTAACAGAGAAGGGGGAGCTTTTTTTCCATGAGTGCCTCTCACTAAAAGAAAGGGATCTGCTTAAATGAGCAAATGAGAATTAAGTTTTTTTTTTGCATATTAATCATTTTCACATTTAAGCATGTACAGGCCTAAATAACATAACCCGATTTAATATTCTTTCATTTGTTAGAAATTCATATTTTCAATCTCACTATTGTTGTAAGGGAGCGTTTAACTTTTTCTATACAAACACTTTTATTTTAGTGGAGATATCAAGGTTTCCAAAGATACCAATGATAGAAAGTACTTACTTTTTTGTATTTAATTTGTATCACCAGAATGTACTTTACGCATCAAAAATTTTCACTCATCTTTAACAAGCCATTATATGTTATCAGCACTTCACATATAATGCGTGTAAAATAACTAATTCTCAAGTAAATGTAGTGGAGTGAAAACTGAGATGTGTCATTCTGACATGCAGAGGAGTAGAAAGTAAAGAGGCATAAAGTGTAAATACGCAAACAAAGCACAAGTACCTGAAGTTTGTAAGTCTACATTTTTACATCCCAGCACTACAGACACTTCAAACCTCCAGCTGTCTGCACATCACTCAGCAACACACACACCTGATGCTGCACACACACCTGATGCTGCACACACAC
>JBAJHX010000115.1:6726967-6740934 GCA_037176925.1 Amniataba percoides
AAACCTCCAGCTGTCTGCACATCACTCAGCAACACACACACCTGATGCTGCACACACACCTGATGCTGCACACACACCTGATGCTGCACACACACTTTGGACACTTTTGGACAATATAAAATTTTCCAAAAAAACAAGTTTCCCACGCTGAGGCAAGATATGTAATGTTTGTCACTCCCAATTGACACACACACACACACACACTTTATGCTGCACACACACTTTAAGCTACAAACACACACTTCATGCAGAACATGCACTTTGTGCAAACACAAACTTTATTCTACACACACACTTCATGCAGTACACACTTTGTACAACACACACTTCATGCAGTACACACTTTGTACAACACACACTTCATGCAGTACACAAACTTTATGCTACACACACACTTCATGCAGCACACACACTCCCTGCTTAGTCAGACCTCAACACTGACAGTCACAGTTGTCAGTAGTCACCATGTGCGCTCACACACACACACACGCGCGCGCACACACACACACACACACACACACACACAGTTCAGTGCAGCCAAACAGCCTCATGAACTCAAACTCATCTCCGCCACGAAGCAACAAGTAAAGAAGTTCTCAAAGACAAAAGGCGTCCTGAGCCTCACTGTTTGGATGAGACTAGCATCTAGCATCAACAGAGGAGAGCCATGAAGCGTCTCTAACAGTCTCATTTAATGAAGTTTTATGAATTAAAGCGTGGAGCTCGTCTCACCTGGTGTTGGGGGGGCGGACTCTAATGGCGACTTTAACATTTGCCATGATTTTTTTAATCTTTTTTTTTTTTTTTTGATGAAGGTTTTACTTCAGCGGCTGACTGACTCCGAGCTGGTGGGAAATAAAACCTCCTCCCGAGTAATCATGGCGACTTTTCTTCTGTTTTACTCCGATAAAAAGGAAATAATTAAAAAAAAGAAAGAGGCCGGAGGTGAAGCCGTGCTGTCCGCCGCTCGGCTCCTCTGTGCCGGCTGGACGCGGGTTCCGCCGCCCGCCGAGCCTCCGACTGACTCCGGAGAAGTGAAACTTCCTGCTGGGCAGAGAGGGAGGAGAGAGGCTGCTGGATCCTCCTCCTACCAGCCCTTATTCAAATGGTTTTTTTTTACATGTCTGTTATTATTTAAATCCCCCCACTTTGTGAGGAGATTATGATTTGTGTATGGAAGTCTCTTTCTGCCAATGTGATTTAAAAATAAGAAAGATGTTGTAAGTTATTATTATGTATGGAAGTTCATTTCTGACAAGTCAAACTATTCAGAAAGTTAGAGGTGCCAAATCATTTTTTATTTAAGAGACAATATTAAGTACGTTCCTTATAGTACTTTAAGATACTAAGTCATTATTTGAGATATTAAAACAGTATTTTTAAGTCCTAATATTTTGAGATACTATAAAATTATTTTCAGATAGTTATTTGAAGAATGTTGCACATTGTTTTTGAGATATTAAATCATTATTTTGTGATATAAAGAACATATTTGAGTAATTTTGTCATTATTCATCTCATTATTGTTGAAATATTAATTCAAGGATGTTTCTCTTTATTTTGAAATGCTAAGTCTGAACAATAGTCCTAAACCCTATTATAGACTAATAGTTCAAGTCCTAACCCTAACTCAAAATTTACCCTTTAATTATTTAAAATTCTTTAAGTAATTAAAGGGTAAAGTCATCTCATTTGTGATTTTTTTAAGCTGTATGTTGTATGTAAAAATCTCAAAAAGTAAGAGTCGAATAAGTGTAGTGCAGCAAAAACTATAAGTAAAGAGTAGTATAAAATGGAAATACTCAAGCACTAATATCTCATTATTTTACTTAGTTTCAGTACTTGAGATAATGTACTTGTGATGAATGAGTAAAATCTGAGGTGATTCCAGCATACAACACACTGTTAAGCCAGAATTCATCTTTATTGTTATATTTTCAAACTTTGTGGCAACATAAAAGTTACTTCCATTTAAAAGCAACAAGAAAATACAGTGGTTGTTCAACATGAACAAAAACAATCACGAATGCAGTTCTTGCATTCATGAAATAAACACTAGTAGTGGCGGTCAAAGGCAGTGTGTGTGAAAGTGCTATTCTAAAATTAAGACATTAATTAACCTGCTTGGTCTAAAAACATAACAGATCAAATTCAGTCATTTCAGTAACTAAATCTTTTCAAATTTTAGTAGCTGTCAAGTGTTTCTTGACAAACTATGGCTTGTTTTGTGGGACCTTACATTTAAAAATGAGGTGTTTAAAGTAACCCTGAAGTTACCTTGTTTGACTTCTGCTGCAAAAACATACAAATGCCCATCTTGATGCTGACCCTTCTGTCATTGCCATTTACCTGCTTCAGTCTTGCCTATAGTGGATCTACCAGTATTTCCCTTCAGATGCAATCATCTACCTGTTTTTCTTGCAGGAAGGTTCAACAGACCTTAACAAAAAGTTGTGAAATGGTGTGGTCCCCTAGCTTGCTACTTCTGACTGGCAGAGCTGTCTGGTTCTCACCGGCACCTTAGCAAAAGAGGGATTCATGAAAGGCTGCTGTCACTTCACAGGCGGAGAACAAAAAGGCTGAAGCTTGCAAAGCCTGTCCAGAGCACCGCAGAGCAGCTTTGATGGGGCTGTGCAGTGGCAAACTCAAACAAAAAAATTGGTCAACAACAACTACAAGAGAGTCCCCCAGAACTCTTTCTCGGTCTTCAACAATACATTGACAGATAAGACATAAAACAAGACAAAACAAAAAAACAAACAAAAAAAGGTGCTGTGGGATTCTGGGTAGGATTATTGTTGTCATGTAGCTCCCTCTACTGTCTGTTGTGAGACCTGCAGCATGTCCATGTGGCTTTGCAGCTCAGCCAGAGGCAGAGGCGGCTGGATGCTCTGTGACTGCAGCTCAAACTTCTGTATCAGTTCCTGAAATGACACAGGAAAAAAGGAACCAAGTGAGCAAGGGAGAGAGTAAAAGAGTCAGATCACTAGTAAAAGAAATAATTCCCAAAGAACAGGTGATCAAGAGCTCTTACCACAGGCAAGGCCAAGTTTGTTAGCTTTCTCCAATGACAGTTGACCTCTTCCTCACTCAAGATTCCTCTGTCGACCAGTTTTCTGACCAGGAACAAGTAGTTGTTACACTAAAAAGACAAAGAAATGCATTAGTTCAGCTCAGAGATCCTCTGATGGTCATATCTCTTGTTATCCTAAAACAGGGTAAAAATAGAGATTCAAATACATTCCAGTTTCCTGTTTTATACACACGAGACAGAACAATTTAAAGTAGGTTTACTAGGCAGAGCAACATGCACAAACAGGGGAAAATCCTGTAAACAAGTAGATATGAGAAGGCGAAAGAATGATTATGTATGAATGAATATGTCTGTATCGGTCGTAGCAGCGGTGGTGGACGTACCTCTGTGTCGCTGGCCTTCAGCACAGCAGTGACGGTGAGCGGGGCGAAGAGCAGGTGGAGGGGGGTGGAAGAGCAGCAGACTCCTTCCCACAGCTCGGCAAGCTGTTCCAGCAGCGCTCTGACAGGAGGCTCTGACCCCGAACCAGGACCCACAACAACCCCACCACCTCCGCTGCACCCTGACAGAGACAGCACCGGCAGCTCTGCAGATGCTGCGCAAACACACACGACGGGTTAGTTACAAGTGAACTGACTAGATCGTGCTTCTATTTTAGCAGTGCATGGACATTTAATGAACAAATAACATCGTATATTTATGAAGACTTAACACAGTGCATGTCATACAAACATAATTTCCCCGTCGTTAAGTGTTTACAAATCACAGCCTGGACTCTCTTACCCAGTTTACAGGCCAGTAGGACAGTACAGTTCAAAAGCATCTGCTCTGACATCACAGTTAAGAACTAAGTGAAGAGATAAGAAGAAAAGGGTGTGATGAATATTGGATGAATAAAAATCTGTAAAACTGGCACAGTGTGTGTGTCATGTACCTTTCTGCAGGCCAGAGTGTCTTTTACTCTGTCCAGCAATGCTTTGATCTGAGAGCCGCTCGGCAGCTCTTCATCAGTCCTGGGGCCGACCGCAACGCTCAGCAACTCCTGTATTACACGTTCAAATCAAGAAGCTCAGACAGACATCAGTCACTTTAAGTGACATTTGAAGATGCAAATTGTTATTCTTGCAATTCATTTCAACAACATGAAGGTAAAAGAAATTCAACACCAAATCTCATGAAAGAAAAAGCAGCTACATTTGCTGTCGTGAGAGCATACCTTCAACTCAATGAGGATGTCAGAGGGCAGTGAAGCACTGTGGCTGCAGAGTGGAGGGCAGGATGTCACTCTCTCACTTCCTTGTTTTCTCTTGGGCGTGCATGACTGCTCCTGGGTGACCAGTTCGACCACATCACCCGAATCTGGAGCTGCTGGGCTTCCCACAGCCTTCATCACACGATCATACCTGCTCTTCCACTCTCGTCTTATCAGGGCTGATGAGAGAGAACAAAGAGGAAATCTTAGATACATGTGCTTCGGGGATCTTAACTCACAGTAGTTTTTTTCTTTTCTTAGCATCTACATATTCATCTGCATAGTCTGTGTACAATTTAATCAGTCCAGTAAAATAGGCCTGCAGAAATACGAATTATACACTCAACAAAAATAGAATATGTTTCAAATTGGTACCAATGCCATCTCCTGCCTCCAAGGAAATATCAACTTAAAGCAACATTAAAAATGGGGATCACGGCTCCAATTCACCAGATTATATAATATATTTATATATTTAGCAATGGTATCAAATTACGACTCGCTGTCTGCAGTGCAGATATCCTGAGTTGAGGTATCAAAATCTGGAGAAAAAAGTTGCTTCCATGCATTTAAGTTTTGACATACATAATTCATCACAACATAAAAAATGGCTGAATAGAAGTTGAAGGTAAGAAGAACACATAAAAGTCCAAAAGACTGTGCCATGCATGGGAAAATGGAAAGAAATTATAAAAAGTGTTTGTGATTTGTATTTAACACATTAAAATGACAAGCATTAATCAGTTACCTGTGATGTTGGCAGAGAGCCAGCTGCAGGCTTTTTCTGTTGCAAGACGTTTGGTGATGTTTTCAGATGTGGTCAGGACCTGCAGAGTGATAGCGAACAAAACATTGGACACACACCCACACATGAATGTTTGCTCTGTTTTGTTAAAGGAAATCTGCATTTACAGACTTGGTTATTTTTGTAAAGTAACCTGTGTCAAACTTTGTTATAAGTGATTTGGAAATTATTTTTTGACATGAACATTTTCATTATCACTTTTGAATGGTGATTTTTTTTGCAAGACTTACAGCGGGGGAGGTCTCATCGGGGAGCAGAATTCGTATGGCCTCAGGGCTCTTCTCACAGCAAAATCTGCAAGACCACATAAAACGGCCATTACCATAAAGAGGAGATAACCACACAGAAGTGAAATGCTAATGGCCTGTGACGAGAAAGCCAGAAGCTCAGCAGCCTTTTTTTAACTTAAAATAAAAAATCTTTTTCCAACAAAATGATGGTCATTCCCTCATGCACGCATACAGACTATTAAAAACAGAACCTGGTACTAATATCTTATTAAATCTATGGATTTAGAGGAAGACCATTTTTCTGGGTGCATGTAAAAGAAGCTGTTGTACCTGGTAGCTCTCGCCAAAGCCTCCAATCCTGCATCACACAGTTGAGCACAGATGGCGTCACACAGTTTTGAAGGGTTTGAGCTTGGTGACTCCAGTCCATCTCTCAGCATCTTTTCCCCTCGCTCAACCAACTCACTCACTAATGTGGCCCTGTGGAAGATCCAAGAATAGATAAGAACACACGCATGCATGCAGAGATCACAACCTGTGTGTATACTTGAGTTGTAATTATGTTAAAACTAGAGTTCTGATACGCACATCAACAAAATACATCGACACCAGGTGGAGAATTTCCTCCAGCCACCACCTAAGTGCTTGTAAATGTGGACTGCTGAACAGCCACTAGCCTGTTAGGCAGGCAACCAACCAAAGTTTCAGGCTGACTGAATGTTATTCTTAAAGTCCTTTTCAATTTTAAAATGTTATTTTGCGGAGGGCTGGTTAAAGTTAAATGGAAGAAATGTGAAAGGTAAATCCAAGACTGCCTCTGTTCAGCTCTGTGACACTGACTTCATATGCTTGACGGCGTTCGATCCAACTCTCTCTGCCACAAACTCCACCGTGCGACGCAGCGACGGAGGCTGGTTGTGAAAGAAGGCTTGCTCCAGGTCCACCTGTCAAAAGCAGTGATTACCTTAAACACTCACACACAGGCAATCCAGTTATATCATTCTACATTTCACTTCACCGCCTCTCCCGACGGCTCACCTGTAGTTTCTGCTGCAACCTGTTTGCAGTCGGCGTGTCTCTGAGCTCTGCAGAGGTGGGAGTTATCTTTCGGATAATTCCTCCACTCTTCGCCGTGCTTCCGGACACGAAAGCAGCAAGGAGTTTTCGGAACTCACCTGGGCAAATGAAAACAAAGCAAGTCGACTTGCAGCTCAAATAAGTGCAGCTTTATACCTCTATACTGTCTCTATACAGCAACATATGCATGCATAAAAATGTATTGTACCTGTAATCCTTGAAAGGTAATAAAAGATGTTTTAATGTTCTACTCACCAAGAAATGGACAGCATGTATAGAGAAGCTGCTGATCCACAAGAGGAATACAGTCCTACAAAATAACAAGAAAAATCTCAGTATAAATGAAAAAACAGCAGGAGCTCTTTTATGGACAAATAGCTGCTTAAATGAATATTTCACTTACAAGCCCTGCAGCACTCATGTTGCTGTCCTCCAGCTTGGCCACCTCAGTGAACTCATTGGTGAAGAAAATGTCCTCAGGAATCACTGGGATCTGCACAAGTTAAATATGCCAAGTTCAATTACATAGAACCGTTTCATAAAAATGAACATGGCTTTGAGGAAGAACGCAAAAGTGAGCTCTCAAGTTTATTTTTTGTTCCACTGCTCAATATGAATAAAAACACACAATGTCCATCCACAATATCTGTGTCTCACCTGGAAAAGCCAACCCAGCATAGACACCATCAGTAGCTTGTTCAGGTAGCACATTTCTCCACATCTGCCCAGCAGCATTCTCCTACAAGCATACAAAAGTCAAATTTAACCAATTTAACCCATCAACAACTGGAGCTTTTACAACAATGGAAAAACACTTTAAGGCAAGAAATATGCATAGAAATTTAGTGGAGTTCGTCTGTAAGCATACATATTTCATATTTTACTGACACTGTGCCTTCTTTAATGAACAGATGTGCAGAAATGGAGGCACACCTGTACAGGAGAAGCAGTGTGCCCAGTGCAGTTCTATAGCAGAGCAGGAGAGGACCAATAGAGTCCAACATGGAGAGGAACTCCACCAGCCAAGGCACAGTCAGGATGGTGCGCCTCCTTTTCATACTGTTTTTCAGCACAGCACACACATCCAGCACTGGAACACTCTGAGGAACAAAGAGAGTCTTCAATTAAAGATGCAAGCCCTGGCAGCCAACTGCTGATCTGGACTAAAAAGAGGAGCATAGTTTCTGTGTTGAGACTCGGAGGAATCATTTGGAGGAATGTTAGCTTTTTACCTGCTTTAAAGCAATATTTTGCTTCCCCTCACCTTGCTGCGCAGGGCTATGGCAGTCTCCTGTATCTCCCTGGATGGCTTCTCAGATGTTTGGTAAGGCAGAAAGGAAATGAATCCCAGAAACTTAGCAAGAAGACGAGCGAGGAGCAGCACTGAGGTGAACCGCTGCTTTTCATCCTGATGAGGTGGACAAAAGTTTACATCATCATTAGGAGCATGTCAGTCAGAGTAATCTTTTCTGAATCTGGTGTGTTTGTGACTTTACAGAGTATCCATGCTCAAGTCTTCTGCCTACTGTAAAAAAAAAATAAAATAAATAAATAATGGTCTAGCTTGATCAAAACTGACACAGCAGTTGAACCCTGACATTTCAATATCACTCTGTCTGACTCGAATAGTGTACCTGCTGCTCCATGTCCCCATCTCCCTCCTCCTGTCCTTCCCCAATAGAAGCAGGAGGGCTCAGGATGGACACCTCATCGAGCTGGAGGAGCTGCTGACACAGGCTGTCCTGCAAGTGCTGGTTCAGCTGACAGCTGGTACACAATATGAAGGACAAGTTAGACCAAAGAAAGAGTAGCAAGACACTTCATGAACACCAAAGGCTTTCAGCTTTTCCAGGCAGTCAATGACATTTAATTTGTTAAAGAAAACAAACAAAAAAAAAACAATAAGACATCTGCCAAGTGAAAAACAACCTGTCCAGAAAGGAAAATTACTGGTATTGAAAATGACAAAGCTACCTATCTGATGTCAAAAGTAACACCAGACAAAATGTAGACACATCCTGTACTAATGCCTACATGCCATTTTGGTCATAAATGTATAGATTTATCCATTATTTAATTTTTTTTTTAATTTACAGTGTCCCAGGCATTTTTAGTTAGTCACAAGCTCACCCGTTTAACAGAAACACGGAGCCTTTGTTGAATCAGTCCTGCCTGTTTGTTTCTTAAACATGGACACACTTGAATCACACTGCTTTTCTCTCATTTTAGACAGATTTTGCATAATTTCAGGCGGTTGGGTAAACATGTATGTAATGAATGAAACAGCCAAAGCATTTATGAAACTTGAGTTTGGACTCTAACTGGCTTGTCAGGTTAAGTAGCTCTGAAATGAATTAAAATGTTAATGCTAGTTGTCAGTTTCATATTTTCGGACATATTGTCTTACCAGCTGGCTGTCTGTAAGAAGTCCCTGAAGAACTCCTGGTGACCAGGGAAGGACGGGGGAGGGCAGGGGCCGACGACTCCATGAGGCTGAATCAGACGCTCCTCGAGACGCTTCAGTCGCCCCAAACTGTCGGCTCCCAGCATGCCCAGCAGATCGGCATCAGGAGTATCCCCAGGAGAGCTGTTCACACGAGGGCCTTTGCACATCTAAAAACAAAAATGGTGGATTTAGTGTGCCAAGTGTCTGCAATTTGACACAGTTCTGTTAAAGGGAGAAGTGTTTTGTGAGGGGAAAAGTAAATAAAAAGATTTGTGGTATAAGTGTGAATGAGGTGCTACTGTCTACCTGAATAAGCTGCTTCAGGAATAGTCGGGCAAAATGGGAATGGTTTCCTGCAGAGGTCAACTGACTCATCATTCCTCTGAAAAAAGAAGATGGAGTAATTAAATGCAAGCAGATCAAAACATGGATTAACTAAATCTGGATTTCTAAAGCACACCAGGTCTATAAGCTGGTAAAGTTAAATGTTCATTGAACTTGCCTTATCCTACTCCCGAGAGCGGC
This sequence comes from Amniataba percoides, assembly GCA_037176925.1. Lineage (NCBI taxonomy): Eukaryota > Metazoa > Chordata > Actinopteri > Centrarchiformes > Terapontidae > Amniataba > Amniataba percoides. Next base: position 6,736,337 of record JBAJHX010000115.1, read on the forward strand.
GTCAAAGTTCCACCCTGGTTCTGTGTGAAAGTCTTCCCATTCTCGTAACACCTCATAGAAAATATCTCTGAAAGAAGTGAACACATGAAATGCAAAAAGTGTTTCTTCAAACACCCAAACTGTACAGACTTCAACTGTCTTTTACTGAGCGCTAAGTGAGGGGGAAGCTTTATAAAATAACAAAGAAACTGTAGTTTACCTCTGTTTTTTAAAGGTGTGGAAGGCCTTGTCACTACAGAAGTTGGACCGGTTGTCGGTAGCTGGCTGGAACGGGACCGAGTGGATGAAAGTAGAAACTGAAGGAGAAAGCTGGAACAGATATGAGGAGGAATAAAAAACATATCAACCAAACAAGTAATGTAGAACAGTTTATGAACATTTTTAATAAAGAATTAAAACAAAGACTCTAACTATTATATTCATTTTCAAATCATTTACAGATTATTTCTAATCTTATGTCTAGTATTCATTTATAATACAAGTATCTAAAGAGCTACTGACTTAGAGAAAGCATGGTGTGATGGAGACCATTGTTTTACTTTATATAACAAACAGGGAATAATGAGCATTTACAAGTATGATACCTTGGCTGTGCTCGTGTCTTGGGCCTGAGTCAGACGGTCTCTGAGATCCGGAGAGAAAGACGCCACTCTTTCGTTCTCTGCCAGCAAACGCAAGGTACACTTGTCCAAATGAGCCACCAACCTGACAAAAGTACATTGTTAGGAGTCAGTTCAAGGACACTGGAGGAGCAGTGGTCACTTAATTATTGAAAAGAGCTCTGTGTAGGTGTATTTGTGTTAATGAAGAGAGAGAAAGTGTAGTAAACTGTGACACAAGATATAACTCACTGAAACTGATTCTCCAGAACCTTCACTGCAAAATACACACAGTTGTGTACTTGTCTCAGGTAACATTTCTCCAGAACATCTGATAATGTAAAAAGGGGGGTTCAGTCTCAACTTAAATCTAATGAAAAATCACAATATTATGTCATAGGACTATGGTGGCATAAAAGCTGACTACAAACCTGAATTCATTGCACACAGACTGTCCTGTTCATCATCATCATGAGTGTGCGGAGAGCGAGATGTTAGCAACTGCATCACAAAGAAAAGCTCCAGGAAAATGTTTGGCACGAGGTTTTCTGTAAGACAAGACAAAACACATTCATTTTATTCACTTCTTATAATGATATATAATGGTGTTAATACAGTGTTACTTTTGTAGTTCCATTACTTGTATTTTTTCCTGAAGTATGTTAATATCAAAATTATTACCAAATTTTTGTCAATTATCACTTTTTAACTATTTAGGCATTTCATTTCACTTTTGCTTTACTCTATGACATGATATATTAAAATACATTTAAGTTGACAGTTTCTTCACATAGCACATTAACGCCTCCCTGTGGTCACTTACCAGAAATGCAGGTACAGTACAGCTCTGCCAGGAGATCCAGTTCCAAAGGGAAGGTCACTTTGGATGGTTCAGGACAGGGCGTCTGCAGATCTGGAGTAACTTTAGATCCTGTCCTAACCCCTGACTTGGTAGGAGTGCAAGGGTCCAGTGAGGATGGTAGAGGAGAGCTGACTTGCTGTGCGCGCTTTGTCCTAAAAATAAGGCGTTTCAAATTTAACAGGATTCAAGATCTACCAAACAATTTGCAATGAAATTCTTAAAGCCTCCCTCCAGCAAAAATAAAAGTAATATGCATACACAAAATCACCCAAGAAAGGAGAAGGCTATTATTAATAATGAGAAAATAAAGAAATAAGACATTGTGACATATAGATATAAATCTATAAAATGAATGTCACGGTCAGAATGAATTTTCATAATACTAATTACAAAGTCTAGTTAACATTTCCTCAAATGGATTACAGTGAGGCACTACCAATGAATAACGTAGAATAGAAAAACGCAGATGGCATGAGGCACTTTGTCACATTTGTTTCTGATCATTTTTCAGCTTTTGTGTCAGAATGATCATTTTGCATGTGCACTTACTTTTCCCTCTTTAGTAGCTCCCTCTCTTCCTGCAGGCTTAGAGGACTGCCTGCTGCCAGTGACCCCTCAAGTGCCTCTGCAGCTAAGGGTGGAGTGGAAGGTTTACTGAATGGGGTGGAGGTGAAGCATGTCTTTGGTTTAGAGTGAGGACGCTCTGCACTGACTGGCGTTGGATTTATTCTTCTGGATGGTTTGGATGCCCTGAAGAATTATAAAAGCTGTGAGACAAATCTGCACACCAATGATGGAGTCAGTGTTAACTTAAGTTATTCGTGTGAACTCACGCAGGTGAAACACGCGATGACCCAACAGGAGGGAAGTCGTCCAAGTTATTGAAGTTGAGCTGCCCCACAGATGGAGGTGATACCTGCTCATTTATTCTACTGTACCCTCCGATTCCTCCCCTTCCAGACCTCCTCCCTCCACTCTCATCACCATGATGTCCGCCACGTCCTCCTCCATGTCTCCCCTGTCCCATCACTGCCATGCTGCCACCGCTTTTCCTGCGGCCCTTCTGGGACTGGAAGTTGGGGCTGTGCTGAAGGTCAGGGGGAGAAACTATATAGTCCCCAAGACTGATCCTCTGGCTAGAGCGGCGCTCAGACCCTGAAGGCCTGGGGACAGGGGTCCATGGAGTAGTAAAGGACGGGCTGCTGAAGGCGTTAACTCCACTCAGGCAGTGAGACCCTGACTGACCAGAACCATCAAACTCTGTCCCGGGCGACACAGAGGAGGCAGGAGAGAACAGCTGGACCCTGCTGGCGCTCCGAGAGCCAGCTCCACCACCAGCAGACCTGCATCCCCTCTTGTCAGCGAAGCTCTGTGACTGAGCGGTAGGTCTGGGGCGGCTGGGGGTCTTTGCTGGCGTGGCAGGGCCATGGGTTAGTGCCTGACTGCTCTGCTCTCTCAGAAAGTTTAAAAGAAATGGGACAAATTCTTGTTTGTGGACTGTGACCACAAGTTCACTGAGTGCCAGAGTCTCACTTTCCTGCTGAAAAGAGATATAAGAATTAGAAAGAGGACAGAGACACACACACCAGTTACAGAACTCAGCATTATCAATGATATTTAATCCATGTTTAACCCAAAATACAGGCTCCTACTTCATAGTGCAATAATACCATTTACAACTGTTCACAAAATCATTTGTGTACTGTTCAATATAATGTGCTTTACTATTTTTTGTTCTACTCAGTTTATTTTACTAATCTATAAACCCTACTGAACAGTACATTTAGATTTATATTATAATCCTCTCAGCAGTACTACATTCTATATATGTTTGTTTATTTTAGTTTTATATAGTATATTCTATTCCTATATTTTATACTTAAAGTCTTACTTATTTTCTTTCAAAACATTTTTAGCATCATTGAAGGGAGTCTATGACTCAGTAATTTCATTCATTTAACACTGACTGCATAGGACAAATCGAAAAAAATCTAGATTCATCTTGATTTTATTCCAGTATTGCATTCTCATGCACTTTACATTTATTACTCTATTTATCCTTCATTGTAATTCGTATGTTGTTGTAATTTCGAGCAATATCTGGCACAAGAGTTTCCTTCAGGATTAATAAAACTCTACTTTATCTTGTGTTAAGTGGGTCAATAAGAGTTTGGCTGCACAGCTTCAGGACATTTCTGCAGAGAGTAGCCAGTTGACCTAGCTGGCTAACATCAACTAAACTGCACAGCCCCTTTTCAGAGAGGAGGAAGAACAGTAATAAGCAGCTGCATGTCATGTTATGATGCGGTTTCCCCCAGATTTCCTCTTCACTGGTAAGAAAGTTGACAGCCAAAGTCAGCGTGTCGCCTGCAGTCCATCCCTTCCGGGCTGCGGCTAAGCTAGCCAGCTAGCTCTGCGGCTAAAAGTTTTGTTTACAGTGATTTGTGGGCTTTGTCATTTCATACAACACAGCGCGACGAGAACAAGCCCGCGTTGCGTGTCGCGCTCGTATGGGTCTGACCCATTTCGGACCAACCTCGGCGCTCTTCAGCCAGTCCACCACCTCGTTCAACTCTGTCTTCTTCAGCAGGACACTTTCCAAAAGAGCCGCCATTCTGCTCCTGAGCTGCGCGGCTAAAGCTCTGATGGGAGGGGGGCGGGGCCAGCGTGGACGTAGCCGCGTAATGCGTATGACGTCGGGCCAAGCACTTGTTGTTGCTGACAGGAACTGACAGTGAACAATTATTATTATTATTATTATTATTATTATTATTATTATTATTATTATTGTTGTTGTTATTTTGTATGGTAAGTGACTGTACATATAACTAATACTATCACTAATAATAATATAAAGTTTCTAAGTTTCCTACGCTGAGGCAAGATATGCAACGTTTATCACTTCCAATTTACGCGCGCGCACACACACACACACACACAGACTTTATACAGAACAAAAACTATGCTGCACGTACACTGGACAGCACACACTGTTTATGCATTACACACAAACTTTATGTTACACACACATTTTATGCAGCATACAACACATTTTTCTTTCTACAGATAGATAGATAGATAGATAGATAGATAGATAGATAGATAGATAGATAGATAGATAGATAGATAGATAGATA
>JBAJHX010000115.1:6741034-6758514 GCA_037176925.1 Amniataba percoides
AGATAGATAGATAGATAGATAGATAGATAGATAGATAGATAGATAGATAGATAGATAGATAGATAGATAGATAGCATATACACATTTGCATTGTCTTCATATATATTGCCTTATCAGTGGATTATAAAGCAGTTGCCTAAAGGCAGTTATTTAATTCATTTTACTCAGAAGAGAAAGGGCAGTTTTTCTAACACATAGTGTCCATTCAGTAATTCTAACAGAGATTCTTTATGGTGCCATAATATCTTTTTAATGACAACCTATCTAAGACAACTATGGTGATAAAATACTGAACCAGGTATGTGTTAATGTTTGACTGTTATGCTCAGAGCAAAAAAAAATTTGTGTTTACAAGGAAGAGCACACCCAATTTGTAATTAGTCTTTAAGTAGCCACGGGGTGTTGCTGGGAGCCGTTTAAGTGGGAGAGTGTCTTTGAGTAAACACACCTGTCTAAAAGCAGAATAAATGTTCTCTGGTATCAGTTAAATGAATATCACCCCGTGTCTGATCCATGCTTTCTCACACTGGTCTTTGTGTGGATCTTTTCTGTGTTTCTTTACCTCATGAAAACTGCAAGATTTAATGAAATAAGCGAATATTTGTTGTTTCAAAACTTTAATTTCAGATACAGGCTGTGTCCTACTTAACCTAAAAGTTTACAGTCACTGTATGTACACTGGAGGGGTTCAAGTTTCCACATCACATGTCTGTAAGTTTCATATTGGACTACAACTGGCCCCCATTTTTTATATCAGATCGCAAAGCTGACACATACATGCCAGATAAACCCAGATTTGACCCAGATTTAAGGACAGTACAGTGATCCTATATGAATGTGCAAACAGGCTTCTAGTGTCAAACTTATGCATACATCATTTTGCACAACAGGGGTCAAACGCTGTGTTTTAAACCAAGATGAACTATTGTGTTTTTTTCTTGGGCCACCTGGTGGCAGCAGAAACAAGCTGTAAACAGTCACATCTCAGACGTGACAGCAAACAGTTGAGCAAATGCAGAGCAGTTAGTATTCATTTGGACTTGTGTTGTTGGCCAGGACTGTTTACCATATTAATTCTCAATATCTTACGCTAAAGTCTGACCCACAATGAAGCTCAGTAGCTCTGAAGGGACCAATGCAATACAAGCGATCATTTCCACATACAAATAGTAATATGATCAATTTTAATTTTATTATAGCTGCTTTGACCATCAAGTCACAATACTGCAATAAAAGTTTACATTTTTAATAAAATGTAAACACCAATCCATATAACGTAAATATGATACTGTCATCTAAAAAAAGTGAAAAAGTGATGTCTTGGGTAAAAATGTTGTACTTTGCCCCTTCATTCACCAAGTAACTATGATACTCCAATGATAAATGACATTAGCACTTGACTTTTGAAATACTGAACGATGTACAAAACCCGTTCACATGCATACAAATAGATTACACAAACACGTAACTGTTGTTTCAAGCATCTGTGGATGTTTTGAGCTGCTGCAGTTCAGCAGCATCTTTTGGGCTCTGTGCTGACTTTTTCCGCCCCTTGTGGAAGACAGAAGCAATTTCCTCAAACGTCTTGCCCTTGGTCTCAGGGACCCGGAGATAAATAAACACAGTGAAGCAGAAGAGCAGCGCAGCGAACAGGATGAACACGTAAGAATCCAACCAAGCCTGAAAGTAAAAAAATAAAAAGGTAGGAGTAAGGAGTGACAGTGTGTATAATTGTACTTGAATGAAGCATAGACACGTCAAACCACATGTAAGTGCACACACTGCTCAAGTTTATGGTGTCCTTTATGCCTACCTGTATATATGGAAAGGTCATGCCAATGATGAAGTTGCTGGTCCAGTTGCAGCACCCAGCGAGAGCGATGGCCGCAGGTCGAGGTCCTTGGCTGAACAGTTCAGCCACTATGAACCATGGAATGGGACCAGGACCGATCTCAAAGAAACTCACGAAGAGGAAGATAGCCGACATGCTGACGTAACTCATCCATGAGTATTCACTCTGAAGAGAAGAGTACATCGGTCAAAAGATGCTGTTTCCTGTCAGGGGAGTTGTTGTCCATTTTGTATTCAGTTTATCTTGTTCTTGTGTGTGCATCAGAAGCTTTCATGTATATCATTATTGAGGTTTTAACAACAGAGTGTGCCTTAAGTAAAGCCTCTTAAGAACATTTGTGACTTACAGTATCAGGGGTGATAAATAAAATTGACTTTACTTAGATAAAAAATGTTAACTAAGGGCATCTATGGTCCTTCATTGACATTTTCAACAGCAACTGCTCAGAGAACTTCAGATGGTTTTTATACACAATCACAGTCGAGTCATGGTAAACCAATGACACCGTGCCAAAGCCATCTACTGATGAAGATCATGAGATGCAGTTGAAAGCCCTTTAGTTAAAATTATTGTTTTTGGTCAAACAGTTTTCAAGGACAAGAGTAAACTTTCATGCTTATATTTCATCTTTATGATTTATATGAAAAAATTAATTAAGTTGATGATGGTAAGCTGATACAACACAATATTTGAACTATTTTAACATTTATTAAGCTGTCAAACACAAATCTTAGTTAATATAGAAACAAATTATTGCTGGCCATGTCATTAAAACTCAACAGGCAGTTTAAAGTTAAGCTCAAGATGCTGACACACTAAAACTCTGATGCCTGACTGAACAAACCTGGAATTTGAGGCCCACTGTCATTGCAATCGCACAGCAACACATCCCTCCCAGACCAGCCAGAGTCAGAGTTCGCCTGCCAGCCTTGTCCACCAGTGCGACCTACAAAAGACGGTACACTACTCATCTGTGTGTTTGCATGCATTTTGCACATGGAAGACACAGGAAAATAGCAGTGCATGTTCACGGTCCATATGTGAGTGCACGTGTCTGTGTTTAAGTAAATGTGGCCACTCACAGACACCAGAGTGAAGATGGTGTTGATGGCCCCGACTCCTATAGTGGCATAAACTGGCTGACCGACGCCAGCCCGCTCGAAGATAGCCGTAGAATAATAAAAGATCTTGAAGAAAACAATGCACACATTTTATAAAATTACTGAATAGAATCACATAAAAAGGAGCAGGTAAGTAAGATATTTCTTATTTGTTCAACAGGGCGATACAGACCTGACATTTCTAAGCATATAAACAAAAAATTCCAGAATTCTTTTAATGAAGAAGTCCTCTGACAATAAGACCTACCTGTCACCTTATCATGCCATCAAAGCTACTGTTATACAATTCTGTTGTTTTTCATTCAAATTCAGTCTACTGCATGAGAAACAGAAATTAATTGGCCACTCACTGCATTGATGCCGGACAGCTGTTGGGAGAGGTGCATCATGAGGGCAACAAGCAGCTGCTGTCTGTACATGGAGGAGCGGAGCTTGGATGGAAAACAGAGGAGTAAAATCTGTGACTGCAATGGCTTTTCTAAAGCACATGACTACAATGCTCATGCATCTTTGTTTGACTTTAAATGATGAGTGTATTTCATGTCCCGTCATTCATGTCCCTTGCTTTGTTACAAACTACTGTAGTATACCAACCAGACAGTGACTACATGAGCAATTTAAGCATAGAAATGTTGCTATAATTGCGTCCCGATCCTGCCTCAGTTGGCCTGTAGAGAAGTGAACTACATGTAATTAAACTGGTAGTTTAACTGCATTTTCCTGATGGTAGTACGTCGACATGAATGATTGCACAATGATTCAAGTAGTTGAATTACTTTTTTAGTCATTTCTATGTGATTAACTACTGAAACTACTAAAACATTTGGGCCATAAAAGGAAAGCAATTATTTTTTACTTTTTATTTGACCATTTTGATGAGATGGGATTGATTTTTGGAGCAGGTTCAGAACTCAAGTGTATTTCAGGAAGACATTTACAGTTAGTATTAAGTATCGATTATTGCTATTTATTAACAAATATCTAAAGAAGTAGCTATTTTAGAGGTTAACTGGCTAACTGAGTAATCCTGCATGTGTAATACCACCACCTGGAGTCTAGTTTCTCAAAGGCAGGTGTCTTATGGACACTGCATGTGAAACCAGAGCTGACATTCCTGCACTTTTCAGTGAATACTGGGTGTGACTGAGTGTTATTTTTGCAGGTATCTGATTTTTTGTGTTATATTTTGTCAATTTGGTCACATAAAAGTAGTTTTAAAAAGCAGTTTGAACTGCTTTTTAAAAGAAGTTTTACTTAATCAAGAGCTGTGGTTCATCTTCTTCCAGTTTAAATCCATTCCTACCTTGCATAGTTATGCTTTCATAGTAGTGCCCCTAACACTACCTCTGTGTTGTAACATCAATTTGAGCTTTAAGTTTGCTGATGCATGAAGATGCCTTCACTTTAATCACCATTGCATCATTTATATAATGAATGACCACTATTATCACTAAGCCACCTGAGATCATCAGTGTACTTTGGTTGCTGATTAATTTGGATGTTTTAGAGGGTTTCTCTGACGAGCCTGAAGAAGAATGTGAGGCTGTATAAACACCTACCAAAGAAAGAATAGAGACCCTAGCTTCCCTGTCTGCCTCCTCTTTCTCTCTCCTCATCTCTTCCAGATCAGCAGATGGATCATATGCCCCCTTTAAACGATGCAGACCTGCAACAAAACAGAGTAAAAGGGAAAAATCACTTGCAGCAGGGGAAGAAGATCCTTTAGTAAAAGTAAAATAATTAAGTAAAGTAAATAAATAAAGTAAAAGTATGCAAGTATTGTGTAAAAGAATGAATGTGTACTTAAAGGAATAGTTCTGCATTCTGGGTAAAAAATTAATTTTGTTGCAGCTATAGTTACTCTGTGTGATAAATAATAAGCTGCAGGCAGCAGCCAGTAAGCTTAGCTCAGCTTAATATTTACATTTTCTTTTCATTGTCTTTGTGCTGAACTAAGCAAACCAGATCCAGACCAGTAGAATAAAAGTGGTATCCATCTTCTCATCTAATTGTGTGTAAGAAAGCCAAAAACCCATAAATGTAGATCTACATGTTTCTGGATGACATAAAGAGTTGCTTTGTGTAACTCTTACTTTTTCGAGCCTCTTGCTCCTTGCCAAGTAGAATGTAAAGGTACCGAGGGCTCTCTGGGCATAGTGGCAGCAGGATGGACTGAAGTAATGCCGGAGCTCCAGACAGACCAAGCAACAGGGGCCACATATCATCATTGCCCAGTATAAAGTCCAAGCCTATTACCTGTGTAAAGTGCACACGCATAGACACAGTTAAGGTTATACGTTCAGCGTGCCAACAACCAAAGATGCTGCTGTGCATATAGATGTGTGTATGAGCGTGTGTGTATGTGTGTGAGGGCACCTCACCTGGCTGATTAGGATGCCAACGACAATAGCCAGCTGATGCAATGTTCCCAGAGCACCTCTGTAATCCTTGGGTGCAATCTCTCCAACGTACATAGGTACTAACCCTGATGTCAGTCCTGAAACACACACATCATGATCGAGTTAACAAACATTCGCTGTTGGATACAAGACAATTCCTTTCACAGTTGGAGAATTGTATGTTTATTTCAGTAATAGGAGATAGGAGTGATAGAGGATTTCATGGGATTTAGATCTAAATTATGTGACTATTAACTGAAGGTCATAGCATGCACTTTACTGTACCGCAGTAAAAGCCCATAACAGCCCGGCCCATGATGACCATGATGTGAGGTTTCCACATCTTGCAAAGACCCATCAGCAGTCCAGCAGTAATTGCCAGAACATTGACCATCAACATGCCTTTTACTCTGCAAGACAAAAAGAGATAGAAAAGTGTCAGTGGGAGATACAGAGAAACACAAAAAGGATTTGTGTATCATGGCATCATTCCACATAGATCCTCGTTTAACTTTGTGAGTGTTTTCCTGCAAATGTTTACCTCCATCTCTTCATTCATCACTGTTATCATTCTCTGTACTTTGTTCAGGTATCCCTTTTCCCAAACTTTCATCTGGGCACTATTGTGTTCTTATCATTTCATCCTCCCTTACTCACCTCCCTTTCAGGTCTCCAACAAACCCCACCAGGAAGGAGGATACCATGCCGCCGATGGAAAAGATTGCCACAGACAATGACCAGTACATGGTCACGGCAGGGTGTTGCTCGGCATCCACAAACCTTTCTTCTGTGCCGTTGTCTGACATGACAGCAGCCCTCTCTGACCACACGCCCAGGGCTTTCGCATAGTGCTGTTCAATGATCTAAGACACAGACGTGCATACGGATCAGCAAAACGTGCATACACACATATAAGTGGAACCATTCTGTCAAAATCTAATGACATTTATTCATAGTAAGTACGCCATTAATTTAGCAACATTACATTTCATTAGAGAAACTGTCAGACAAACAGTTTTTTCAGTAAAATGTCACTTAAAATAAACAGAAGATGTAAATGAAGAAAATGACAGTAACACTGTGTAAGCACTGTGTACTGTGCCATAAACAAACTTGCTCCTTTACAAGTTGCACATTTGGTGTTCATCATCTCAATGACACCAGCAGTAGTAATCCATCAACGGTGTGAGTGGTAGAGAGTCATTTTAAATTTCACATCCACCACAGTGACTTTCTGGCAAGGTCCTCTAGCTGGACACGTTTACATCAGCAGACCAAAGAGTATGTCAATGTTTCCTTGCCAACACCAGTCTGAGATAAGGCTAAATATAATTTATTTTTGAGTATCCAGTCAACATTACACAACCTCTGTTCGGCTCGACCAATCATCCAGTTGTTTTAGTCTCTCGCCACTGACTTTTTCATGCAAACTCCACCAATCAGGAGGAGCCTTCTTTACCCTATCACACCGTGTCCTTGCCCTTTGAACACAGCAGGGTTCTTAATCTGTTAAATTGGCAGGCACACTGAAGATTTGGACTTTGCCAATGATGAAGCCATCTTTGCCACAGTGTATGTGAAGGGATAGACAAGGTTGAAATATTTATCAAGCAAAAGGGTCTCAGCATCAGCACCTCCAAAAATCAGGTGATGCAGCTTAATACACATCCAGCACCCATTTTGGTAAGAAGTTTAAAGTAAATAAATAATCTAATAAATAATGACACATCTTTGAGTATGTCTATTGGCAAGACACCAAATGGCAAAAGATCACCAAGGCAAGATTTTGGAAAACTCCATGATGCTTTTCAGAGTTCAAGAAATACAGCATAAAAACAAACGTCCAATTATAAAGCAGCAATGTCAAGTTCATTCTAACATACAGTTGTAGGGGAACCAAAGCTGATCTAAAAAGCATTAAGGTACTTTTTTCAAAGGATGCCTGGGGAGGCTTTGTGGTAACGAACAAGCAAACATTGAATTATCCTTTGATTTTTTGAAAATGTAAATCCTAATAGAGTGATGCATGGCATTTCACCACACACACACACACACACACACACACACACACACACACACACACACACACACACACAAGGACCAAAATGTCAGATTATTATCTGCTGTAAGCTTTATGTCCTGAACTGAACTGAACACACAAGCTCAAATGTGTACAAGGACAGACATATCAACAGAGAGGGAATCATGTCGTTTGTCTGCTAAAATTATTCATTACAGAATAGCAGCGTCAGATTAAACAATTCTTGTATATTTACATGGGAGATTTTGGCAAAGGCTGGAGAAAAGACAGCTACTCAACACTGAGAAAAGGTGTGTATGTTCCTCTATCTCTCAGAGCCTTATGTTATCTCTCGTGCTGGGAAAAGTGCAAACCTATGTTTTACATAATGCATGGTAGCGCATGCTTATTTGTACCGACTTTAATGCAAACATCCATATGGCCTGGTAAGAGGACTGAATCCTGTGTTTACGTGGAGCCTACCTTCTGCGGTGCATTGATGACTCCAAGACTGTAGCCATACTGCAGGGACCCCAGAACTGCTGTGAACACAGCAATGGCCAGTGTACCTGTCAGCTGCTGCAGGAGTGAAATGTAATCAATGGATAAATGACTCATGCACACATGAATGCGCAAACATACGCACAATTTAACATAAACATGCACACAGGGAAAAGTTGTACCCACACAGGGCACAGTCCCAAATAAAAGTGAGCATAGAAATGCAGAAAAAAACATTATCCACATAATTGATGGATTTATAACTTTCATTTTTTAATTCATAAGAATGCTTACACACAGAAGTTACAGAAGTTCATATTATTGCCTAAATGAAATACATTTGAAGTGAGATGTTGTTGCAGCAGACAGTCAACAACTGATTTCGTGCCTCTCCTGAGCAAAGAGAAAAACACAGAACACACTGACAAAAAAGCTGGTGATTGCTCAGGTAAGAGTGCCTAAAGCTTCATGTTTTCAACATAGCAACCAAGCACCAGCTGTGCAAATGCCACTGATAACTTTATAATAAAGATGTAGAATATGCAGCCATTTAATGAAATACACGTAAAAAATGTGCCTCTGAGGAATTATCTTACCTTTCCTGACTCCATGATGGGTCCAGAGTGTCAGCCAAGAGGCTGGTAATGATCAATGAAGGCTGCATGCTCTATCACGCTGTGTCCACTCACTAATCGACTAAAACATGCGTGCACACATGCAGACAGATACACAGACACACATCCACAGGACTCAAAGAACTGTGTCTAAATGAATCCACTGTATGTGTATATACTCTCTGCTCAGAAAACAATGAGGAAAGCAATAAAAAGGTAATCACGGTGTCCAAACATTGAAATCTATTTTTGGTTTCGCTGGTTTAAGGATCTAACTGTATGTGTTGTGCTTCAGGCTGGGAGATTATGGACAGTGATATATTTTATAATATAATTAATAATGGAAAAATAAAGTGCAATTAATTACTGGCAAAGATTATGTTGCTGCTCAAAGTTGTGTTCTTTTATAGTAATAGTGACATCAACACACTATTCTCTCCCCAATGCACACACACACGCACACGTTAATGATATACTTGAGGGGCGGACAAAGTCTGAGGGTTGAAGGCTGATACAAATGTGCACACTTGCAGAATAAGAAAAAGACACGTTCTCTCTCACAAACACATCCACCAAAAAAAAGAAGAAAGAAATCCACAAGACTCCAGAAGCATAATGCTCTAGTTTCATTTATTTCTCTCTTACAGCTTCTCTTTTACAAAACAAATAAATCCCACAACAGGACATTAGTAATGCTCTTTCAAAATAAAGAAAACAAGAAATAAACTGAATAAAGAATACAGTGGTTTCGTCTTTGAAAGGAGAGTCCTCAGTGTAATGACCGTCAGCCTTTTCCAGTGGGAAGAGTGACTTCCATGGTGGACAAACATAGTAATAATGCCCCATTCACACTTATTTTTAATCACACACACGGATTCATGCACGCGCGCACACACACACACACACACACACACACACACACACACACACACACACACACACACATACACACTGGGAAGACGGTGGTTTCTTCAGCTCAGCTCTTTATTGCTAAAATGTTATGCTGCTCCCCGTGACAGAGATCAGTGAAACTAACTCACGGCTGCATTGGAACAGCTGCTGTATGGATACGTAAAGTTCTTGAAAATATAACAGAGATCGTTTAACAGAAAAAAGAAATAATGCAAATGATCATCACATCGTTGGGGAACAAGTCTACTTTTTTTGTCACCTCATGTTTGTTGCCAACTTCTTCTTCTGCCAAACCACCAGAAAAACGACTAATCTGTATTACAGTGCTCTCCGACGTGGACGTGCATGTACTGGTCCACACCTCAGTAGTGTTATAAATTCAACACAGTGTGTATTAATGATTGAGCTGTGCTAAAAATTGCAGAAGAAATGGCAAGGTTTCATCACACCGTATTCAGTTACTCCTTTCAAAGAATAAATCGAGTCTTAAATTTGTTAATGTACATCTCCAATAGAAGAGACAAACAACATGAGCAAAGTGTTAAAGTTAGATAATAACGCAAGAGAAAACAGTTTAAAGTAACCGTTGTGGCAATAAAGTCACCGATTACAACGTGAGCAGTAATCTTTTGGCCTCCATTTTTGCTTTGCTTACTTCATGCTAGGCACTGTACAAACAGGTAGGAGCCAAATATCAGAGGAACCAGTCGGGGAGGCGAATGGTTTAAAAAGGACACCACAGCTTTCGACAATGAGTGCTTTCACATGCACACAGTATTCAGGCGAAGTAGCTCGTATCCTGTCGAGGTTGTTTTCAGGATAAGTTGTTTATTTGCGTAGTCGTGTTCCCTACAGCAAGACGGCTGTATTTGTGAATAGCCAAAACGCTACTGTGTCTAAAGGAAACAGAGACATAGAAACCAAACAAAGTAAAAAAACAATCCAACCACTTGTATTGCCTATTTTTAAATGCTTGGTGTCCAAATACACCAACTCATAGACTCCACACTAAGATGATAATATCATAAATCTGCATGTAAACACACTCTGTGTTGCTTTGATCACATTAAGGTTCACGCATACAGACTGAATTACTTGACTCTTTTTTTTTTTTTTTTCCCGGACACTGATTTCGATATCCCACTTTGATTCGAACTTGATTTGAACGGGACTCATTTCAACATCAAGTCAAACGCGCACTTAAACACACGCTCGCTCTCTGTTGCTCTCTCACACACACACAAACACACAAATTAACATACACTCCTGATTTCAGAGACATGGGTGTGCTGTACATTTCATCAAGCTTCAAAGACTGACTGACCCAGCCACAGAAAGAGAAGAAAAAGAACAGAAGTAAAAAGAATGAACAGAATGACGCTCTCATTGTTCATTTAATATTACAGTATATCTGATGCAGCACCTTCAGAGTTTAAAGAGTGAGAACAGGGAGACGAGTGTGACGATGATGATGATGATGACGATGGCAGCAGGGTGACAAGGGGAGGGCCGGAAAAGGGGGGAAGACGACAGAATGGACCAGCGATTTCGTTTTAAAGGGACACAGACATCATTGCATACTGTTACAACCCGCCAGTGGCAGCGGAGTCTCGCCGCATCTCCATCAGCGAGATGCGATCGAACACTAAATCACAATTCAGTTTACGCAGAGGCCGGGAAAGATGGCGAGAGGAGGAGGTGGAGGAGGAGAAGGAGGGGGGGAGTGACAGAGGAGGAAAAAAAAAATCTATCAGGTTGTCTGCTTTCACCGCCGACACCCAGAGTAGATTTGTCATTCCTCAGCAGCCCCCCCTCCACTGTACGCCATATTCAGAAGTATATATATTAAAATCTATATTGAATCCTATTAATCTATTTCTCCAGCCTCCGACGTGTAGTTCTGCAGGGATGAGCCCACTCAGGGCCGATAGGAAGTGAGGAAAATGGAAGACGTGGGTGTCAAAGGATGGAAAAAGTGACAACTAGATCTACCAGGAGGGAGGGAGGGAGCGAGGGAGCAGAGGATTAAGGGGGTCACCAAAGGAAGAGGAGAGACAGAGGGAGGCAAAGTGTATTTGTACAGTCGCTGAACACTTGAATGCACTGGTCCGTTTGGAGAGAGGAGACAAAAAGGGGAAAAGAGTTACAGACGGAGACAGAGAAAGTGGGAGGAGGAGAGTATTTGGAAAGTCAGTGGCACCAGTTTGCCAGTCAGCTGAGTAACGATGGCTTCTGCATGACCCGACATAATCTACATCGTGCCTCTTTGTTTAGAACAGGTCTTTGCTGTTTTTCTCTACGCTAACTTTTTTTTCTCTACACCGTTATAGTCTCTCTCCAGCGTTAAAAGAGTCGCCACTTGTGGCCTGTCGGGTCGATGGGGTTAAACTGTGGGATCTGCCGTGGGCCGAGTTGTGTCGCCGGACCGGCCAATGTGAGAGCGAGGCAGAGCGGGCGGTGGGAGGAGCCATCACCAGTTCATCATAGAGTTTCTGTTGAGGGTCATGAAGAAAACTTGGCTGCTACCTCCTGAACGCACAGATGCGAAAAATACCTACAGAAAGAGACAGAGAGAGAATTGTACATTTCAAAATATCTAAAAAAAATCACAAATAATAATTTTATAATGTAATATATAATATCATCCCATATTTTTGCAATATAATCATTAATTCATCTCTGCTTCAACGTCTATATATATTTGTTTGCATATCTGTCTGTCTGAATATTAATATATGAATGCATATGAATAATAATATTATAATGTGAATATGAGAAATCCATATATGAGTGTTTTTTTTACCTTGTCGTTCCGCTCGCAAAGGAATTTGAGTCTCTGGGCTCTCTTGTGCATAAAGACTCCATCCAGGTGACCGGTCTCCACAGAGCGGATCTCTATGGCTTTCTCACCCCAGCCCATAATCTGATTAGAGTGGATATAGGCTGGAAAGGAGAAAACGCAAGAAAAGCTGAAGTTAAAAATACAATATGAGTGAAGATTCAGAATCAGAGCACACCATGACACAAAGCATCCAAATGCACAATGCAGAATCCAGTTTCATTAAATAGTGGTTTCTCTAAAAGTGCAATGCCCCTGACTGCCACACTAGGGCAGTAAAATACAAAAAATTAAGTGGTATTTTCTATTGACAGTGCTCCCACAGACAAATAATTATTGGACTCTCTGACTTTTGATTGCCCCCTTACCCTCACCCCTCCTCTGTCCACGCCCTCACTTTTC
Source organism: Amniataba percoides (assembly GCA_037176925.1). NCBI lineage: Eukaryota > Metazoa > Chordata > Actinopteri > Centrarchiformes > Terapontidae > Amniataba > Amniataba percoides. The sequence goes on from JBAJHX010000115.1 coordinate 6,753,695, forward strand.
CTTTTCAATCCCTTTTGATCATCCATATCCATCTTTCTCAAACTTTTACCCCGCTCTCCTCTCTGCCTCTTCTTTCTTCCTTTGCTCTTGAAGCCTTTCTGTGAAGGCTGATGTTATACGATATGATTTTTGAATGCAATTAAACCTTAAATGAACCCCCACAAGCTCATTTCTTCTGATCTGCATTGCAACACACAGCCACTGAAATGGAAACTAGCATAAATCACTAGATTTTTTTTTTTTTTTAAAAACCTTTCATCTTCAAGTTTGCTGATTTTTAATTGATATCTTTGAAGTGGGTGTTTTCTCAATGATGTGCGTTGACTCCACTGTTGATAAAACACATATATACTGCATATATACGCATGCAGGTGGGACATACCAACAGAGGTAGGCATCTCTCCCCACTGTAGCACCACGTCCTTGGTGATTCGACCGTAGGTGTTGACGTAGACTCCCTCGTCCTCGTAACACAGCAGCATCTCCATCCCATCGGTTTTCGGGAGCACCACGATGGCATGGGGCGTCACCTGGCTCTGGATCTGACAGATACACACACGCAAGCATTTCGGAGGCTTTAATTAAATCTGTTAAAATGTAATCGTAATCTACATTAGATTAAAATTTTGGCCGGCTCTTTGGCATTCTGTAATCCTCTAAAGAGCAAGTTTGCGGACACTGACAAGGCTGCCAAGTATCAGGAGTGTCAGTGCATCAGAGGGTTCACACTTTGGCTGAATGGGTAAACTATAACACTTTACTCTGACTTTTAGTAACAGACGTGACATCAGAGGACTTGGGAACAGCAGAACACACACAGACATAGCTTTAATCGGTGCACTTTACCCAAAGTGTAGCTCAGGGACCAACACCGCTGTTTGTGCCGACGGGCTCTCCTGAGGTGTGACTTTGAACTACACTTCAGGAGCACAGCAAGGGATGATATCAGTAAAACAAGTAAGTGACACGGTGCTGAAAGAACTCATCTTAACCCACGAGGAGCTGCGTTCACGCGAGGAGTCATGCCACATTAATGAGCCTGCTTACATGTTATAAACATGTGATAGCAATGCATTGAATAAAACTGGAATTCAAATGAAAAAAATGCTAATTATTGTAAAAAATAAAGTGAAATCAGGCTTTAATTCTGTGGTTTTGTGGCTCCAGCATGACCAAACACGTCGCTGGCAGCAGTGTCAGAACCTTGTGAGGTCTCCCGTGGGCGAGATGAATTTATTCATGCAGACCGATTTCTAGCTAAATCGTCCATTAATCTCTACTCTAATGAAGTGTGCTGCACGTAGACACATGTAGTACTTCTCTGCATCCACTATGGGGTTTTACTAAAGATCTATTGGTCTAGTCTAAAGGGTGGATGGCAGGATGTCACCTTCGTCTGTTTGGCACACTGGAAGAGAAGTTGGCAGGGAAAGAGAGAGAGAGGGAGCACGGATTAAAGGCGAGGATTGGACAAGACAATCACCGCAAGAGGTCCAGAGCGTTCTTTGACAGTAAGTCTGGTGGCGCACACACTGTAAAGCTGCATCGCTCCGTGTCGAACTGAACGCAGGCTCATCATTGCGTGACCTCACATCCGCACTCAGCGGGTCATACTTACTGAAATATCGCCACTAAATCGAGAGTTTGGCTGCACTGCGTTTGCACTTGATTTGAGTAAAAGCGTGCGATTAGTGAAGCCGCCACGGTACAAAGCAATCTGCATCTGCATGCGCCGAAACTGATTTGCATTCAAGCACGCAAACAGACAGCTGCTGATCGTGTACCTAGCTTCCATGAGTGACTGAGTGGCCAGAATTTATAACTGAGAGCATGCTGTGACTGGAAAAAAAGAAGAACGCCAAAGGAATACACTGGTGTCTTGACAATAATGCTCTTTGGATGAGCTTTGTTGCAACAGGAGGTTACTACTACTTCTTAATTTACTGTAATAAGAGCGGAGAGGAATTTGAGCTATTGACAGTCCAATGCCAGTGCATCATATTTAGCAAGCTAAAAAAAAAATCTGATAAAGAGGTAAAGCACCCATCCATCTTTTACTTTGCAGGACAGTAAATCAATCAAGGAGGTAATTTGTCAAGAAAAAGTCTTTGTATTTCTGGCGGCCAATTCTCGTGAGACGGCGCGTGAGTCACCGATGACCTTGGCACAGGAGGACGTGTCGTTCCCTCGTTCAAACTCATTAGAGGTGAGATGGCATTCATGAAACTAACACATCGTAAGACATACGCAAGCGCGGCGCTGCACTCACATGTGACGGGATGTAGATGTCGTAAGGGTTGCCCGAGTCCACGTCGATGACATGGAAGCCCACGCTGGAGCCGTAGATGACCTTTAACCTCTGGCCTTCCTCCACAGTCAGGTCAACCAGCTGGGGACGGTGCTGCAGCTCCGTGAATGACTGAAAGGGAGCAGGATGGGAAGGGTAGGGGACAGAGAGTAATGAGCGAGAAGAGGAAATAGCGGCGAGCGTGGCGACAGGAAGACGAGGTCAGAGGGAGGCAAACCGTAAAGTTTTTAGATCCAGTCAATGAAAATGTTTGTGTAGGCTGAAAATGCGTGCGTGTTTGTGCTTTCATACCTTAAAGGCCATGAACTTGTGGTAGGGTTTGGGTGCCCAGGCATAGATTTCCACAGAGTTCTTCAGAGCAATAACCAGGAACTTAATCCTCTCATATTTTACTAGAAACGGGACAAAAGGCGCACGTCAAACACAGATTGAGTTAAAAATTGGCACTCAGTCAATGCTTCATTCAAATATGACCATACAAACTATTCAATCTTCACAGAGATTAGATTTCAGTCATTAGAAGGTGATACATCTGACACCGTCTGTTTCTCAGAATTAGGACCACAATTATGATAAACCAGTTAGCCCTGACTCTTTACCCATACTGGTCTAAATCTCCTGTATCTGACGTGAAGAAAAACATGACGTTCAGCAACTTCCCAAGGCAATCTAATTGACACCAATTCTGAAAAAAAAAAACTACTAGCAAAGGGTGGTGCTGTAAACTAAATTAAACAATTAAAGAATATTTCCTTGGCTGCTTTATTCTGAAATTTTACAGCCTGTTTAATATGGACTTTAACTATATAACACACACACACACACAGATCCTTACCAACTTTATAATGCACACAGCCCTCCAGCTCCCCAACTGTAATCCAGCCCTGCTTCTTCTCTACTTCTGGGTCATTGTGTAATATTCTGTTCCTCAGCCAGGACAGGTAGTAGACACGCAGCTTATTCTTTTTCCCTGGAAGAGAAGGGACAATGGGAAACAGAGAAATCGAATGAAGTGAAGTGATAAAATCTCAGAATACTTGAGAAAGCTTCTCAGATTACATGGCTATTGCGATAGACCAAGATGACTTAGATTTATAATCTGAGAGGAATGAAATAAGATGAATTCTCCTAATAATATCTCTCTTTTGATTTCATTACTGTTCCTGCAATTATTTACCAAATTAGTGACGATACACAATTTATATTTATTACATTATTGTGTATTACATTTCAAGATTATTTCAGAGAATAAAACAGATATTATCAATGTGCATTTATCAAGACAGGCCCTTCCTTGACTGGAAACTACTGAGATGTGAATGCATATTACTTAAAATGACGATTACTTAAGATGCTCCATCTGTATTTAAATTCAATGCAGCAGGGTGTAAGACATGTATGTGAGCATGCACTTTGATGTGTGCACACAGTGTGAGTGTGTCTCTGTTAGATTTACCAGATATGGTGACCAGCACATTGAGCCCCTCCAGCACATCCATCTGTAGGAAGCGCCGCCTGGTGATCAGGTTATAGACCTTTCCTTGTCCGCTTCGGTCAAGCAGCATCAGACCGTTCTCTGTACCCACCAGCAGGTTCACACCTAAAGACATGGAGACATGCAAGTCTTAGAAAGACGCACAAGGGAAGAAGGTACACAGGAAAGAAGATGATGTTGTTTTTTGGGGCAGGATGAAGGATGTTCCCACGCACCCCAGAGCGCAGCACACAGGATCTCGGAGTTGAAGCGTTTCTTGTATTTGCGGATCTCTGGTGTGTCGCTGTGGGGTCTGATGTTTGTGGGGTTGACGTTGACCACAGAGATCTTCCTGGCTTCATTTAGTCTGGCCTGCTCCTGTCTCAGCAGCTCGTTAGCAAACATGGCTGGGATGCCGCAGAGAAAGAGGCAGACAGGGAAAGAAATATGTGATTTTTTACATTTGTTTTTTGTTAAATATTCAAAAAGTCAAATGCTGCCAAAATTAAGGCTGCGCTTTGCTCACCTGCTGCTGAGTTCTCATCATCGTCTTCACTTGGGGAGGTCTGATAGACGCGTGGATCAACAAATGGGGTGAAGGACGCTTTGGATCCACCGACACCAAACTGTTGAAAACGTTGAGAACCTAATGAGCAGCCGTCTCCAAACTCACTCAGAGATTTATACCAAGAACATTTCAGTAACTCCTGTCTGTGTGTTGGCAGATCTAAAAATATAGTGTGCAATTCTGTGAAAAAAATGGACTTTTATCTGACAAGGCCTGGATTTGTTTAATACCTGGAGCGAGACATGAAATACAAAAACTCATTTCATCACTTTATACTCATTTTAATAATTAATCTGTAGAATTTAATATAATTTGAAGACTTATCGCATTCATTTAACTTTATCTTTTATTTACAGCACTATATTTTGAATGAGTGTGTGTGTATGTGTGTGCGTGTGTGTGTGTGTGTGTGTGTGTCTGACCTCAGCCATCTCGCCCAGTTCCTGCAGGGCTGTGGTGGGTGTGGCTGA
>JBAJHX010000115.1:6777405-6801284 GCA_037176925.1 Amniataba percoides
ACACACACACACACACACACACACACACACACACACACACACACACACACACACACACACACACACACACACATAGACCACAAAAACTGCTGCATAAACTGACTCAACCGGGTCACGAGATCACATGAATGGATCAAGTCCATCTCTTGACCCAAACACAGTGTGTCCATTCTGTCCAGCCCTTCTCCTTTCTCCATCCCTTAGCCGCCTCGTGCCTTCATCTCCCCTCCCCTCCCCTCCCCTCTCCTCATCTCTCCTTATTCATCCATTTCAAACGCTGCGTCCGTGGAGATGTGCGGGCAAAAGTTCAGCTGGTCAGTTCTGGCTCCGCTTCAAGCTCGCCTCATCATCACTCGGGATTACAGGGAGAGGAGCAGGAAGTTTGGCGAGTAATAGCTGACCCCTCGCAGCGTGCCAAGAAAGGCACAGACAAAAAAACAAGGAACACACTCTTATGTGCATAAATGTATAAGCTTAAGGGGATACATGTCAATGCACGCCAACATACAGCTCATGCTGATGTTGCACAGCTGCTAACACACACACACACACACACTATGACACACACAGAAAACAGGCAGCTGTTGAGTCATGGAGAGTTACGCAGGCAGTAGATCTGGCTGCTGTGCCCATATGCATATGTTTGTGTGTGTGTGTCCTCCCATTGTTGTGTGATGAATGCTACAGGATCAGAGAGGAGAGAGCTCCCTTAGATCGCGTTAACTCTTGATTTATTGCAGCAGCCAGCCAGCCACACACTCATTCATATCCTTTATATGCTTTACAGACACACACATACGTTAAGTATATATATGCACATTCCGGTGCACACAAACCTGCAGTTGCTGCATGCACGAACGAACTGCACACTCACTTCTTTCACATAAATGTACCAGTGAAAAATGGAAAGTCCCGTCTTTCTGTTCTGCTCTGTGTTTCTCCAAAGAGGACTGCGGCCATCTTCTCTTCGTGTCACGCTCCATTTCATACACACAAACACGCAGAGTTGCAAAAATGCAGACAAAACACTTGCATATACACACACACACACACAAAGATGCCATACCCATAGCTGGTCATCCATGCCAGGGGGGTTTTTCTTGACGAAAGCTCCATAGTAGGTGGCGATGTTCCGGTGGTGACTGTACTTCTTCAGCATGTTAATTTCTGCTTTAATCTCCTCTTCCTCGTCCTGACACACACACAAGAAGAGGGGGGAAAAAATCAACAGGAGTTAAACTGCGACCTCTATTTGTGACCCACAGACATCTTAATGGGATGCTGATAGAGCAAAAGGAATGAAGTTGTTGATGGATTTGCATTTCCAATCCATTTAAAGTCGGGGGGAAAAAAAAAACATTGCTGCAGAGCGCACAGCTGGGCTCTAAATATCCCACAATAACAGCATTATTTTTTAATTACTTTCGTTTTAGGGGGCTACTGCCACAAAGCCAAAAGCAGTTGTTAGAAACAAGTTGTTATGGCGGCAGTTGGTTTACTTAAAACTGTAATTTCTTATTCATTATGCACAATGTCAGAAAATTACACATTGATTACTTCAATTTAGGGCTCATCAGCCATGAAAACAAAAACACTTGTTTTAGTAAGCTGATTTTGTACATTAGCAGCTCATTCAATTAGCAATTTGGTGTTCGCCCTTCATTTAATTTTTCAATCATTAACTAATACAGTCATTTATTTTTTATTGCGTTTAAGCAGATTTATTCAAAAACTCCCATTCATACAGAGTTTTATTCATTTCTTTAGTCAGCGCTGATACTTTTCATCCCCGTACACCTGCATACCTTCTCATCCTTATTCATTCATTCATGCAGTTATTCATTCATTCACCGTTTCCTATGCTGCCTCATTCCTGCAGTCCTCCATTGTTTTGCTGGCAGCTGAGCGCTGACAGGGAGGCGTAGGGTGAGAGGATCTCTAAATATAGCTGAGATTCCCTCCTGCTTTACAGACACGCCTGAGACCACACTGCTGTCCTAATACCTCCAGCTAATATTACCATGGCAATAGGCCTGTCCTCATTTCCTCTCTGCCACATCACACGCACGCGTCCGCACACACACACACACACTAACAGTGACTCATCGCTCATAATTAGATGACATGGTCGACGGCGGTATAATCACTTGAGATGATTTGCTGTGCGTGGGTATGTGTGTGTGTGTGTGTGTGTGCATGTGTGTGTTTGTATGTTTCTTACCCCGGTGACATCCATGACCTTGATGGCGGCCAGCTGCCCCGTCTTAACATGGCGACCCTGGTGGAAGGAGGAAAGCACACGGACAGTCAGAGACACAGGGAGACAAAAAACAGAAAGAGGAAAGTCTATTTTACAGTTTATTGTTTTCTCGGGAAAAAGCTTGACGTGCACATTTGTCTGTCTTTCTATAGGTCAAACACTGCATAAAAACCTGCAGCACCGAATACAATGCGTAACCTTGACGTCTTTAAGATGACTCATACATCATTTTTTGTGTCTGTAAAGACACAACCTAAAAAAGCAAACAAAAATATCACCCCAGCACTAAAACACTGGACAGTAAAATACAAGAACTAACAACAGACAGCAGGTAAGTTACTGATGTGTTACGACGGCACATGAACTTCGTGTGGTCAGAAATGACTGGATTGTGGATGGATGGATGGATTGAGGCTTTGAGTAGATGATGCGACAGGAAATATGCTGTGCCTGAGAGGACCGCCTGCTCAGCGTGACACCTGAGCATCACCGTGATTTGACTTGCAGGTGCAGCGCCGGAAACACTGAAATCTCGCAAATTGCGATCAGAGACGCAGCTGACAACGTCTAAGACACGTGAAACAAAAGATACTTGGCTGTGTTGTGTAATATTGAGGCTAAGCAGATGCCTGGGGGAGCCGGGAGGCGAGGAACCCCGAGATTGGAAGCTGAGGGGCGAATGGAGGGCCCGAGTGGTCGGTTCGCAACAGAGCATCTGTGGATGTGATTAGATAATGAAGCTAATAGGGCTAAAGACGCTGAAACCACTGACGGCTATTACTTCCACCTGTCTGGACTCAACTGATTAGCATGTTACAGTCTGAGCAGGGCGGCTTAGCGGCAGTGGCGCAAACAAACAAACAAACACATACACACATAGTCAAGGAGGGGTGCGCACACAAACACACACACACACACACACACACACACACACTCAAAACAAGGGCAGGACTGTTTTCCTGGTGGAATTGTTATAAAGCAGATGGCATTAATGGTCTGGCTTCGAAGCGCCTCCTGAGGGCTTTAATCGAAGGGCCCTTCTGATAATGAGCGCTAAAGCCAAAACAGACACTAGGAATGCTGCAATAAAACACAGAAGCATATTACGGCCGAAAGTTGGGTGGTTTCATCGCTCTGCAATTCATTTTTACAGTAACAGGACAGTATCTGCGCCCTGCCTCTGGTCATTAGTCATTCTCAGCCCTCACATGCTTTTTTTTTTCCGTATCACTTTAACAGATCAATCGTCCTCGCAGGCTCCCCAAGACTTTTTTACACTTTACTTGATGAATATCTTGTGAGTTATTCAATATATACATTTATTAACTGCAAATTAATGTAGGTAGCTCAATAGTTTACTTGTTCCTTTGCGCTTATGTTTTACAACGTAGCAGAAAAGGTCAACATACAGCTATGATTAAACCTCTGTTACTCTTCTGTTATCTCTCCTCGATTATTTAATGCAGGTACATTCACTTATCATTTTGCAAACATAATGCTTCACTCGCATATTATGCTACAAGAGTGGCCACAGCTTGTTTTAACAGGAGGAAGGGATCATGCACACAGTGTAAGGAGGAACAAAAGTCTACACTTGTGTATTTAGCGCAGTTACTGCAACATGACTGGAAATATGTTGATGTCAGCTGACGTCCCAGAACAATGACGAGAATGATGAGAATTTAAAGCTGTTAGCTAAATTTCTTGTTAAAAAAGCTCCTCTTGAATAAAAAAAAACAACAAAAAAAAAACTTTGAAACTTGCTGATTTATTGCTAACAGGAAGTTCAGGTTTTAATATGATAATTCGTTGCGTCACAATCCAGCACAGCACAATGCAAACTAAGCACCACTGGATGGCTGAACACTGTGATCAGTCTCACTTTTTCTTTTCTCACTCTCTCTCTCTCTCTCTCTGTCACACACACACACACACAGTCCAGATTCTGTGAGAGTAAAAGAGCTGGAAAGATTGAACAGGGATTTCTCATTAGGATCAGACTGCCCCAATTCCACAAGCACAAGGACTGGCTTTGTTGGAGGCCAACAAAGGAATTATAGCCACTTACAAACCAGAAACTCACACACACACTTACAGACATACACACACACGAAACACAAAAAGATCTCCCTTTTTTTCCACGACTCACACAGACAGAAGAACTCTTGCAAACACCCACACATGCATGCACAGAGACATTAGGAGCGAGGGAGGGAGAGAAAATGATTGAGGGAGTTAGAGAGCGCCTGCGAGAGTGAGTGAGAGAGCGAGAGAGAGAAAGAGAATGTGTCAAATAGATATTGGACATGGACATCATCAGAGCTGGATAAAGATTCATTACTCTGAGCCACCTGACAACCCCCCTCCTCTTCCCCTCCATCTTTCCATCTCTCCGACCCTCGTAGAGCAAGTAATGTCATCCAGCTTTATTAAATGGCCGAGTGTGAGAGGAGCAACGGAGAGGAATTAGCACTGTCCGTTCATCTTTGTCTCTCGCTCCGTCTTTGTCCTCTCCCTGTTCATTTGTCTGCAAATTCAAAGATTGGATATGGGGGTGGAGTCTTAATATATAAACGTCAAGTAAAGTAGGATTTCCAGGGCGGTTAAGGGGATAATGTGCGTAACAATGACATCAAAACAACTCAGGATGACAAATGAAAAAGTGAGAGGGGGCGTTCCTTACTGCTGTCCAATATTTTAGACATAACAATCAATCCAGAGATTTGCAAAGTAACTGGAACATCAAAAGAGTTTGACACTAATACAGCTTTCTCGCTGGAAGTTTTCATGAGAAGAACAATGCCGCTGCTGCATCTGTGTTTTAGTTTTCTAGTTTTAGTCACCGTGTTTTTCTGTTTTTTTTAAACCCCTTGTTTCTGTCTCTTTATGTCTGTCGCCTCCTGACTGAAAGTGGTACCAATCTTCTCATTCTTTCTCATTCTTTCAAATTCCGAGAAAGCAATTCAGGATATTTCCTAAAAATCTGGACCGTTCCCTTAATCAGAAATGAAAAGAGATGTCTGCTGCGGTCCTTGGAGCAAGAAAAAAAAAAAACACAAAAAGAATACTTCACACAATGTTTAAATTACTTTGACGTCTTCTTTTACTCGTTCTTTCTCAGAAGGACGCTCTCTCCCTGATCCGTCCCATTCAGAACAAGGAGCTTTCAGCCTCACAGTCCCCGTTCATCCCTTCCTCCACTCGTTTGTTGACTGCTTTGCCTCTCTGACCTAGATCTGCATTTTCTCCCTCACTCTCACTCTCCCTCTCCGTTATCCCTCCGATTCTCCCTCTCTCATTATCTAACCCTCTTAACTCCTCACAATCTCCTCTTTATGTGGCTCTCATTATTTCTCCCTTCCTCCCTCTAGATGTCTCGCTTACTTTTCCCCGTCCCTTGTATTTTCTGTCTCGCTCTCTCTCACGCCTCACAGCTCAGACCGGCAGCCTGTGAAAAGCGGGTCCTGCGTTAACATGACTGAGCCGAACACTAATGCCGACTAAAACAGCATTCAGCTCAGAGCCTCGACAAGCAAATATGACAGAGGCCGAGGACTCCCTGCAACCCTTTCACTTCGCCTCTGCTAATGCATTGACTGCAAACCGCAAAGCACCAACACGGGCCCGAGCGAGCAAAACAAACACACTGGCCGGATACTTGCACTTTACACACAGACGCTTTCATCTGATGCTCCCCAAGTGTCATTACAGTGAGGATGCCGCGCATTGACTTCAATCATCGCGGTGACATTTCAAATGAAGTCCAGGAAATGATCTTCACGTGTGTCCAATCTACCTTTTTTTTTTTTTTTTTTTTACCCCTCTCTAATCCCACAGAGGTATTTTGACCAAATATGATAGCAAAACATCTGTCACTCACACACACACACGTCTCAACACACACCTCCAAAGAGCTGCGCTGCTGCCGGGCCAGGTGCGTTTAAGCGATAACAGACCAAATTGACTATGTTCGTTCCGCTCAGATGGCCAAGCTGGAGACGGCAAACTGATACCAAACTGATCTCCAATCAGCCTTCAGGCGGCCGCATCATGGTGGAGTCATTACTTGGCCTCATCCCTGCAGGTCAGTGATTCTTAAACCACTGTATGGCCTGGGATTAAAAATGGAGAGTAAACATTATTTCTGATGGCTCCAAACCCACAAAATAGGAATATGCTTACTTAAATCAGACTTATTCATATATAATGTGGTCTAAGAATATCTGCTGTGTATCTTAAAGGATGTGATATGTTTAGTGGTAAACTTGAAGGAGGTGAAGGATGTTGTGATGTTTAGAAGTGAAATGATTAGGTTTTAAATTCAATCATGCTTTTCAGTGCAAGTATTTTATGAGTATTGGTCCGTGTGTGTGACAGGCCAAAAAATGGTGGACGCAACATCTCAAACACTTGTAATATAATGTGATTAAATAAAACGGCATTGCAATGAATATTACTTCAGTAAAACATTACAATGCAGGACTTATTTTTGCAAACTGAGTGATCATTTGGTCAATGAAATACCACATAATGTAACTAAATAATAAAAATGCCAATAACAGCACTCACCCTACTGTGCACAGACCCAATATAGTATCACATTAGACAAAGAAAAGCAGCAAATCCTCATAGTTGAGCAACCGGAGCTTAGAAATATTTGACCTTTTGATTAATCACTTTACTTTTCCTGTGAATAGACTCATTGTTTCAGGTCTTTACTGTAAAATGTCCAGATATGTGCTGCTAAATGCGCCTCAAAAGTTCCCAGAGACAAAGGGTGACACCTAAAACTTTATCCTCCTTATGTTACAGCCCTCAAACTACAATCAAAAGAAAATGCATACTAATCCAGCTGATAAAGACCTTTTCCAGTGTTTCAAAAAAAAAATTGCTCAATTGCTGGAAGAGTTTGAACTCAGATGACCATTCATCATGTTGCGTACTTAAATCGAGTTTGGAGACGCAAAGCAGATTTTAGGCGCTGCTGTATCTCATCTCTCGTCTCATCTGTCCCCTTCCATGCGAACCATGAGGGAGGCGTCAGACTGACACAAAGTACACCTAATCTAGCAATTATCGTCAACACGTAATTATGATTAATTGCATCTGTCAAGCGGACGTAAAACACCAGTACGGGAACTTGGCTTGCAGGTAGAGAGCGTGTGTGTCTCAGGATGAACAGGAGGAGGAGGAGGAGGCTGTGTGTGCGTAATGATTCTCTTTTACGACTTTTTTTCTGCAGCTATATGCGCTGAATGTTGAGGGGAATGCACACACACACACACACACACACACACACACACACATTATCACCACAGGCTGCAGAGGGAAGCATCTCTTCATCATTCTCAGCTTGCAGCCTCAGTTAGGCGAGACCAACCTGCCAACCACTGCCTTAATGCAACCTGCTGGTGGGTATCACGATATCGAAGGCTTCTGTGTGTGTTTCTGTGTGCGTGTGTGCATGTGAGCGAGAAAGAAATGCCTATGCAGCGTGTGTGTTTTTTGTTTATTTGCGTGCACATCCATGCCCTTGCCAAGTCAATTACACAGACCCCCCCCCCAACCCTCACACCCTCTTCTCGGACACATTTACTATGCAGGACACTTCCTGTCGTAGCCTAGCAACAGTCTTGGCTGGCCAGAGTACAGTGGGTACGACACTTAAACATAGGCACACACAAACATGCACGCTCACACACACACACACAAAGCAAAAGAGAATGCAGGGAATAAGAGACTATTGTCCTGATATGGGAAGGTTGTTGTTAGAAGAGGAGATGGCTTGAGGAAAGGAGAGAAAGAAAGAGAGAGAGAGGAAGAAGTGATTGAGAGATGAGGGAGTAGTTGAGCGAGCGAGCTGATTTTCACAGTGCATCTGTCCTCGGTGTGGGCTGGCTGGTGTCGCCAAGCTGCAAGGTCAGAGGAGACTTTCCAAATGCTCCTGTCAAACGGCTGAGTGGATGAGCCCGCCAATCTAAAAATGGATCCTTATTTGAGTTTAAGCCGAACCTTTACGTTAGCCAACATTTAAACACCTACACTGGCGGTTCTGCACGTTGCAGCCCATTAACTACAAAAGTCATTAATGGGGAGAATTTTGAAAAAGCATATTAAAAGCCCATTAAGATTGATTTCCGACTTTCCAGGGAACCACTGGTTTTTATTCCTTTCACAGAGATTAAAATCATCTTGCAGATACTTTAAACTTGATTAAGGCATTTATTGGAGTTTTTTTTTTTGGTCATCATGTTGGTGCAGCTGCAAATGGGACCATTTAAGAAAACTGCAGGGTTTCCCCACAGTGTTTTACAAAGAGGTTGCTCATATGCCATATATTTAATCTCTCTGTTACTTAGATAAACATCTACAAAGCGAACTGATCATGAGACAACATGCGTCTGCGCTGCTTACCACTTCTGCTAAACTGCTAAAGTGGAATCTCCGCTGTACCTGTCGCTGTGACGTTTGACATTTCACAGCTGGCTGAGAAAAGAGGAAGCTTATAAAACAAGCTATGGCCACGTTCAAATGATCCCTTTCACACTGTCGCCATGTTTGCTTTTTTATTTGTCATCTGTTTTTATTTGCAACTTCAACTCACTTAATGTCATGCTTTTCAGCCACCACCTTAAAAATATCTGTACTTCAGTAATGTAAAGGAAAGTGCATGTAAGTGATGTAACATTAGCATTAGCCTTTAACTTTACATTTCATGTTTTTTTCATCAAATTAGCCTGCATCAATATTTCAAAATCTTTCATTTCAATTCAACATCACATTTTTTAAAGACATGGTAATGTGGTGTGAGGATGATTCGATCCCATCTCCGTCAGTCTTGTCTGAAAAGCATACGGGAAGACAAAAGCAAACATAATGTATATGCTCGTATATGTATATATGTATATGAATGAGTACATACAAATTGACTAGGAACAGATTGCCAGATTGTGTTGCCAAGTCTTTGTAAAAAGGAAATGGGTCACACCATAATCCTAATCTGTACCATCACGGTAATCCATGCATGCATACACACACACACACAAACACACAAAAACATACACAGACATCAGGCAAGAACTGACTGAATGGCATCTAAACATGCTCCCCTGGCATGGGGCCTGTCGGCATGGTAACAGTATCACGGGGGAAAAGGGGGGGTATGGGATGTGCCCCTGAGCTTTCACTCTATACATTTTTTCGTCTGCCTCTCTCTGACAGGCAGGTCCTAGAGGGAGATTTCACCACTGCTGACACACACAATCACACACACCAAACTGTGGTTCAGCTGTGTTAAGGTTGAAGGATTTCAGACAACCCGTTTTTCAGTCCGGACCCTCGCATCAACACCCGGTGGTTCTAGTCTGCGGGCCTCCAATGGCAGCATGCTCAGGAGCCGCGGTGCAGAATTAAAGCCACTTTGGGCTAACAAACGACACAAACACAGTTGTGCTCGAAGGAGCCCAAAGAAATGAGGGGCCAGTGCTCCCCAGACACACCTCATTGCAGCTCAAACACCTGCAATCATTCCGCATTCACACGTGCTCACGCGCACCGCAACACACACGGACGAGCGGACACGCACGCCAGCACGCACACACTGTTGTGGGATCGGTGAGGCAGTAAATAAAAGTGACAAAGGCCTCCATTCCAATCTACTACTGCACTGCCCAGGAAATATAGAAGCACCCCGAGGCTGCTCTCACGCTCACACAGGAGGAACGAGGAGAGGGGAGAGAGACAGATTGAGACGGGAAGAGATTTAAAAGGAGGGGAGATATAACGAGAGCCTGTGAAGATGAGGGAAACGTATACAAGCGGAGAGTTTGCGGGTGAAGGTGGTTGTAAAGAGAGAGAGGCGGAGGTGATGAAAGAAAGAAAGAGGAAAGATGAGAGAAAGAAAGATGAGAGCAATGATCTGTAGAATAGTCCAGAGGGCTTTTATTGACGGGTGGTGGGGTGGGGTGGGGGGGTAGAGTTGCAGGAAGGAGAAGCTGAATTTTGCAACAGCCAGCAAGTGTTGATTCCACTCTGAATGAACCGGTGTTATCGGCTAAAGCCTATTAAAACAATAATCTATCAGCAGTCTGAAATATAGCCGCTCATTAACCTGCCCGCTCGCTGTACAACGAGCTAATTAACAAGCCAGCGGATGCACAAATGCACGAAGAAACAGACTAATCCGGGGTCAGGCAAAGGATTTGGTGCAGCACTAAATAATCACCAATGCAGGCACACCAAGCAGTTCATATGAGGGAAACAGAAGTCTGCAAAACAGGAAAATACACAGAAATTTGATCAAAAGCACATCTGTCACCCCCCTTATGGTGGCGTGTCAGGGGAAAAAAAAAACAAAGCTGGATAAGTCCAACATCACATGACAAGAAATATGATTTAGTTTAATGTCAGACACGTAACGAGGATCTGTGCATGTGCATGTTTGTGAGCGTTCTCATGTGTTGGCTCAGAAAAAACTGCACAAGCCTGTCCTCATCATAAAACATCCTTTGATGCGATGCAAATAAATCAACCCTAACAGGATAACCACTCGCTGGATGAACACGTGTGTGTGTGTCCAAAGCTTATTTATGGCAGGCATTTGAGGCCGACCCAGATTAACCGAAACACAAACTCGCACATAAACAGATGCACACTAATGTTGATGCTGTTGATCTCGAACAGCTGCGTGACCCCACTCAAGAACTGCCTCCTCTGTCGCATCGCAACCGCGTTTCCTCATACCATTCCTCATTTGCCACATTTACACAGGTTAACTCGCTTATCTCTCGTTGCAAATAAAAACCAAACCTCTTCAAAGTCACAGCGGTAAGAAAAGAAAACAAAAGCATCTGCAGAGAAATTTAAAAAAAAAAAAAACAGAGGAGGAAAGAGCGAGCATGAGAGAGGGGACAACACAAGGGGAGGCGGAAGTGGAGGAGGAGGGTTGCGGCGAAGAGGCAAAGCGGCAGGTTCAGCACATCGGCATCATGCTCCGGTGGCTCTGGAGGTCAAGCGAGCAGCCGCGCTGATTTACTGTACAGGCTGGAAGGTGAGAGAAAGAAACAGCTGAGCGAGGGTGCGGTGAAGGATGGCTGAGATGAACAGAGGCTGCTCAGATGAATAAAAAGCAGGGATGGAACACAACAAAAAAAATGAGGAGCTTAAAGCTGTGAAAAAACAAACAGGTTAATAAGAAAAGGGAGAAGACTGAGAGGAATGGAGAGAGATGGTATAGCTTATTGACTCAGCTATTGATGAGCAGTAATTCACAATGT
This sequence comes from Amniataba percoides, assembly GCA_037176925.1. Classification (NCBI taxonomy): domain Eukaryota; kingdom Metazoa; phylum Chordata; class Actinopteri; order Centrarchiformes; family Terapontidae; genus Amniataba; species Amniataba percoides. Next base: position 6,788,941 of record JBAJHX010000115.1, read on the forward strand.
GGTGAAAAAAAAAAACCTTGGCCAAATAGCTCTTTACAGCACACACGATCAATTAAGGAGGAGAGAATCTGACAGGAAAACGTACAGTAGAGACAGAAAAACAGACAAAGAGAGAGTGAAGGATTGTTATTGACATCAGGCATGGCTAATTGACTCTGGTCTGGGTGGCGGGAGTGCATTGTGGGTAAGTGGGGCGTATGGCCTTGGGGAAGACGAGAGAGAGAGGGGATGTAGGCTAATGAACACACACACACACACACACGCCAGGTGTGAGCGTGCTTGCTGGCGGAACGAGCACATCTGCTGTTCCCACGGTAACAAGCAACATCCACCTCAGTCACGGTTCACAGTTCATTCATTGGGACTCAAGAGATTGAAGTATTTTGTGTGTGTGTGTCACTTAGGGTGCCAGGGTGTGCAGAAAAAACAACAATGCAGCAATAGAGAGGGCCAATGACACGGTGTCAAACAGTAAACAACTGCAACAATGACCCCACACCAGGGACCAGCACTGTATATGGCAACAGGCAAACATTCACATAGGTCCACTTATTACTGCACACACAGATAAGCACACACCTCGCCCTGCAGCCTGCAGACACTCCCAGATGAGACCTTCTGGCAGCATCCCCATTAGCACTAATGCTACGATACATACATTCCTTATTCACTTACACATGTCAGCCCCTTAGCACGCTAACTGCAATTTACTGAGGATGACTAATGTTCTCCCCCTCCTGCAGAAGGTACCACAGAGGTGCCGTTGCCAACTGTTTGACTTGGAGACCCAAACGGCTGCACCCTGGTGAATGTTTATATGTGAAGTAATGACAAAACTGTGTCTGGGCTCAGTCCAGCAGGAGTGATCTTCTACTGTTGGCAAAGAAATGATCACTTATCATGCTCTCCATCATCCAGACCTCATATTTCAGTGAAATATGACACTTTTGAGATCATTTGTGTTTCTAATAATTTCTAAAAGGCTAAATCATTTTAATTTTACAGCTTTCTTGGAACTGTAGCACACTGTAAATGTATGATTTCAGAATACGTGAATAAATAATTCAATTGTCTGACCGCTGACAAACTAGTATGAGAACTCCGACCATGACATCGATGAATTAAGTCATGCAGTCATGCAGCAGCAGTTAATAGTAGTTTAAAAGAGTATTAATTATAACTGACAATAACTGTTGTTGATTATTGCTTAATTACTCAAGTGAATTGTTGAGCAAAAATGCGGGACAAGTATCTGCTTATTATTGACAGTGGAGATTTAAGTAGTCCTCTATGAATAGTTCTGCACATTAATATCGATAAGTGCAGGCTTATTAACAGAGACGCCTCCCTTTATAATGCAATATAATTCAGCAGCACCACAAGCTACACCCTCCCAAATGATCGTACAGCTGAATCAACAAACATTAGTCTTAGCTTTAGGTGTACCTAATGAACTGGGAGCTGAGAGTACTTTAACAATATATTTTATTAACAACTGCACCAGTGGAACTCTGCAAAGTTAGCAATAGAAACGCTTGTTTGTACAAGCTGTAAAAGAAACAGGAAAGTTAAACTTAATATTAAACTTAATACTAAATTATATATTATCTTTGTGCAGACAAAGAAATAATCTAAGAAATATAAGAACTAATAATACGCTATGCAAAATGTAATCCCAACCACTGATTTGTTATGTTACCATGTTTAGTGCAGTGTACGGGTCTGCTCGTTTGATCTTTTTTCCTGATGAGAGACACTAGCTGGAGGAGTTTAAAACATCAAACAAAGAGGAATACGTGACGTCACTCTGTCTTCCATCCTTTTTTTGCATTGGAGTCTCTTATGCCAGGCTTTCACACTTCACGCTGCTTCTCAGAGGTGCCTACGTTTGTGTGTGCTTGCGTGTGTGTGTGCAGGCACATTGTGCATGTGAGGTGGAGGGGTGGCTGTGGCAGGCTTGCAGAGAGAGAAAAAAAATCTCCCACAGTCCTTTGCAGTGTGACTTCCAGCAGATAAGGAAGATAAAAAAAACACAACTTTGAAGTTTTATTCGCCTCTTAAGAGGGCAGAGGAGGAGGGATGAGGAGGAGGAGGAGGAAGAAGAGGAGAGGTGGGCCGGAGTGCAAAACAGGGAGGGATACTGCAGGTAAAAAAAAGAAAGAAAAAAGATAAAGAGACATAGACACACTGAGTGAAGGAAACAAAGAGAGAGACAGACAGAGAGAAAGATACAGGTGTGCTTGGAATGAGATATAGAATTTTTTGAATCTCTGAATCTAATCCTAATCTGCATCCCTTCTGTTCATTTACATCCTGAGACCCTGGATTGCCACGGTAACAAGATTATCATGACATCAGCGAACAAAAGAAGCAGTGACTGCACCGTTTCGTGTTTCTTGTTCACACATGTTGGTTTATACACAGACGCACCAATGCAATAAATGGAAACCACACAGCTGCTCTTTGTACAGAGTCGTTGTCACTGTGGGTGAGCGTATAAAAGCCCATGCGGCACCCAGGTCCCCAACTGTCGCTTTGTGCGTGTGTGTCTCAGAGTGACTGGTGAATATTTAAAGAGGAGTGTGGAGCACTTTGCCAGAGGAGGAGCAGAGTGGATGTGTTCTGTCATCAGACGGAAAAAAAAAAAAAAAAAGATTGGCTGCCTCCTTACTTCTGCTGCGTGGCGACAGCCGGAGTCATGACAAGAAAGTATGAGAATGTGAAAACACACACACACGCGAACCCACACACAAACGGCGGAAATGTTTTGTTGCTGCCACAGAAGAGGAGACAGTCGATGAGAGGATGGGCTGAACGTGTCACCGTTCACGTGCTTGTGCTCCCGTGACCGAGATATGATTAGTTGCCCTCTCAACTCGTCCTTGCATCCATCGCGGAGAAAAATGAGTTCTCCCGCGGGAACGACGAGGAGCCGTGATTAATCAATTAGCCGATCAATAAGCCTGTCAGTCAATAAGTCGTCCGTCAGTCAGTCAGGGGGTGTTTGGCTCAATGGCTGGTCAGGGACTGTCCCCATCGCCCCCACCACCACCACCACCACCACCCACCCCTCCCTTTGCTGTGCTGTGGCGCTGTGCGAGGCGCTTCCTCAATTCGGAGGACTGCAATTCCCATGTGGGCCATCAAATATTCACAGGCATCAGAAAGAAAAGAGAGATGGGGGAGACAGTACAGAAACAGAAGCATGATAAAATAAAAAAAAAAGAGAAAGAGTGAGAGAGTAGGGGAAGGAGGGAGGGCCGGATGGATGAGAGTGGAGGAGAGAGACGTGGCAAGATAAAGGAAGGAAATACCGATGAGGGAGCTCGAAAGGGAGAGAGAGAGAGATGATGAGATTGAGAGTTACAGCAGTTGGAGAGAGAAAGAGAGGGAGAGGGAGCTGAAGGAGGAAGCAGAGAGAGAGAGAGGAAGACAGAGAGGGAGAGAAGTGGAGGGAAAATGTGTTTAATTATTCAGCATTACCCGTGTTCTCTATTTATGGCCCTTTTAGAGCAGCCAGTGGAAGCTATATATACACATACTGTAGGCACAGGCCGCTCCCTTAAGTACAGCTCACCAGGGAAGTCTCAACCCAAAAAAACAGGGGAAACCAGAGGAAAAAAAAAACGTGATTACATATTGATAACAGGGATGTGCACAGGCGATGGACGAGGGAGAAGTGGGGGTCGGGGGTGGGGGGCTGAATAGACAGAGGAAGAAAAACGAGGAAACACAACCACCACGGAGATGTAAGATGAGAAAAGGAGACAGAGGGAGAAACCGAGCTAAAATTATCTTTTCACCGCGGCTACTCGTCTATCACTGTTCTCGGCCAAAGTATTTTTTTTTTGCTGACAGGGAAGCTGCAAAAACAACAACCTGGAACAACTTTTCAAGACTTTTTTTTTTCCCTTTTAATTGAGATGAGATTTTGGGGCGTGAGTGAGAGGGGGACAAGGGGAGAGAGAGAGAGAGAGATGGAGAAAGAGAGCACCGTGGAGCAGATCTGTATCATTTAACTAGATGGGGTAATGGAATTGTTGATAAACCTGTTATCTCCTGCTCCCAGACACGCAGCGCTGCAGCCTCGTGGCACATTACCGGCCCTGTATCACCAATAACATAAAACACTGCACTGGCCATTATTATCACACAGGAGGATGCATGCACGGGTACACATAAACCTACATATCTCGAGCTTCATTACACATTGTACGCCGAGCAAAAACTCGGCTACTAAAGCACCTGATCTGAGAAAAGGTAAAAATAAAAATACTTATGCATCATATTTATATATAATTCTATGTGTCAAAAGTGTAAAACTTTAGGCACATTTAGATGCTTTTGGCTGTTATTGAATTCATTTTTTTCTTCATCCAACAGGCTCATTAAAGTTTTAATATGCCCAAAGGAAGCCTAAATCTGTCTAGACATGAATTATTGAGTTTAAACAAAATGAAAAACAGTCAATTAGATGATGTTAACTTGATAACATTGATATGTTCTTTTAATTTATCAAGGAACAAACTAAAAAGATTGCTCGGGAAAAAGGAGTTGGCTGGTGATTCAGATTTTTTTTTAAAACTGCTGCAGCCAACGGTGGTGTGAGAGGAAATATCAAGGCACAACTTGTTAGCTTGCAGTCTCTGATCACGGATACATTAGAGGCCCCTGGCCGCAGAGCCAATTCAATTTATTTTTGGAATCAAAACGAGGAGTAAGATCGTGTTTACTGACTCTCATCTTTACATCAGAGCAAAAACTTCCATCTCTTTTCAGCATTCATCGATCGAGATCAGGCGTTTCTACGCGGCAAAGGTTTTGGGTTTTTTTTTACGGTATGGTATTCTTATGTGTTATTTTTCTGATATAACAGGTGTCTATAAATGGTTCAGAGAGAGCCAGAGCAATTCCAGTTCACTAATACCCGCCAGCCTGAAGGTCAATTTATCATCTCAGTGACTCAGAGATTCACCTGCTCGCAAGAAGTTGATCCTCTTCAGGCGGCTTGCCGAGACGAGGGACCTCAACCGCATGAGGAATTTAAAATAGATGGCATTTTTGCTCAAGTGGCTCTGCTCCTTATCTGTGTGTGTGAATCCAGTCTTTTCCAGTTTACATCTGTATCTGCTTCTGCAGCACTGAAGGGGCAATATTTGAAAGTAAGCACTCAGTTTTCGTATATTTTCTACTATTTCTTAGTATTTCGTAGTTTTTCATCCTCGTTTTGTTTTATGATTACATGTCTATTAAAGGTGTGGCTGACTATTTGTATTTCATTTTGTCAAACATAGTGGTCTAAAATACTAACAATATAAAAAAGATATAAAGTGGCATCTTATCTTTGCTTGTTTTGTCCAAACCACCAAAAATCCACAGATATTTGGTCAGCTGTAGGCCAGAAAAAGCAGAAAACAAACAATGCCAAAAGACTGCATCAGGGAACGTCCCTACTTAAACACTTAATTATCAAAATTGATCCAGCACCACTATTTTATTTTCTAGTTTAAGACATTTTCGCTGTGCGCAGCCAAAATCTTTAATGAGCATCGTAGATATAATGTTTATTCAATTCAGCACCAAGAGGAAACTTTAAGAACAAATAGTCAAGAAAAATCAGGAAACGTGCTAAGTATGAGAAAATTTTGGCTTAAGAAGCTCACAAACAAATCTCAGTTATATTCAAGGAAATGTAGTTTTCAGATCTGCCAACCAACAGCAGTAATAAAATCAACTTCAGTATTAACTCCACTGAGCGTTATCCACTGTGACACCCAATCACAAACCAGTGTGCATCAGCTGTGTGGGCTGCAGACCCAAAGGGGCCGGTGCTGTTGCCATAGGCGTTCTGCGGCTCGGTAATGTACAGGAACAGACTGGCTGAATGTCAGCCAGTAAATGAGCCGTGACTTTCACCAAGACAGCGGAGTCAGCAATAAATGGATACACATATTTCTCCTGTTCTCCGTTCCTTTTGTGTTTTTTCTTTCCTTCGATTCTGTCCCTAACACACACACATAAACACACACACACACGCAAGGATGTCAGATTATTTCCAGGAGCGTGGAGAAGCATGTCCGACCTCTGCCTGACCTTTCATCTGGCCCAATCAGGTGTAGGAACAGCTCCTCTCCATCACCGGCTCACCTTGACTCTCTGCTCCATTAGACACATAGACACACACACACACACACACACACACACACACACACACACACAGACAAAATGCAGGCACTCGCAGGGGCCTTCCCATTTCCCCACCTCTGCACATTGGAACAAACACATGTTTACTCCCTGCTACAGGCTGCTGCCACATCCTGCAGAGTGACAGGATGAAGCAGCAGAAAGGGGAAAAGGAAGTGAGGAGCGGAGAACGACGGGCCGTCACGGGGGGGAAGAGGAAGCCGACGCGGTGACATGGACGGAGAGATAGTGTTTAGGCGACAGCGGGGGAAACAGGCTGAGTCCAGCTGACAGCAAAAACCTCAAACCGCAGAACGTTAGACCAGATGAGCGCAAGGACTTCCTGTGTGCCAGAGAAACACTTCCCCCTCTGAAATACCTCACCTAAAAAAGGTAGCACAATAAACCCCTCGCAGAGGAAAAGAATGAAATGCCGTTACAGCAGGGAAGGAGAGAGAAAGCAAAGAAAAAGGAGTAAGGGAAATTCTCCTAAAAGCACTTTAATGTGCCCTACTTTCTGCCTCTCCTCCCTGCATTTAAGTCTCTTTTACATTCGCTCCATTTCTCTCAAGCTTGTGCGCCGCTTTTATCTCTCGTCTCCTCTGCTCCCTTCAATCGCAGCGCGCATTCCTATTCTTTATTCCATATAGGCTACTTGGGAAGAATAAACAGAGGCTGATAAGATAAGAAGGAATGTGCTATCAGAAAGACAGACAAATGTGGAGTGGTTCTTACCTTGTACACCTGCCCATAGGTGCCATTTCCCACCAGCTCAACCAGCTCAAAGATGCCAGCGGGATCCTGGAAAGACAAAGGAAACACAGTGGGATCAGCAGGGTGAACAGGACTAACAGGAGCGTCGCTAAAATAGCTAGTTTTCAGGTTGTTAGAATATTACAGTGCAATAAGGAGCAGGAAATGATAATCCAGAATAAGAATCAGCTTTATTAGCCAGGTATGTGCACACATTCAAGAAACGTGACTCCGGTTTTTGCAGCAGTCTCTCAGCACATACACAGAATACAAAGAACAGCAGTACAAAAGGTAGAATAATATAAATAACATAAAGCTGACAGCAGTTCAAAGGTAAAAAAAGAAAATAAATAAACACAACTTAAACTACTATGTACAAGTGTAACTACAGAGTGCAACAGATTAGTGAGAGTGCAACGATGCATGTAAGAAATCTAATTACTGCAGTGGACACGTGCACAGGTAGGTGGGTATGACAATGAGTAAAAAGAGTAAATATATATCAAAGAGCGCAGTACCGAGGCTGGCATCTGCGGTGCCATCTTGGCATATATGATGAGATTTATTACAATTTATATGTGCATCCTCTTAGTTATGTGGCCCTAAAGGTGGCAAAGTCAGTATATATAAAGTCAGTGTACCAATTTTGATCAGACTTTGATGTTCAGAGGATGAATCTACAAGAAGGTCCATTTAATTTCATTGAATACATTTTAGGTTTTCAATGAAATGTCTCGAGAGCTACTAGAAGGACTGTCTTCAAATTTTGTGCAGGCATACCTTTCCTCCCTTGGCATTGGTTATCATTAATTCCCTTAAAGTTTCATCTATAGCCCTTATCAGGTGAAAATGTTTATTTATCCAGTACTCTGGACATTCCCATGAGCCTCAGCTGTACTTTGTCTTCACTATGACGAGCACAAACACTTGCAAAGAAAACCTGCTGAACATCATCACGACGTGCAGATGATGACATTCAGCTCAAAGCGTCACTCAGTCTGTGGGTCTCATCCACATCAACAACAGTGGTATGCTCGCATTTTTTTTAACAACGCTGCGAGCTGGACCTCTAACCCGAGCGGTGCTGGCGTCTTGCTCCACTGACTGAGCACTCCCGGGCGTTGATACACTGGCCTGAAATGGAGTGCCGAATTGTTTCAGGCTTGTGTCCAGGCCGGCCAATAATTTAAGCCCACGGTCGCCGGGTTGCCAGCACAGAACTCGACGCATCTGTGACGAGGAGCGACTCGGAGCAGAGCATAAAACCCGCTGACCCCCACGCACACAAACAGACACACACACCTCCCCCTTCCTCTCCGCCGCGTGTTGCTACGGCAGTCCAACAATAGCTGGTATTCACCCTCTCCTTCCTTCTCTCTCCTCTCACTCTTTCTCTCTCTTTCACACTCTCTCTGCTCCGCCAGCCGAAGTCCATCTATGTCTCTCTCACCCTTTTATCAACTCCTTCTCTCTCTCTCTCTCTCCTTCGTTCCTGACAGAGTCCAGAGCGAGTCCTTCTTTCCAACGCTCTTCTCATTCCAGCAGAGTCCCACAAACACTGAGGCCTTTTTCCTTTTTTTTGTTTTAAACCAGCCTCTGTTATGTCTCTTTTCTTTCACCGTGCAACCTTCATGCAATTCATTTGTCAATGTTACAGTCATTCTTCGTCAGTCTGAACTGTCTTCAACTTTGCACCTCATTCTTTCGGCCAGAGGCGCCTGTGGAAATCTCACAGCCAGTGTTGCGTCCTCATTTACCCACGACTTCCATATTCGTAACGTCTACTGTCAGCAGTCCCACGCTGTAAATGATACAATAACACAATCAGCTCTGAGTTTTTGCAGGGCGACGTGGCTCTAACTCTCGCAATTCTCAATATAAACTGCTTGTAATGTGGATTATAGTGATCTAACAGCCACTTCTACTGTGTCAGCTAAAAATATATCAATATCCCGAGCCATTTCTCATGCCTTTCCTTTTCTAAAATTTCTCTACAATATCATCTGGGGATGAGACAGAGAAGATGTTTAAAATGACTTCCACTTGGGGCAAAGCTGGGGGCTTATTTCGCTGCTGAATCACCAGAATAAACTGCGGTATTGTGTCGACCTGCGCTGGGACTCGTTCAGAGCCGGAGAAGAGACGATATTACACGATACCCGCTTTTCGCAGACAATTCCCCTCTCAATAAAGCATCTTTTGATTTCTGCTCTGAAAAGCCACACATGCACTCTATTTCCATCGCCGTCTCTCCTCGCTAACCTCGTCGCTTCTCTCTTTCTCTCTCACTCTCCTACATCTTTCGTTCGCAGTCCATCCTCTTTTTTTTCTCTCTCTTTCTCTTTCTCGCTTTCTTCGCTCCTCTTTCATACTGCGTCTCTGAATTTATGATTGAACTTTCAGCTAACTCTGCTGTCACACAGACGCATGTGTGCTGCCACAGTGCCCAAAGAAGGAAGTGGCACCGGATTAAGGCCAAACGAAGAAAGAAAGTGCAATCTGGGTACTACAGAACAACACTGCGTGCATGCTCAATGTGTCTGCTTGTGTACAGTGTAATACAGTGTCTTTGTAAAGGCTTATTTTCTCTCTTTCTTCTGCTCTCTCTCTCAGTTTTCCCTCCCTCCCTCTCCCCAGTTTCCCTCTCTCATTCCCTCTCCATCTCTCTGTGTCTCTGTATGTTTGTTTCTGCGGGTCTCAGCAGACCTGTCAACCTGTCAGCGGTTTGCGAAGACAGGGCCTTGCGCTTTTCTTGCTCTCTCCTTCCTTTTCCTGTCGTTCTTTCACCCGTCTTTCTCTGTTGTGTGCAGCAGACGCACACACACAAAAAAACCCACTTTCTCCTCACATGCAAACGCGCACCGAAACGCCGACAAACTCTCACACCGTCTCAAGTACATCCTCCCGCTGTCTCGCTCTCTCACACTCTCGCAAACCACGCGCGCGCGCTCGCACACAGCGCCAAAAGCACACTCCTACACAGGGGCCAGTGTTCAAATGTTCTAACGAGTATGAGTGGGCGCAAAATGAAGAGTGTGTGTCAAACTAAATGTGCGTGTGCATGTGTGTGTGTGCAAAAAGAGAGAGAGAGAGAGACGGAGGGAGACCGCGAGTCTCTTTCAACAGTGCAGACAGCAGCATCCCGCAAGCGGTGTGACTGGCTTTCAGGCCTTCAGCTTATGCAGGTAGATTTTTTTTTACCCCCCTTCCTTCTCTGCCCTTCTTCTCTCTCCAATTGTGTGTTTGTGTTTGGCAGCTGTGTGAATTAACTCTCAGAGCTGCGTACAAAGTTCTGACAGCAACTCCCAGGACGCATCTGAGGATGCACTCTCTTTTTCTTTCTGTCTTTACGCAGCAGAAACATTCAGATAATACACAAATCCACACACGCACACACACGGGCGCATGCTGTTAATGCATACATGGCCACCACAATCCCTGGAAGACACATGATCTAGGCTCGCACGTGGCGCCTAACCCCCCCATGCACAACATACAGAATGAATGCCGTGGCTAGAGGAACAGAGCATTTTTGCTGCTCCAGTTCATACATGTCCTTAGGCCCGCTGATAAAAATATAGCACGATATCATTCATATTTTATAGGCCACTTGCAGAATGAGCTCTCAGCGTGCGCCAGGCTTTGTCAGTGCATCTGAGCGCGCGTGTGCCGGCACGCGCGTCTGCGTGTCGGTGGTTTAGATCTCCCGATGACTGGAACACTTTTGTCCCCTTCCCCTTTTTTCTCTTTTTTTGTGCTCCTTCTGAGCGTTTGCCAAGCGTCACATGACTGCCACATGACCTCGCTGATGGCCGATGAATCATGGTATGTGTGTGTGTGTGTGTGTGCGTCTGTGTCTGCGAGAGGCTTCTGAATAACACATTAAATATAACTTATTCGCAAGAGTGCTGAGAGAGGTAAGAATGAGGCTCGGCCATTTGAGATGTGACACAGACACGCATCTTGCCTTCAAAATATCAGGGTTTGAGAGGTTTGCTTCGATGACTGTGCAGTTTTGCTTACTCAGTCCTCCAGTTTTGTTTCTTTTTTTTTTAACTATGTCATTGCCAGACGTCACCAGACAGCTGAACATTTTCCAAACCAACAACAGAGCAAAACTTATTTCAAGTTCTTTGAGAGCAGTTTTGAAGAAAGGTTCGACTTTTACACAAAATCACCACTGAGATATTAAACATAAGTGCCTTTCAGATAGGACTTTAAGATAGGGCATTACCTCTCTAAGCACTTCTGTACAGTCAGACGAAGAGCAGCGCTGTCTTGCACTTTGTGCAACACTGACAGCGTGACATGAATTGGTCATAGATGGCTGATCTCCATCTAAGCACATCTGGTAAAACACGTACACGTTGAGACATTTTCTGACTTCCCTCCACATATGCAGATAAAAATTATGTATTGGTACAAATCCTTTTGTCTCCACTTTATTCTGCTTACTCCTTTGCCGTTTCTCCTCAACAGGGAATGGTTTTGCGCAAAAGCAGGATTAACTTTGGGCACGAGGCCACTGAGATGGATGCAGCCCCGGATCCACTCTTTTCTTTGAACAGGGGATATTGGTTCATGAGCTGCACAGGCCATTAGAAATAATGGGTTTTAGAGTGCAGGCCTGCAGTTCTTGTGAAAGCCACTTTACAACATGTGTGAGGACTTTTACGGTGACGGCATTCACTCTTTCAGTCCGCAACCTAACTTTAATCCTCTCCACTACATTCCCGACCTTAACTTTACCAAACCCAACTCATGGCTAGTTCTAACCTTAGCTATGAAAAAAAAAAAATCCACAACAAATGACTTGCATTAAAATCCACCCATCAGCAAAACCACATTCGAGGCTGATAAGGGACGCGACCGACCGCAATGCAAACATAAGCATTTCAGGTCAGAATTTCCTCTAAATCACACTGCACCATGACTGCTGAGAAGTCACAAGTCAACCTTTGAGGATCAAAAACATAATCAGGAGCGTGATTCATCTCTTGGTCAGCACCCACAACAATAACTAAGGTTATATCCAGATAGCTCTGTCAATAATCCTACTTAAAGCTGTTTTATTTGATTAAATTCATTAAAAAACACTGTTGAATACATACATACATACATACAGTATCTGTCCCCTGCAACTTCATAAAAGACTTTTCATTTAGATCAGAGCGCCTTGATTTTCTTTAGAATGACAACCCAAGACAGATGATACAATGATGATGATCAGACAATCCTCCACCTCTAGCACATTTATGGTTTGTTGTCTCTGGCTGACACTCAACTTTCTGATTAATAGTAAGTACTTCATTCCATAACAGGAACACAGACTGGTATTTGTGTGTGTGTGTGTGTGTGTGTGTGTGTGTGTGTGTGTGTGTGTGTGTGTGTGTGTGTGTGTGTGTGTG
>JBAJHX010000115.1:6805338-6827449 GCA_037176925.1 Amniataba percoides
CTCCACTTTACTTCTCGCTTAGTTCTTTCTCTTTGTCTTTTTGTGTTGGTGTGTGTGTGGGGGTGCGCGACATGGTCAGTGGGCCTGACAGCCGCCGAGTGCAAGACCAGACTCTGCCCCCTGAACAACCCCCCCCCCCCCCCCAATACACACACACATACAAATACAATCCCCCATCACCGCCACCCATGCAAGTATTATAATCACCACCCTCTTCCCCCTCCCCACCTCAACAGAGCCAGCTGACCTACTTCCTGTCTAGCCAGTCCAGTGGTTGACTGTACACTCATCTGAGAAAGTGTGTGTGTGTGTGTCTGTTTGAGGGGGATGGGGCACCATGACATGTCAAAATACGTGGTAATAAGATGGAAAATCTGAAGGAGAAGAGCAAAGATAGAACGGTACAGGCGTAGAGGCAGATTGGCAAAGAGTGAATTGTATAAATAGAAAAGTCTTGGCCAGACATGTTTGGGGTTTAATCACAGGCTCCTTAAAATTTATTGGGAAAGACAAAGACCCAAAGATTGTATGTGTTATATGCTGTGATGCATTTGGAATTAATGTTTGCAAAAGAGGGGAGAATAAACCTACGCTGCTTCTTTGGAAGAGTTTCACTGTACACACCTTTTCAGAAGGTTCCCAATGCAGCACAGAGCCAAAACAAGCTTTAACACATTGATATAAATTAAATCCTTTCACTTACGCTTAACTACCGTTTTTTTTAAGGTTGGAAAAACTTATTCTGTTTGTTTTTGGCCTGTTCTCAGCTGAAGCTATGTGATGTTTACACTGAGGGTAAATTATTCAAAACACACGACTCTCTGTTTTTGGGGGGTTTTTTTCACAGCCACACACTTTCATAAGATGGAAATATGTCTGGGATCTCCGCTAAAATTAGAAAAGTTATTTAGGTTAACACAAAACTTGGCTGCTGCTGCAACGCAAATGACCCATCCACAGGCCCGAGGCTTCCAACAAATAATACCGAGACCTCCTACGCCAGCCAAAGACACTCTTAAGACCGTTCGCTGTCTCCTAATAACGTGACATATAAATAAAAAAGAGGTGTCAAACGATCCCCGTCGATGAGGCTGCTCATGTAAGATCCACGCACCTCCAAAGACGTGACCGTGCATTGTAAAAACAAATGGGAGCGTTTGCACGCGCGTCCTTGGGGCTGCCTCTGAGTCACAGCGAGAAACGTGCGCTTGACATCACACCTCGGAAAGAACAGGACATGCATGGGCTGACTCCCAATGCACAGACACTTCCCTCCTCCTCCCTCCTCATTCCTCTTCATCTCTCCCCTGTCCCTCTCATTCTCCCCCCTCTCCTCCCCTTCCCCCTTTTGCGTGTTCTCCTCATCTGTTCCACCTCCAATCCTGCTCTCCCCACCGGTGAAAACACACCACGCACTGCAGGTGCAAACCTCGGGAGTAACATCCGCGGTCGACGACTCGTTCACCTCACCGCGTGAACGTTGGCGTTCGCACGGGGAGCCGGGCATGGAGGGAGATAATGCTGAGAGACAGAGCGGCTGGCAGATAGACAGGGAGGTGCATTCAGTCAGTCAGACAAACAAGATGCTGGGGGGGAAAAAATGAGAGAAAAAAGGAGGAACAGCACACGGGTGGATGGATGAGCAGTTGTGACTGAGACAAGCAAACAGACGCAAACAGGGAAGAAGAGACAGGCAGAATAAAGGGGATGAAAATGGACATGCGGGCACAATCAGGCAGACAAGGAAGCAGGTAAACACAGGCAGGCGGACAACATCTGCATTGTGTGTGTGTGTGATTTTTTTTTTGTCAGATCTTTAGCTGAAGCTCCTTTTCGCATGTGCAGCGTCCCTTACAGCTGACTATCAGCCCGGCAGACACCCACACATTAGAACATTAGAGCACACACACTCAGAATAACACACACCGTGCCCAGCGGAGCGAAAAACACGGGTATCCACGCATTAACGCAAGCGCAGGAGGCCGCTTGTGTGTCTGACTGTCTGCCTGTGTGTGTGTGTGTGTGTGTTGTGGTTTGCAGCAAACACTGGATGAACAAAAGAACTGGGTATTGCAGCATGCAAAGGTTCAGCTTTGATGGTCAGTGGGACTACAGGTTGGTATGCTGGCACTCTCTCACATTAACACACACACACACAAAGGGCAAAAAGCTCCAGCAAGAAGCGGGTGTGGGGGGGTGAGCACTAAGAGTCGAGAATCCTGGACGCATAACAATTTGGGCCTGAAATCAAGGAAGAGCTGCTGCCTCGCTCTCTCAGCAGTGTGTGGGTGAAGAAGGTTAAATTCCTCTGCTGTCTGGATCAAGGCTGATGAGCCTATAATAAGCTGGGGAAAAAAAAAAAAAGATACACCCCCCCCACCCCCCCATATCCAGGTCAGCAGAATCTCAGCTACCACCTCAACTCAGCATCACACACACACACACACACCATGAATCTTTTTCTCCTCTTCACCTTGTGCAGCTGTCACGTTACTTAACGTCTCTGTGTTTACAATTTGATCTATAATTTCACACACAGTCTCACATCCGCCCTGTGCAGCCCCTCTCCCGGTGTGTCAGGTGCATGGGAAGGAGAAAGGAACACACACACACACACACACACACACACACACAGGCAGAGACAGACAGTTGGACTCAGATGAAGCTGCATCGGTAAGAAAAGAAACAAAACTGCCACAGCATCTCACCCTCAGAGCGGACAGGTCGATCTCGTCCAGGCTCCGGGCCGGAGAGTCGCTCGCCATGATGGAGGACGCGCACCGCCAGATATCCTGAGACGGCCTCTGCTGTCACGACTGTGTGGTCCTCTCTGCTGCTCAGCCTCTGCTGTCCCCCCCACCCCAACCCCCCTCTCTCTCTCTCTCTCTCTCTTTCTCTCTCTCTCTCTCCCCTCCACCTCGCTGCAAATCCAAACAGTCTCCCTGCAGCGGGACGCGCTTCGGGCCGGGAGCGCGCGTTAGAGCGCGGCCGCGGGGCGGACGGACGCCGGCGCCGCCGGGTCCATGTCTGCGGGATGAGGCCGGTACGGAGGGAGGTGAAGCGGCTGGTTGCTTCTGGAGCTCGTGGTTGGAGCCTCCGATGTGACAGCCAGTGCACATACAGGGAGGGAGGGAGGTGGTGGAGGTGGAGGGGGGAGCGCAGCGCCTCCTGCCTCAGCAAACCCCGCCTGTCAGTGGGCGGGGTTTATTGAGGCAGAGCAGCCTCTCCCCAACTTTCCTTCTTTCCAAAGAAAACTCATAACGTACCGATGGACCCCTGGAGCGGCCTGTGAAGAGGAATTTTAGTTTATCTTTCTTTTTTGTCTCCTCATTATTCTCAAGTTATTGGGAACCATTTAATCATCTCACTTTGGAGCCTTTAGGATCTCTGAAGATCAGCAAATTGTTTTAATGACCCATTTTGATTTTCATTTCATTTATTCCCTCACTTTTGTTCACCATGACTACAGTTTGGGGTGGACAAAATAAAATGCCATGCAGTGCTGCACTATTTTGTAATACTATGAATAACAAAATGTAAAAAATAGCATATCAAAGCAGCACCTTACTGGAGCAATAAAGTTGTCTAAATGTTCACTTCAGTAATTTGGTACAGCCCTTCTATAAAGTTGAGGGACTCACAAGAGACAAATAAAAAGAAGGTGCGAATTAAAGCAGCACAGTCAGGATGTGGTTAAGTACTTTCATTCATAAGGAGGGCTTTACTTTTTTTAAGGCCTTTACTGCATCTCTCATTGCATATTATATTGTATATCTCTAGTTGTATTTATTTAATCATAAAATCATCTTGTTTTGCTATTCTTGCAAATATTTTTTTATATCAATTGTTTTTAGGGAATTAAGAGTTTCATTGCCAAGATTTGCTTGATGTATATTGTTGTGCAAGTGACATTAAATTCTTGACATCTTGAAATCTCAAAACTAAGCTTGAGAGCACATCAGCGAGCAGATCCGTTGACCCACTTAAATCTACACAAAAAGACCAGAACGGTTTTCATGACACATGAAATACAAAAGAGAAATTAAGAGGAACTGAGTTCACTGTGATTTTGCATAGGTAATCCTTTAATTAAAGAGGATATGAAGGCAGGCGTGAGTCATTCTTCATGCATGTTTCCTAAGAATTTCTCTTAAACTCCACCAGTAGAAATACTGGTGCACATTCATAATATGCTCAGTACAATCACCTGCACCAACTGGGTGTGGCATACTTGAGCTGTCAGAGACTTTTCATGGGAATTAACGCCTTCTTTCTTTTCCACCGACTGCATGGTAGCGAAAGCAGGACAACACAATAACAACCACCAAAAGCAGCAGCTCTTTCGATATCTGCTCTGTGAATCCACAGGGTCTTTTCCCTATCAACCAATGCCCCAGTGCTGTTTTTCCTGTTTTTCAAATCAGCTGCTGATTCAATAGAGCTCTTTATCATAGCTTTTGTTTTCGATATCTGATTATCTCATTGTTTATACCAATGACTGTGCGAGTCACTGAGATAAAGATCTGTGCTCATCAAAGCTAACAGAAGCCAAACTTTTGATGAGAAAAACCATTAAAACTCAATAAAAGAATAAAGAGGCTTGTGCACTAACTTGTTTCTCGTTATGCAACAAAACTAAACAAAGATGGAAGCTCAATGTAACAACTCCTTGCAAATTCTATAAAGCAAATGAATAAATAAACATGCGGTATCTGAAAACATCTTCTTCATTGCTTAATTGCAGGTGACCTCACTTCCCGAGTTTCATTGTGCAAAGTAACTGACCTTTGCTCAGGCTAGCAGAGATTGGAAAACACATTACACCCCATGCACAACAAGTGAGTTGAGAGTCAGAAACACAACTGTGCAGGAGTTTTACCAGAAGAGTCACCACCGACGCCGGAAACGTGATGGATGCAAAGACAAATCCAAAGATAATTTTTATTTGTTAGCCATTTAAATTACGAATTACATCTTGTTAAATGAACAAACAGAAATTAGAAACACTTTCAACTGTACAAAGGGGATACTGTAAATACACAGTAGAAGCAGGACCAGCTAAACGGAGGCTGAGAGGTACAGAGAGAGTTGACAGAAAAAACTGCAGCATAATGGTTATGATAAAGAAACAAAGGTTTAGTGACAAATCCACAGCCATTCATTCATGCAACAGTGCCATACATTTAGTAAATAAACCCTTCAATATTTCTGAATGATTCAAATAATGCAAAGACAAATACAGCATGGGTAAATAACACAGACACTGTTGTCAAAAGTCAAAACAAAATGACCTGAAGGTTTTGTTTCTGCAGAAACAAGGAACACAAGGTTTCAAAACATCTTCACTTCAGGTAACGTCTGACATTTTACTGGTCCCATTCCAACATAAGAGATTCTGGATAAGCACATTGTTATTACTGCACAGTCAATAAATGCCAGTGATTCACATGTTGGGCGTGTGAGACTTACAGTCTCTTTCACAGGAACCGAGGATCTCGTTAAGTTAAATAACAGTTGACTGACAGGATTTTCTCCTGCAGCTCTGATCTCAGGCACGATCGCTTCATATCCTTTGTGCGAATCTTTAACCAGTTACGTTTGCATTTTATGTGTTTGTCACAATAACTGAGCATAGCTGGATTTTACAGGAGTGGTTCTTTGACTTCACATTTAGGGGAGGTTGGTGATCGAACAAGAGGGTGGGACAAAAAATTACAACAAATCAGGCGAGTCCACACATTCACACATACAAATGACAGTTGCCTAACAGGTCACGTCCCATAAGAATCCATAGAAAAGCTGAACTTCCCCCATTGACAGACACAGGCTGTGTTTTGTTATAAAAAATGAAATGCTTGGAGAGAGAATTTCTTCTTCCTTTTTTTTTTTTTTACAAAGTCCCATCGAGAAAACATCGAGAACAGCCAGGAAACTGATGTCTTCATTTCATCAGTTGCATGCTATATTGTTTTCATTTTCATCGCTTACATCATTTAAAAGACAATATATTTGACTTCTGCACTTAGATAGAAAGCTGTCACCGTAAGACTGAGAAAAATAGGTGGCACAATTGAATTGGCCAAACTTAGACTTCTTAACTGTGCACAAGCTGTATTTTTAAGAAGCTAGCACCATCTGTTGAGCAAAAAGGAAATTACTCCTCTGAATCTGTGGGCCGATTGTCTCATCAACCGTCTGATGTCGGCCGCTGGCACAAGCATTTTTACGCTGCGGCCTTTGATCAAACAGCCTCAGACGTTTTCTACACACCCGTCTGAATTCAACGTATAACTGAGCTGAATTAGCTTTTGCACCTGGGTCAGCTCAACACAGTTCACTTTGATTTCAGCAGAAAAGTTCAGACCTGCTGCCCGACATTCTTACAAAACACGTCTGACAGGGAATATGAGACCTCTAAACGGGAGTTTTCAGAGATGTGATTGGTTCATGCATTATAGCAATCATGTAGACAAGATCTGAGCACAGTTAATAAATCATGCTGAATCAGTACAATTGTCTCTGTACACGGGTCGAGAGCGATTTGGATCCGTTTAACAGAAAATCCTCGAGATAACTAGCTTTTACACTCGTCGGAAGCAGCTCATACATCTCTTCTGCAGGAACAGCATACGAAGCACTAATGCACCTAACGTACAACACAAACTCAGTACATCACACGCATCACCGTCTCCTTGCGCTGTGATCATTTCAACCAAGAGCCGAATATTTGTTAGCGTCATTGTCAAAAACGCTTCTACCCCCTCGTCCTGGTCCACTCAGAAATCCTCGCTGTCTTGTGAGTTGTTCCGACAGTCCAAAGGTCTAAGCGCCCAGGGCGGAGTTTGATTCCCAAAACCCAAAGTCCATGTGCCTGTTTTTCATCTCCACAGCTTGAGTGCAGTCTCAATTCAGTCATAAATCTTGTCCTCAAGCTTGATGTCTTCATAAATCCTGAAACTTAGTGCTTAGTCTACTACGCTGTGACTACTGTTTTAGTGTTTGACAGTAGAAACAGATGTGAGGGATTTGTCATTGCCCAGGAGTCGTATCAATCCACATTCATGAAACTGCCCCTGATATCCGGATTAAAGGCGATCTCTCGCAAATCCAATGTTACACATTTGATGACAGACACAATCCAGGAGCATCACTCAAGCAGTTCAGTTTAGATGTGAAAGTGTCTGGCAGCTTCCTTTATGTCCAGATCTCAGTTGGCACCATGGCCTCCTTCGTTCCAACAGAGGGCATGAGGTTCTGCTCGGACAGGAAGTCCAGAGGAAACTGGACCAGGAAGCCTCGGATTTTGCGCAGTTCCTCCTGAGCGCGGGCCAGGTCGGTCTGGGCCAGACCTGGTTTGGACTGGTACTGCTCCAGCTCGGACATGTTCCTCACCAGGGACGAAGGCAGGCAACGGAATACCTGCAGCAAAACACACAGGTGCAAATTTTAACACACTGCTGTCTTCAACTGAGGATGTTAGTGTGGGCTGTTGTGGATAAGAGCAAAATATCTCATCAACCACTGGATGGACTGCCATGATGAAAGTCTGAATGCAGAAAGCTTACAGAAGCTGACAAAGTGAGTCTGAAATGACCACAATGGCCACTGCACAGAGGATAATTCATGTAATTTAACATTTAACATGTAACATCATTCCGTTTCCTCTGACGCCACCTTCAGGACAGTTTTTTTCTCCAGTCCTGATGTCAATTTAAGAAAAGCAATGGTAACTTGGTATTTTTTCACTGACACAAAGTGGTATTAAATCTTAAAAAGGAAGGAAATGAAAGGAAATGGCTGTGATGGATTTAATCTGCCTGAATCTTTGGTGAATCTTTGAGTTTCCTTTTTCAAATCTACCAGCAGACAGCAGACAGCAGACTGCAGCGAATGATGTCTGCGTAACGGTACCTGTCAAAATGTTTTAACACCATCTGGCACACTTGTCGGTGCCTCAGTCTGATGATTGAAAATTTCCCCCTGAGCCATCATGTACGCTCGTACCTTCTCGTAAATGGTGGCGTTGCGTCCAGCTGTGGTCATCCACACCTCTTTATAGAAGCGATCGCTGATGGGGTCAGAGAGGTCAATGGTGGTGTCGGTGTGACCTCCAAGGATAGTCCTGTTCACACGGAGAGAGAAAGAGAAGGAGGACACAGAATGAAGTACATTTAAAGGACTTAATAATTTAATTGCAAATATGTCAGATGACGCCCCAATCCCAATATGCTCAAAATGTTTCTATTTAATAGAATATAGAATATATATGGATAGCCAGATTAGCCCATTAAGGCAGTTAGAGTTGAACAAAAGCTCTGTGCAGTAGTTCCAATGGATTGCAATGAGGTTCTTCACCACAACACTCACCTGAAGCATTCGAGGCGAAGCTGAAGTGCGTAGGGGCCAACTTGGTACTCCTGCCCATCCATCACCGAGGCGACCTTTTCGGAGTCCTCGACAATCACCGCCACCTCGCTGTCGCGTTTACCCAGCATGCTCCTGTCGTTGATGTTGGCAGAGCCTAAAACAAACAAAACCGAGGACGGGACAGTTTGAATCGCTGCATCCAAACTGTCAAAACAGATCTATAATAATGTGACTTATCTTGTTAATTCTGTACAAATGCATGACAATATATCTATAGAATATATGAAAAAAATCTAAATAAAAATAACGAGGGAGGAGAGCATTTAGGAGCAAATTTCAGTCTTTTGATTTGCTCTTAATTTGCTGATTGTTGTGGGAGTGTGAGCTGCACCCTATCAGCCAGCAGGGGGCACAGTGCAGCTACATCCCAGCAGCCGCCACACATTGAAATATCTGAACGCACGCATGGTGAAAGATAGAGCAACAGAGCCAGATTTTTTAGACTTTTCTTTTTAGTCACATTTCGATGGTGTTGAGGCAGAATGGGTAGTTGCCTCGAATAGCAGTTGGTGAGAACGAGGCGAGAAAAAAAAGAGAAAAGAAAAAAGAGGCAGAGACAGAAGGTGATGGAAGCAGATGAGAGACTAACCGATGATGACCGTGTTGTCATCAGCGATGAGCATCTTGCTGTGGACGTAGATGAGCTCTGTGACCAGGCGTCCCTCCAGCTCAGCGTGAGTCCGCAGCCCGGCGAAGGAGATGTAGTTCATCCACTGGTCGTCCACTGGGAGAGGAAAGAGAGAGAAAGAAAAACACAAAAAATCTGAAGACTACAGAAAGAAATTGGAATTATATTAGAACAGATGATGACATTAGGAGAATACTAGTAGTTTTCCAACTCTAACCTTAATATTAGGTGTCAAAACATTTAATGTTAGAGTTAATTTGGGCACTTACTCTCCTTTTTCAGCTGGGAGATGATGGAGTACTCTCCTCTGATCATGGTTCTGAGGAAGCAAGAGATCGAAACTCATCGAAAAGTATGTGAACAGTGTTTGAGCACATCCTGGACTCGAGTCAGCTTCAAAGAAACATAATACAAAAGAAACCTCACAGTGCGGCCACATCTCCTTTTTCATTTCCCCTCACCCTTCCTCTTTCAGTTTAGAAAACTCTCTCTAATGTGATACGTATAGTTCACCTGTAGTTGAAGTGCATGACAGCCTGCAGGGCGTTCCCTCCTCCCGTCGTGATGTCCCCCTCGAAGCCAGGAAGCAGAGGGGTCACCACGTACACGCGGTACTTCTTACCCTCCCTGTGAGCAAACACGCAGCATTTGCTTAAAGACTAATCTTGTATACATATGCTGTACATGGAGTAAAATGTCCTTCCTATAACCACTGGCTCTACTTTGAAAAACAAGTGATTGAGATGATCGGAAGTAAGTACTTGTGGGCCCGGATGATCCTTTCAATGATGGCGTCTCCGATCTTATTGTAGACCATCCTGTTGTCGGCGCAGCTGATGAAGAACTGGTTCTGATAAGGCGAGATAGAGAGGAAGTACAGCGAAAGAAGATTAAAATGGGCATAATGTTCAGCTCAGTGCAGAAGCTATTTATTTACAGTGAAATAGCCATTAGTGACGTCATCTGGAGCCTCACTGGAGCCATTTTTCTCATTGCTGACATTATAAATAAACCTGAAGAATTCAACTTAACTTTCTACAGTATTTGTTTTTCATTTTCACATCCCACAGCCAGCTTACCTCTATGTAGATGTAGTGTTTGCTCTTGGCGATGACCTGGATGTAGGCATTATGGATGGACTCCTCGTGGTACTTTATGCCTGCCGACCAATCTGCTGCTGACCGCAACACCTTGCAGGCACAGACAGAGGATTATTAGAGCAGTCATTTTTAAACGGGCTTGCACATATGTCAGGTTTCAGTGCTGATATCGTATAAAACAAATAAGAGCAAAATGTAGAAGCTCTGAACAGCACTGGACGAGTATGGGTGCTTGTGTTTTCTGGTAATCAGTGATCAGAATGTCTCTTTAATTATATAGCATGTTAAATTTACCTATAACTGAATAATAGCAAGTAGTAGCAATAGGTAGTGATCATTTCCATCACAAAGTCTATAGAAATTACCAATATAACACAACGGCTTTAAACTGTAAGTTCAGGCACTTCTCTTTGAAAATGAATAAATTAGTAGTGCATATCTCCTGTATGAACTTAATTTAAGCAAATAAAAGGATATTCGTGCACTTCTTTAAGTCGAGCGTTTCACTCAAAGGTCGGTTTCTTTCAGCTACAAACCCCCGAGTGCCATTCGTGAGTGCAAACCTTTGTAGTTATGTAACTTTTTGGTCCAATGGGAGTTTTTTTTCACTTTTTATCTTTTTCCAGCAGTGCTTGCAGACCGCGATGTGGAAAAGTGCAGAGAAGTGGGAGTTTATACTGTGTGTGTTTTCTCTGTAATTTTCAACTAGTGGTTCTTTTTAGGTTTGGTGAATGGTCGGTTTTCGCCCCACTTTCTCATTCTGTGTAGTTACTAAGGATTTAAAACAAGATTTCCCACAACACGTGTTGTTTTTCCCAGTGAAGTTACCAAAAATGGTGCTTCGGTGCTCTTACCTGCACTTTGGCATTGACACAGTCAGGCACTTGGTATCTGAGCTCACCGGCGCTGGAGTGAGACTTGGGCAGCAGGAACGGATAAGACAGGGAGCGATACTTTGGCTTCATGATCTGCAGGGGAGACGGGTGCAGAATTTGGGAGGGTAAATATGGCGTCAGAGGAGAAAAGGAAAAGAGTGAAAACAGGAAAGCTGATGCCATGGAAAGCATGAACATGAGGATTTTTCCACTGTTTCAGTAATACGTTTCCTAAGATTGTTGCCAGGTTAGTGTTTATTGTGCTGGTTTGTTTTGTTTTTTTAAGTCTACAAATCACTTTCCCTGCTGCTGTAATTACAGCTATGAAACTGCTTTAGAAATAGTAAACTCAAGTCATCAAATGCAGTTCAAATCTGCCCACAAAGAAACTTCAGCTTTCAAATCTTGGTTAAACAAGTTTAGCTTTAAATGTCAATCCGGGTTTACATCCCTGTGTGTGTTTGTTAATGTACACTGCGCGTGCGTGGATGGTACCTTAGTGAAGTTCCAGCGCTGGATGAAGTGCCTGGCCACATCTCGGGCGGCTCTGCCGTGAACAACTGAGGCGATGTCATGCCAAGGCATTCTGGGAGTTGTGTACCTGTCGATGAAGTCTGAGCGGAAACAAACCAGGATACAGTGAGAGAGAGCGAAAAGCAAAAGGGACAGACAGTGGGGGGAGAAACGTTGGAAGGAAGGAGCAGAGCAGGGTCAGAGAGTTTGGTGAAGAGAGAGAGGGAGAGAGGAAAAGGTGGAATGAATAAGTGTTTATTGGTACTTGGTTCTACTCCATTTTAGTTTTCCAGCTGACTATTTGTTTCCATCAAACTGGTATAACAGGGAAAATCATGGGACTAGGAGAAATATTGGGGAAGGCTGTGTATACTAAAAAGAGTTTTAGCTGTAGCAATAAGATCAACTTTTTTAGAGTAAGGCCTAACTAAAAGTGTGTGTGCGTGTGTGTGGGGGGGTGCCAGACCATCAAATGGTTTCTCCAGCTGGATCCAGTCCTTGTAGACAAAGTTGCAGTAGTCTTTTCCATGCCAGAAGCGCGTGTTGCCCTGTAACTCTCCAACATCTGTCTTTAGGCTTCGCACTGAACCACTCCCTACAAACACACACACACACACGCAGAGAATGAAAATATTATCCAGTATGTTCCCTTATGTTGCTCCTTTATAGCAAAGTTCTTAACAATGTGTCTCTCATTCACCCAATTCAAATTCCAGCAGTCTCACCCTCATTCTCACATGTCCTCTCTCTTCCTTCACACACACACACACACACACCTGCGCTGTCGACACTGCTGACACTGTCCGCGTGCTGCAGAGTGTGCTTGTGCAGGTGTTTGTACAGACTGAAGCGAGCCTTCCTGTTGCGACCAATCCCCTTCAGCTTGGGCAAATCCCCGGGATCACTGGGCGGTGTCCCTCGCCCATTGCTCTTGGAGACGCCGTCGGGGGACACACCCTTACTGGATGGCGTGTTGGTGGAAGCAGCCTGGGAACATGAAAACAACGTGGGATGTATTTTAGAGAGGCGTTGATTCAACTTTGTGGTAATTCTGGAGACTGTAGACTGAATAACTGCTTTGTGTTACACTAGCAGGTTTTTATAATTCTTTGCATATGAGAATGGGAATTGACCAAAAGTGCCCCGATAGAGAACATAATGTTTAAATTATCATTACGTTTGCATGTCTGTGGCACAATCTGCTCCTAAAAGCTATGTTTAAAGCAAGGGGTTTATCCCTGTATTGTACCAATATGCTGACATTTCATCACAATTTTCATGTCACCTCCATAACATATCAGTATTATTACTGCACAAGGAGAAATTTGGCCTCTATAGTCGCAAGAGGAAAGCTCAGAGCTCCACCAAAACATAATAACTCATTCTCCATTATGTGTCTGTTGATGACCAAATTGCCCATATCTATCTGACTGCTGGCTGCAGAGGAAAATCCAGGGGGGGTCAGATATCTTGCAAAGGACCACAGAATTGGTTGGAGAGACAAATGAAGGGAACTCTGACAGGCTGAAGAAGTGACCAAAACAGCCGTCACTGCATACTCAGGCCTTACTAATAGGTAAAAAAATCTTACATATTACTAAGTAAACATATATGCTGACATTAAGGTAATATGTAGGAAAAAGCACACTCATTAGCTGGCACACATTTATTACCCATAATTTCAAACTGCAGACGGGACATTTTAATTACTTGTGTGTGTTTGTGTGTGTCTGTGTGTCGGACCTGCTCCAGAGCCACAGAGCGCGTCACGCTGCCAACGTCTGTCAGCCGGTGCTCTCTGTCGTCCCAGCGGCCGTACGCCAGGTCGATCCCTCCCACGAAGGCCACCGATTGGTCGATGACGACGATCTTCTCGTGATGCGCCCACAGATAGACGGAGGAGGAGACGTGATCAGGGTGACGCATCACCTGACATCACAAACATATGACATACAGCGCACATGGATTAACACATACGTTGTTTGAATTTAAAAAAATATAATGATGTTATCTGTGATTGTGTGTTTAGACTTTATTGACAAAGTTGGTACTCCTCTTTCACTACCCATAATCCCTCATCTACCTTGATGTTGGGGTGCAGGTGCATCAGGGTCCTCTTGCTGTAGCCTGAGTTGATGCCCAAGGCGAGCTCCACCTCCTTGTACAACATCACGAAAATCCGCACCCCCTGTTGCTGCAGAGAGACAGAAATGAAAAACAACATCAGAGTCGATAGTGCTCAGTACTTGGCCTGCAGGTCATTCCTCTTCTGCAATGTCTGCAGTCTAATGCCCACTTACTGCTTTGCGTTTGAGGGTGCAGTCTAGCCTCCACCTGTTGCCCTCCACCACAGGTCTCTTCAAGAAGATCTCTGGACTCAGCCTGGTGAGAGAGGGAGAGAAAGAAGAGATAGACAGAGGTACAGAGAGAGATAGAAAAGAAAGAGAAAATTACATATTTCTTAATGGATTCAAAATTACAGATACAGAAAACCAGTGAATGCATCATCGTTGGCTTAAAAATGCATATAAAGATCGAGGAAATGTATGTTTGAATTCACCCTTTAGAGCTACAACTTTTATACTGTGTGTATTTGACAGACATGACATAATAATATGGTTTCATGAGTCACTCACATTGGCATCCTGAGCTTACATGTCTGCAACGCCATTGGCTCACATTACACAGGCCAACTCCTCATTGGTTAAGACTATAAGACCAGTAATTACTGCCTTGGAACAAAGGGATTTCTGCCACGTTGAGCATTTGCACATTTCTCGTTGAGGGACCATGAACTATTATATTTGAAATTACACTGTCAAGAATATTATAACTGTGCCTGGAGACAAATACAGTCTTTATATCCCATTACATAACTCAGTACAAAACATTAGGATCTGAAAGGTAGAATATTGAAAAGACTGAAACTCAGAAAAAATACAAGAAAAAGCCATTTATTTAGATTTAGATCTGATTTGCATCCTTGCAAAACAGGTTAAAAGTTACTGTGTCTTAAGGGTGTACATCTAGAGTACAGATGTGACTTTCATCTGAGAAGTTTTTTCATGAGATAACTGAATAATTTCTTTGTTTTGAATAGAAATATTTGTGTTTCTTCCGTTTAATTAATTTCTGACCTTAAACATCACTGTATACTTGGATTACGTGTGTGAAACTGACACATACGAAGTGCAGTTGTACTTTTCAGTCATCTGAAAGGTGATATAATCACTGTCATGAGAGAAACAGAGTCCCTGAAAGGTGAAAGAAAGACACCGAATTCAGGAGACAGACGGAGGCAGAGCGACTGCAGCAGAACTGTAGACGGATACGATACGGAGACTGTATCTTTCTGACAGTGTATTTCTATTCTGGGTGTGTGGATCGGGGCTGTAATGAGAGCCAATACTACTGCGTTGCCTGCCAGGACTTGTGGGTAATACATAATGTAATGTGTAACAGCGTGCACTACACTAACTGGGTATCAGAGTGTCAAGTTGTCAGCTCATTCTTAAGAGTCAAGGCAATAGTCTGCTGCCGCTAGCCTGTGTGTTTACTAATCCACCGAAACAGGCCATTAGAGCGATCCTACATTATGATCAGCTGGTGCATTATGCTGTTTTGATGGCATCTACATGCCGCAATCAATCAGTCCCACATAATTACTCCGGTCAGCTTCAAGCCATTTGAGAAAGCACTATAACCAAAACTGTAGATAGATGGATACGAAACTGGTGATTCTAAGGCAGTAAATGTATGACATGTCTCGTAGTCATGACGACAACCTTATCCTGCTCTTTTCGCCTTTATTTATTATAGAGTTGACAGCAGACTGGAAACACGGGGGCAATAACAAGGGGTGCTGACGCAAAGCAAAGGTTGCAAGTGCCAACACTTGGAACAACACAGTTCTCTACTAAAGCCTGCATCTAAAGTAAGATAAGTGCATTTGAGGTGGCCGTGTTAAAGCAGGGCAGACACCATACGCTGTGCTGAGCTGTTTATTTCTGGGTTCTCACATTTCAGCGCTGACAGCAGATGCGCCCGAGCCAAAATCTTTGATTGAGCGTTTTTATGCAAAAGACGCACTGAAACTCACCACCAGTCGGTGATGAAGATCTCCTCCTTAGCCTCCTCCAAAGCATCGGCCACGTCCTCCATGTAGGTCTTCCCGTTCACATACCTGCCAAGACAGATTGCGGGTCGCTCTGAGTAACGTGTGAAAACAGGCACAGTGTCACGTGCACACGCACTCACACAGAGGTAAACAATCATTATGCGGTGTTTCACTTTGAATTACATAATGTAAATGGATAAAAAAACATCTGCCTATTGAGAGAAATCTGTTTTGATCTGAGAAGGCAAAGAAAGTGCATTTGTCTTGTTCACTTCCCCAACTTTTTGAACCCTGCTCGCATCGGGCAACACCCATGGCTCCGTCACCATGACATAACTGTTTAACACACTCTTTTTCCATTAGCTCAAAGGACAGCAGCATGTTTTTTTTTGTTGGTTATTTTCCCCTCAGGCTCCGTGCTGAGTGCAAAGACAATCTAATGACATTATCACACAGATGATTCAATATCACAGAATCTGCCAGATGAGGGGGAGAGAAAGCAAAAAAAAAAAGAAAAAAAATGGTGAAAAGAGAGTTGTCTGCTCAGTTCTCTTCTACATTTCCATAGTTACCAGCGAAAGTCTGAGAGAGGGAGGCACAGTGAAAATAAGATGTGCAGAAAGTGTGTGTTATTCTGGGGTTTATTTATTTTTCCCCTCCAAGCTTTTGCATCAAGAACATGTGGCAGTTTGAAACTAATGCAAAACCTTTTTCTTCACCAAAGATGTCTTGATTTTTATTGCGCAACAACTCTGACAGTCGTATCTCCTCCCAGCGTAGTTACCATTTGGCGGGAATGTTTTCCTGTTCCTGTGCAAACGATCCGAAGCGGTGGTCTCGGAGGAAAGCTCTCCCATGACTCCTCACGAAGCTCTCGATGCTCTGACCCCACCAGCGCGCGTGTCGGTAGCTGCTGCACTTAAACACCAGGGTCCTGCCAGAAGGACGTACACATACACGTGATGAAATGAATATACATGCTTCTGCATACAGACACATAAAGTCACATCACCTAAATCATGTTGGTGCGAAACAAATGAGGCAATTCTGTGATTTTTAGTTTCACTTTGGCCTCAGCAGAATGTGGCAATTATTCCTAAAATGAAACAATGCCTGATTTAAGAGTGTGGGAATGAAAAGAAGCTTAAGAAAACAATCCACGCTGCAGCAGCTTTAAGCGATGCAGCTGTGATTTCTGAGCCAACTGGTGATTGTTTTACTCATTTGCTTTGGATTCAGAGTGCAAAAGGGATGGCAAAAATGCTTTTAGCCATCCTAAATGATCCATTCCCAGTGAATGTCTGGTTTTCACCGTAGTAGAAACGGCAAACCGAGTCATTTTTTTGGCAAAAGGAGAGACATAAGTTTTGCTACAGTGCCCTCCACCTACACTTTAAACCAGAAATGGATGCTACAGGTTGACAGCTGTTCTCTGGAGATTGTACTGTAGGAAGTCTTATGTTTTTAACAGTAAGAAATCCTTGTGTGAGGACTAAATGAAGCAGAAAACTGGATCTGTAATGTAAGCCTTTGGTACACATTTTAACATCATAAACTGATTTTATCTGACAGCCAATTTTTTTATTTCTTTTAGTATGAGATGTAAATATGTGATCATTCCTTGGGCTTTGCAACGAAATTCAAATGTTTAATCGCACACACACACACACACACACACACAAATTCTATATAACCTGGAGAGGCTGTCGATCCGGACTCCGTGTTTGGTTTCGGTGTCTTTTGAGTCCATCTTGATGCTGAACTCTTTGTCCACGAGCAGGACGAAGGAGATGGCTCCCGAGTCTGGCTTCATGTAGAGCAGGAACGAGTCCTTCACCACCAGCCAGCTGCAAAAAACACACAGTTTTCTTCATCATCGTCATCAAAATGTATGATTTGCATGTCTGTGTAAAGTTCTGTGCTTCTTGATTTCTGTGAACTTATATTTCTCCTTTTAAAGGAAAGGGAGTAGGAAGAAAATCAACATGGGGATGTAGGTGGACGGGCCGAGCGTTTCAAACGTGTGGGATCTTCATGTGTTGTCTTCAGAGAAAAACAATGAAAACTGCTCACATAATAATTTGGCTGTGATGAGGAGAAAGGGAAAGAAACAGACAAACAGATGAAGGGAGAGGAAAGCGTGTGCCAGTGCAGCTGGTTTGAAGATGCTACCAAAACCACCAACAACCACAGAAAAAAAGAAGAAAACAAAAAGGAAAGTCACATGATTGCCAAAAAATGATCACTTATTAAGATGTTACCATTATTATGTTTTTAAATGTGCAGTGACTGAGTACTGTGATTTAACTCCCACAGACAGCTTCCTGCCAGAAATGTGCATGTGTAGCATCCATCACACCTTCACTTTAGACAAGTTTGGCAGTTAAAATAAATGGTTGTTAAGAAGAATAAATAAAAAAAAACTTTAAAAAAAACAAACAAAAAAAACAAAAAAAAAGGCTGTAATTTGTAGGAGAGTTGCTGAAATATGTTATGAAATATGCTGAAATATCAAGTTGCAAAAACTGTTTGCTTACTTACAAGAAGAAAAGGTGGTCAAAAATAGTAATATACATTACAGGATGGGAACATGATGGTGGGAGGGAGGGCAAGAGAGGTGCAAAAAGAAAAAGACTGAAAAACAAGGACAAAGATAAAGTGACACAAAGTCAGAGAGAGAGAGAGAGAGAGAGAGAGAGAGAGAGAAAAGCACACACCGTTTGGACCAGCGGTAGCACGCCTGGCTGTGACCACAGCAGTTCATGCCAGGGATACGATGTCCGCCCGACCGCTTATAGATCATCCCTTCCCTGGAAGAGACAGAAACTGTGCTGAATATCTCTGCCACAGCGGGATTTGAGGCGAGTTGTAAGATTCTCTAGATTGCCAGCGCTTCACTCTGCTGTGAACTGATTTGCTCTGATCCACCTGACACTGAACTGTTTTAACAGATGGGAGAACAAAAAAAGAGGGGGTGCTCACAGTCCTTTGGGCCCCAAGTCGTGAATAAAAGACAGCTGGCTGACGTCAATGAACTCCATCTGAGAATAGACAGGAAGAGACAACAAGGGGCTTTACACAGTGACTCTTGTACAGACATACCAGGACCAGGACAACTTGATACGTACTGTACACATCGGGACTGTGTGAGCAGGCAACACATATCATCCACCTGCAGTCAGTGTTAAATTATCTCACCTCAGATCTGAACTTTAAATGTGTCAGAACGATGCAAAGTATTAACATGCCACATAACAGACACGGTGCAGCAAAAACAAAAACATACCGATTTGTTTTGGGGGCTTATTCCACCACAAAGGTAAAGTAAGTAAGGGTAAAGGTAAAGTTTAGTACATATGTTATTGGCCCAAATATAAGATGCCCTGATAAGAAGTCATGTTCCTATTTTTAACCTTGTAAAGCCTGAACCATTTAATAACAGAAAATTTGTTTTTTTTTCAAATTGGAGAGTTTATTGAACCATCTAAGAAAATCATAATTAAATATCGATTTACATATATGATTTTTAATTTGTATCATTTTTGCTGCATTGTGCATTTTTATTTATTTTGAATTTTCTGGCATTTTGATTGTATACATCAGGTTTTTCACGAAAAGAAATGATGTGGATCAAATATTACATAGTTGGTCTTAAAGGGTTAAACATCTGTTTTTTTGGATTAGGAGTTTCTGAATGTGAGAAATAGGTCATATATATACACATATGTATATAAGTATGATCTAGTAAATGTATATAGTAAAAAGTACAATAAATTGGGAAAGTGAAATGTCATTTCCAGTAAAAAAAAAAAAAGTGATGTTTCTAACGGGAGAGGCTTAAAGAAGCAGCAATAATGAGCTTAAAAACCTTGAGTGTGTCAACATAAAGCAGACATGGTGCTATGGGTAAACACATTAATGATCTTGGTTCCAGCATAAGGGCAGAGCTGAGTGAAAAAACAGTTAATTATATTTACTTTTACAGAGCCTCTCTGGTATCCACAGTGGCTGACATGATGCATTTGCCTCACATCGAGAGAAATTAGTATGAACTTATAGATTGGCAGGCAGTCATTGTGTCGGTTCGCTTGCAGTGCTCGGTGTGATTACTCACGGTGTGGTGATATTTGCGGTACATGGCCATCCTCAGCAGCTTGTTCAAATAGTCTTCTAATTGTCTCTGCAAAAACACATACACTATATTTTGGCCACTGTGAGTATTTTAATGATGAAAAAAACCCACACTAGCATGCACACACACACACACACAGTGAGGGTTTTAGAGGGTACATCTGCTGGCAAGGAGTGAAGTGCCATGGCAACGAACAGGCGCCAGGAGAGCTCCTTGCCATAAAGTTAAGATTGTGACGAGTGAATTTTTCACCCAGGAAGACAGGCAAAAAAAGGCCGCAGGCTCTGCCGCGACGTACCCTCCTGCTGGAGACCTGCTCGTCCCGCACCAGCTCGTCTCCCCCTCCCCTCGGCAGGGAGGGCATCTCCCTCACCTCGCTCTTCCTCACCGTCCTTCTCCGCACTGTGTGGCTGAGACAGAGAGAGAGAGAGGGAAGGGAAAGTGTTGAATTAAAAAGTGCAGTTTGAAGCTGCTTTTCCAGGAGAGCGCCCAGGTATCCTTACACGGCCTTCAAACTTTAAGAACAATGCTCAGACCTTTAATTATTGTTCTGTTC
Organism: Amniataba percoides; assembly: GCA_037176925.1. Classification (NCBI taxonomy): domain Eukaryota; kingdom Metazoa; phylum Chordata; class Actinopteri; order Centrarchiformes; family Terapontidae; genus Amniataba; species Amniataba percoides. The sequence continues at coordinate 6,825,687 of JBAJHX010000115.1, forward strand.
AATCATCGCCCAAAGCTGAAAACCCATTTTCAGCCACTGCTCTGAAATTAAAGCACTTAATTTCCTGTGTACCTTCCTGCCAGTGGGTGTTTAGACAGGCAAATTTAAAAGCCTGAATAAATTGACAGGCTGCAGGTTGACTCATTGCTGTGTTACATGACGAGCTGGGGAGCGGAGCGGCAAAATGAACATTCATTTAACTGAGAACAGGGACACTTATTGTTTGAGACGCAAAAGAACATAGACGAGGGAGAGAGGAGGAAGCTAAGCAGGGCAAAAGTAAATCCCATTAAAGTCCAAGGCCGGCATTCCTTTGTTGTCAAGAGCGTCCATCAGCAATGAGAGAAAGGAGAGAGGAGAGAGAGGAAAGAAGAAGATTGAAAAAAGATGAAAACATTATGCAAAATGTTGGGAACAGCCAGCCCGGCTCTGCACAAAGTTTTTGAACACTGTTTCTGAATTCCACTAATGACCACCTTGGGTCTTCTTTCTTTAGTTCACACACAAACAAAAAGGACAAATGTGACAAGTTTTGGTTTTAGGGGGATTTTTTTTGCTGGTGTCTAGTGACCTCCTGGAGACATCCTGGTTGCCTGGCAACCGTTGTTGCAGTCACACGATGTGGGCAAAATGGGTAAAATTATTGAGACTGGTAACTAGTAGACTAGTAGAATTAGTCACTTTTGCTTGTTTTACATATTTTGTAGGTATGTTAACAAATTAAAGCAGATTGTTTTTAAAATGAATTAAAGTCCATTACTACCTGAACACGGCATGTGTCTGGCAGCTGGTCATTGAGGAACAATTCAAATAAATAGCCCAGAAATATTTCTTTTTTTGTGTGAGTATTAAATCTAACAAAAGTGATTTAATGTGGTAAATTAAATTAACAGTAGATGAGCTGGTGTTTCCCCCTTGTTTCCTCTTTATGTTAAGCTAAGCTGACTAAGATCTCCTGCTTCTGGCTTCATATTTACTGTGTAGATATGATGAGCTCACCAAAGAAACAAATAAGTGCATTTCCCTAAAGGTAACACTATTCTCTATAAATTATATGTTTGTGTGTGTGTATAAGCTTGTGTGTGTATACTTGTATTAACAATGTTGTGGTAATGTTGACTCACATCCCAGGTGGAGACAGAAATCTGTCCTCCAAAACGTAACCCATTAAATGATTGCATGCAATTGTTTTAGGTTTAGGTTTAGGAAAAGTCTCAAAGAAAAGCATTGTAGGCAGTGTAATGTCTAAAAAAATGGCATATACATGATTTTGTCTGTACATGTGCATGTTTGTGTGGGTTGTAAAACAGCGTGTGTGTAGGCGCAAACCTGCGCGAAGGCAGCGGTATCCTCATGAAGGTTTTGTAGGTCCTTAGCTCTCGGTGCAGCTCCATGAAATGTTTCTCCTTCCTCTTAACCACCCAGGTAAACTCACCGTGCTTCAGCTCAATCCTAAACACAGCTGGCAGAGACTGCAGACACACACACACACACATATCCGATACATTTGGGGAGGAACAGTAGTGAGATGATGGACAAACACTGGGGTTAAAATCACTTTAGTTGTTTTAAAAACTGTCATCTAATATGCATCTTTCTTTTCCAAAATCCCAAAAATAAAGCAAAAGGTGAGAGGCGCAGAGACAGATGATAATAATGTCTGAGACTCTGCAGAATAATCCCATAAATGGTGTGTGTGTGTGTGTGTGTGTGTGTGTGTGTGTGTGTGTGTGTGTGTGTGTGTGTGTGTGTGTGTGTGTGTG
>JBAJHX010000115.1:6827549-6853369 GCA_037176925.1 Amniataba percoides
TGTGTGTGTGTGTGTGTGTGTGTGTGTGTGTGTGTGTGTGTGTGTGTGTGTGTGTGTGTGTGTGTGTGTGTGCAGTACCTTGTTGACACTCCTGTGGTGCGACAGGTTGAAGCGGTCTTGTGCTGTGGTGAATCTCTCCACCTCCAGGATGCGGGCGGTGATGGGCACGGTGGGGAGGTAGACCTTGGCGTTGGCCTCCTTAAAGCCCACCGTGGCGTACACCGCTGAAAAAGCGATGCGACAGTCCCCTGGGAGAGAGCGAGAGAGGCAGGCGGTTGGCGTGGATTTTTCTTTTTCTTTTTTTTTGGTTTGTACATGTAGGAGTTGTTCGGGCTGCCTGGGAGCGAGTAGGCTGCATCACTGAGAAGTATGGCCTTTGTTCAAGATTTTTTTTCATGCTCTGCTAGTTTTCAACATTGGGTCAAATGTTTTCATTTTATTTTATTCTCCGGGAAAGTTTGTGAGATCTAAATTATGTAAAGGGAAAATCCACCCGCATACTTTTACGCTGGTAGATGCCATCTGGAAGGTTGGAGCATTTCCTTATGTGCTCTTTGATAGTACTGTCACGCAATGTGAGCCCCCTTCTCCTGCGCTTATCTGGCCTACTGCCCTCTGATTTTTCTACATTTCCAAGAGATCCTGGTATAGCCCTCAGAAGACAGTCACAAACTTTAGTATTCTTCCACTTTATTGCGTTTCCCACCTACAGAAAGTGTTTGAATAACTCTGTGTTTGTTGTTGTTCTGTCACATTTAAGTATCATATCATGTTCTTGGGAGAAAATGACGGTGAAGTCACACCTAAGTTGTTTCCATCGTAGTCGATTTCCTCTCCCTCCCCTATGTCCAGCTCTCTGGTGTCCAGGCTCTCCACGAGGTCGGCCATGTTGATACCGTCGAGTGCGTCCGGGGGTGCCGTGGCGTCAGAAACTTCAGAGTTCACCAGGTTAAGGTTACTGGTTGTGGGCGGGGCTTTACCCAGCATGCTCAGCAGTTAGGCCCCAGAGCAGGGCGAGCCTGGAGGAGAGGACAGATAATCATTTCCTAATCAGGAAGAAAAAAAAACAGTCACATGCTGTGGAAAAAATGGAAATTTGTCTGCATGAGCGTACACACACTCCCACTGAGAGGGACTGTCATTTGGCTCTTTACCCTCCAGTGATCATATACTGAACATGACTGGTTAAACAAGACTCTGCTGCTCTGTTAGGAGAGTCCCTTAAGAATCAAAAGTATGTGGCCTCTATAACAAACTCAAAAAACACATACACATGCTGTAGACACAGCTGTAACAGGGTTCAAGGTCACATTTGGCAAACTCTCTGAATACTGCAGCGCTGTGAAACAACATAAACATCGATTTTCCAAAATACATTTGGTGTTTTGACGAAGGTGGAGGGAAAAAAATGACTAACATATTTGTCTTGAATCTTAAGGTTTTTCACTGGATTGAGATCTGGCTACTGCACAGGCCGCAGCACATAATCCACGTCACTTTCATGCTCACTTTGTCAGCCCTCTTGAACCTAAATGCAACCAGAGATCCTTGCCTAGGTCTCCTTTTAAGTCACTTTTACAAACCCACCATTTCAGACTTGCTTTTAACTAAATTTAATTTCATTTTGTTATCTGTATTTGTATTTTATCATGTCTCATTAACTGTTTGATTATTGTTGAGAAGTTTTGAAAATTCCTCAGTGAGGACTTTTGCTTTTTTTGTAGCAATTATATGAGTCAAAACCTAAACGCACCTTTCATCTCCAGATCCTATTGGGAGTCTTCGGAAATATGTGTCATTCATCCCGTCTGTGGTCCATGACTTCAGAGACATTCGCAATGGCCTACTCAGATCCAGTTAATGACAAACTAACTGCCTGGTGGGAATTCAGCTGTTCATTACCGACGCACGGTGAATAAAATGAATGAAAGAAAATCAGCTGATAGACTCCTCCTCATCTATGAGGTCATGAGATTAATGAATCATGATGTGCTTGCGTATTGCAGATGAATCATTTTTGTCACTCCTTAAAATTCCCGTCCATTGCTGCTGCTCAGTAGTATTAACTTAATCATTGACCTCGTAATCATTTGACAGACAGTTGGTAAGTACTGGTCTTTGCATCAGTCTTACAGGCTGGGTGCCATTTTTCAAATTCCCATGAAAAATACGACATCAAAGTTCAGCAGAAATGCCAAAAGATAAAATCCATCAACTTTTATCTAAGAATTAAATAAAGGACAGTTGCTGTTTTTTGTGCAGCTGATGCAAAGACTCAAAGACAACTTAGGTTTGAGTTCGAGTGCCAGTACCACTTTTTCATTTTTAATCATTAATATTGCACATAGAATAAATCATTTTTATCATTTGAACGTTCTGTAACATTATTTCCGTAAACAAGCTCAATTCAAATTTCTTTTCAAAACATAATTAAAACCACACTGTCCCTCTTGTGACACATAATGTGAGTTGTTATTACTAATTAAGCGGAAGTGCTGCTGTAAACTTGACATGAGAGAAGTTGTCATAACACAGTTTCATACACAGGCACTCGTAGACACACACAGTCGCTCCCGTTTGTCTACGCAGTACAACTCGAGGTTCATTTGTTCATTTCAGCAGCTTCGCCGGAGCAGCAGCGGCCGGAGCGTCTCGCTGATTAACACCTCATTAGGGGCAAGAGGTCACGTCTAATCCACTCCCCCATCTGAATCTTTCACTCCTCCACTTGTTCATTCTCTGCTCCGCCTAAACCTTCAGTCATGTTTCTCTCTTTGATTGTGACAGCTCTACCAAATATTACTACATAGTTTGCAATATTTCATCAGCGCTGAGTCTGTAAAGGATCTGACCGACTTTGATGAAGCAAAGGTGGTGATGTAATCTGCTGTGTACGACGCCATGTCGAGTAAGGCCTGATGAAGCTGGGAAACACCGCATGCAAGGATACATTCAGCCATTCACCCCCATATGAACCCGCTTTCACTTGCGCAGTCACACAGCAACATGTATTTTCATGGCATATTTTACATCCAGACAAAATACTGCATATCTACATGAGGCAGCATACACACGTTACGCCGAGCTGCAGGCTGCATCTTGCCATGTCTGAGAGATGTTTATTTTGAGCGTAGGACTGTGGAGAAACTGTGCTCAGTTCTCAGTTTTAGTTTCACTATTACCTCACTGAAAAACACAAGCTCAATTTTCTACAATAAACACTTCTTAAGACAGCAAAAACCAGTTAAACCAGCTGCTGCTCCAGCTTCACTTCAGCAACACGAGCAGTCAGCTGTAAAATCCCACAGTACTACGTCAGGGTGCAGGCGATAACGGTTCTGTAGCCTCTGTGGCTACAACTGCGTGGTAATTTGCATTTTAAACCTTCAATCTTTCAAGAGCAGGACAGGAAAAAAAACTCTCAGACAGAAAGACTCACACACAGAAAAATGCCACGAAGTCATAGCTTAGTCATTCAACGCTGTCCCGGACACATGCGGACCATCAACGAATGTTCCTCTGGGTCAAGATGGAGTGGAAAAGAATAAGATTCAGGAAAAGAGGAGGGAAACGGAGCAGCTGACTCAGCAGAAATATTCTGAAAAGGACAGATTTAGTATGATTGGAGTTTTTGAATATTCTGTGCACTCCCTTAATGTCATACATCACTGCGGGTCATTTTCCCTCCTCTGTTTTTCTTTTTGGATCAAGTTCACAAACATTCTCGTCTCTCATATCGGTTTGTAAGTTGGCAAGACTTGGGATGTAACATCACTCCAAACAAGGCATTTTAGCTGGAGAGATTTATTCTGGAGAGGAAAAAAGAGATACGTGTGTTTACAAGCAGGGTAAGCAGATATCTCATTTCAGCTCACAGGGATCCAAAATGAACGAATCCTTATGTCAAGAGGAGCAGAACCTCATTAAAAATGTTCACAATGACAGCACTCTGATAAGTCACTTATAAAGTAAACATCACTTTTTGGACCAAAATGAGGCCTTACGTTTCAGAGCGAACGACTTACACAGCTGTGAGACGGAACAAACAAGAGAGTTGTGGTGAAATCAGAATGTATAAATAAAGCCATGTAGTCTTTTTAAGGAAATGCAGCGGAGAGAGATGGCGACTTGTTAAGGATAAACAGGGAGGAGCAGCACCAAAACGGTGAGGTTTTGGTGATTCATCAGATTTCTGGAACAATTTCTCCCAGGCAAGTCGGAGCAGGAACAACATATCACATGCACACATGCAAACAGCGAAGAAAGAACAAAATCAATTGTTTCTTTATAGTTTGTGGAAACAAATAGATCACACTCTGAGTGACACTCTTTTTCACTGACTGGATTTATTTCCCAAAACAGGTTGTTTATAAAAACGAACTTGATATATTCATCCAACTTCAGCATTAACCTGAACCTTTATAATCCAGCCTTGGACACACACCTTGCTCAAGTGAGAAACAGGTGTCCGGCACGTCTCCCCCTGCAAAGCGCTAAATTCTTCAGTTTGTACCTATAAACGTTTGTGACGAGTAAATAACACATGGAAATGTACATCAACAGATAACAGCTTGACACTAAACATTCCCACTCGACTGAACAAGATCCAACACGCTCGCACAGTCAGGAGAGTCACCAGAGAGTCACTACCTGCCTACAGTGACGGCACGCCGGTGTGTTTCCTGTTGTCCCTGTGAAAGCATTTCATCTTGTCATTCGTGCAACTATTCTCTCATTCATTTCATCCTGAATGAGGATATTTAAAGTAGGATATGTAAAATTTGAATAATTTTATTTTATTGAATGATTTTGATTGCTGATTCTAAATCATGATAAGAAATTTTAGGAACAAGATAACTGAACTCTGTTTCTATCTTTTTTTGTAAAAGCAGTAATACTGTTAATTTTCTGACATATTAATTAAAAAAAGAGTTCTTCATTTATAACTTTTGTGCTTTCACATTCCTAAGCAGAGTATCATTGTCTATTGCTGAGTCAGCAATGATTCTAGAGAGCTGAGTCACATTTCGTAGAGACGGACAACAGTGCGGGGCAAGATAGAGCACACAGCTCTAGCACACAGAGTGACTTGACATCTAAATTAGTCCATCCTAAAAGTATATATAGAATAGAGCCTGTGTACTCAATAGGCAGACTCAGGTCCAAAGACAATCTGGACTCTTAACAAACTTTCAATGCAGCTGGACACATGGTCTGCCTGTGAGTGATCGAGTGCTATCATCTCACTTCATCTGTCATCTTTTAGAGCAGGAGCCACATTTAGCGAGCTTGTTGTCAGAGCAAGGAGAAAAAGTGGAATGGTATCTTTAAGAGCTAGCCGTGCAAAGAAAAGAGAACTTAACGGTGAAAAGGATTAAAAGAGAAATTACTCGGCAGTGCAAAGCAGATGAATCATGCAACTGCTGGTTTAGCATTTTCCACTATGAATACTGTACAAAAGTTTACCACACGTAGCAATGGACATCAGTATGCCATCATCTCTTTGGTACCCATGTTCAAGGGCTTGCAGAAATGTGTTTTGTGTATGCAGTTTGGGAGAAACCGTGATTATCATTCGCTTAATCCAGCCTTCCTGGAGCCATGACAACATGGACCATAACTACTTGTACTGTGGTATCAACTGTAAATGCCCACTCAACATTCATGACAGTCAAACTACTGAATGCATATAAAAAAGCTTTTGTATAGAACTTTCACGCAATTAGAATATATGTGAGAGTAATACTTCTTTTGTATTGCATTTAATCTTCAAAAAAAGAGAGAAAAAGATCTCACGAACAATAGTGGATTAATAATTCCACTGCACTCCTGTAAAAGAGATTGAATGGTTCTAAAGGCTTTTGGTCCAGGTAGACATACAGGATGCATCAGTATCATTAAACTGAACAATGTCTATTGGCTCAGCGTTTATGTGGAGTGCATGCAATCTTGGAAGATTTATGACAGCGGAGTTATCTCCCTGCTCTAAAAATATCCATAACCCCGCAAACCGGCTTGACCCACACTGCAGAGGTCAGCTGCAGAGAGTGACCTCACATGCTTAATGTGGTTCGAATGTCTGCATGTGTGCCCTCTGATGTTGAACATACACGCACACACACGTGGGACATCACTGGTCACAGTAGCTGCTGTCTACAGTATGCAACCTCATGGGCGAGCACTGAGATGACGACAGTGGGCCGAGGAGTTTGCCTCTGTTATCTCCCCGATACATTACAATGGAACACGGCCTACTTCCTGCTTCCTGTCCTGTTGTCATGGCGATATTTTTATCAGCCGGCGAGCTGCTTGTGTATAAATATCGCCAAGATGAAGAAAAGAGCGCCCGCCTCGCCCTCTTAAATGTCAATTAGTTGGAATCAACGCATTGTGAAATCGTAGATGAAGAAATGAAAGAATGTTGAGTGGGAGAAGAAGTGCGGAGGTTCAGTCGAGTGTGGCAGAGAGAGAGAGAGAGAGAGTGAAAAAATGAGGCGCCATAAAAGCAAAGTGGGCACTCATCAATCTTTTCAACATGTGACACAGGGGAAATTTAGTCTCTCACCCTGCACCCAGAGAGCCGTTAAAAACATATTGCTAGACTTTTAGCAGAAGGACCAGTCTTCATAAATTCTGATAAGACCAGACCAATGGAGATGTGATATTTAATGCAAAGTTAGACTGAAGCATTTGGGAAAAAAATATTTCCAACTAGAGAACTTTGGTAACTTTGGTACAACTTTCTAATAACCCCTTTTTAAAAGTTTATTACATTTAATGACTGGCCTTGTCATTATAATTTTTCTTTTTTTAGCTTTATTGATGAGTAGAGAAAAAAGCTTTAGAAATTCTGGAACTATGCTTAATATTCAGTTGCTGAGAGTTACAAGAAAGCAAAGGAAGCCATGGGCCTTATCAGTGTTGAAAATACACACTTAATGGTTTATTAGAAACAAAGTGACTGTCAATGTATCACCAACCTGGCAACCCAAATGATGTTCTAACTGATAACATATCTATAAGCATTAGTTAATGTTTTACCAATAAAATAACTGGTTCAATGGTTTTACAAATGGGGGGGAAGTGGTACAAAGAGTTTAATAAATATCATTGGTTACACTAAGCTAATCCTTAATCAATATTGTATGGGACATATGGTTTATTCATTCATCTTTCACACCTATTAAAGCATATTCATCTCACCCGGGGAAGAAGAAAGCACCGCAGTGTTTTTGTTCAATTTACTGTCCCTGCTTTTGTTCCACCCTCCCCTCAGATTTAGCACAACATTTCCCCCCTGAGATTTTGAAATAAAAGGCGACGAGACATGCTCCAGTTAATGCTTTTGATTCAGGGTCCCTGTGAGGGACACATGGGAATGAGGACGAGGTCACCCTGACTATGTCTACTTGCAAAAAAAAAAAAAAAAAAAATCTGCATCCCTTATCACTAGCTGTTGTTGTCCAGAACTAAGTTTCCGGAAGTTTTGTGTCTCTCAGCCAAAAGTCTGATTCCCAGCCAAACTTGTGTGATCCGTGTGGGAAGGCTCTGCAGTTACTCAACATGTTAAATAATCATAAATACTGTAGTGTTGTCTTTGCTGTTTCCCTTATCATTAATGGTACTTGTAGAGCTAAAATTTTAGTATCTCATGGGTATGATGAGTGTTTGTTCAGATTGCTCAGAGAAACGGTAATTCATGATCTCTCTTTTTGTGGTTTTGTGGTGCGGTGCGTGAATGATCTCTTACACGTGATTGTGGTGTGCCAGAAATCCAATCTAGTCTGAAAGGTGGGAACTCGCCGTGCCGCGGCTACTGCTGGGAGTAGAGTGGCGCTCGCTGCGTGAGCCCTAAAGCCAATCCTAAATCCCTCCAACTGCAAAACAGTGGAATTGTCCTCACTCATTCAGAGCTGGGTGGAGAATGTTTTTATTGGCAATACACAAAAGAAAATGATTTTCCTCTGCTGCCTTACGACATCCTGGTGGTACAGGAGTCTAAGGTGGACGACAGATAATTTGTTTTTTTATGAAGTGAATTCACACCAACACCCCACTCTCATTCTTCATATGTCATCTCCTCTTCCTCTCCCTGCTTCAGCAATGGTGACGTGTTGGATATAATAGTACAAAGGGCAGGGACTGTGGCCTTTTATGCACGAAACAGCCACTAGTAACATGGTGTATTTTTCTCATGTGGCCAAACAAATACATTGTGATTATTTCCATTCATTGCCACAAAGTTGTTTTCTCAAGATTGCCTGCAGCACAACAGTACACCATCTCAAGAAAACATTCAAATCACAGGCATGAATATGTTTAGACTTCCTGGGAAACATGGGAAATCACCGGCTTAAATGGCATTAGACGTACCAAAGAAAACAAAACAAATGCTCAAGTACGAGATGAGGAATGCGCTGAGCGTCGCTGAAACGGATTCACTGTGCCAAAACAGAATTTTCCCTGCTTCGTTCTATCATCTTGACAGAGTTAGAAAGAATGACCACCATCATTGCCGCCTGTGTCAAGTCAGGCCTCGACTGCTCTTCATCGCCACTGAGCCAGACTTCTGTGTCAGCTTGAATGTTTCATCTCTCTTCTGTGTATTGACATCCTGCCTATTTGAAATGGCAGCTGATACTCCTACTTTTGTCCCTCCACACAGGGTCTGCTTGCGATACAGCGTTTGAAAAGTGTCAAATCACAGGAGAGAACACTGGAGGCGGGCTGAACATCTTTGTCGGCATCAGCGGAGGTGCCGTCGCCGATTACAGAGTGTCAGGAAAAATACACTTGTAAACTTGCGAGATGCATCATCTATTCCCAGACGTGTGATAACAAACTTGACATTTACGGTTCGGCCCTGCGGCAAACGCGGCCAGTGGTTTAAACTCATTTTAAAGATCCCATACATGCATATAAACATTTGTCTCTGCGAAACGGCCTGCCACACACATAAACACACACACACACACTGAGTCACACACATACACACATAAGATAAAATAGACCTAGCTTGGCATTTACAGATCGTGTGGTGCCAAGCTCCTCATGGCGCAGATGGTACACAGAGAGGTTGAGAGAGAGAGGGAGGGAGAGAGAGAGAGAGAGAGAGAGAGAGAGAGAGAGAGAGAGAGATAGAGAGAGAGAGAAAGAGAGAGTGAAGATGGAGGGAGGAAGGGAGAGGGAAGCAACAAGAGAGGTCTGTGACACCTCTCTCTCTCTGCCCACACTAAAGCTGCCTATTATCTAATCCTTCGCACCATGGATAGGGGGATAGGGACGGTCACAGAGGCAGAGAAAGCAAGACATACAGTAGATGCCAGAAAAAGGAGAGGGAGCAATCGTCATCATCGCCAGAGTGGCGTTCTGCTGGCAGCAACACAAGGCAGCATTGTACTGAGGGAGTGATGGAACTGCTCTCTCTCCCTCTCTCCGTTTCTCTCTTTCTCTCTCAGCCAAACCTGACTCAGCCCAACCACGGCAGCCTGGAAATTACCGAACTATGTAGTGACCGCTGAAGTGACTCTGGCCATCATTACAGCATCAGGAAAGAAAGTAAGGAGGACATTTGGGCCTTTAACTCAAAGGGTCGGTTCATCCAAAAGGCCATCTTCAGTGGTATCTAGCCACGAAGACAGTTTTGGTTTTATGTGCCCAGGTGTTGGGCTACAATGAAGCTGAGTGGAAATTTACTTCTGATGCCAAAGGTGTTTTAAAAATTCAACAGCTACATGTCACAATGTACCACAGACGTGGAGTAACTTTCTTCAAAGTCTGTATGAAAACTGTGGACAGTCTGTTGTATGTCCAGAGTCATAACACCAATGTTTCTGCAAAGGTTTACAAAATTTTGGATTTGGATTTTTCCATTGTAAGTTTTTCTAATCATGTGAGCACAACAACCAACATCCCATTTACCTTCAGAAACTATGCAGATCCAACAAAAAACAATCTGGGTGACTAGACACTGCTAATAATAATGGCTAAAACATTATTTTTTGGAATTGGGTGAACCAACCCCTCTAAAGTTTAAAGAAAATACTGTCACCTTATTCTCCTGAACCTCAGTACCCGAGAATTCATAACACAAGCTTCTTATAACTTACAAGCTGAAAATAGAGAGAGAGTTTAGATATGAAGCAAAAAACAAGGTGCTAATGATGGTCTGAGCGCCAAATGGCACAGTGACATTTTTGCTATGTAAATAAATCACTTCTATTTTTGCTTCTCACAGACCTCTTTCATCCTCTACAGTCTGTGCAGGAGGGCTTTATCATTCGTCTTCAGCAGCAACGCTGTCCTGTCTGCTGTGTGTGCTACAATTATATTTAAATCTGTTATCTATAGAGGTATCACTGGGTCTGTTCCTGTTAGGGGTTTTGTGAATGACATACACTTCCAATATTAGCTATGGACAGCACAAAAACAGCAAACAACGAAAGCCACATAAACAACGTCTGCTGTAAATAATGTTTGAATCATTTGCAAATCATCATTTTTGAGACTGTGGTTGGAAATTTGGAAACAGGATTTGTGGTTTTTAGACGAGAGTTCACCACATGGTGGGAGAGTATGAGACTGTAATCCACATCTGGAAGAAATTTACAATAGCATTCTGCCTGCTACACTAAAAATAGTTGAAATCCTTCCAATAGAAAAAGTACATTAAAAGCCCCTTACATAAGTTCATGTCTGAAACTCTTCAACTTCTTCCACTGATTAATGATTGATACCTTTCACACAGTGAGCAGGACAGCACCACATTGGACGGGTCAACACAGATAAACACACATGCGCACATTTAAAGCCTCAGGCAGCGATAAAGCTCACTGTATGCATGTATCCTGGCACCGCAACAGGAAAGCATTGGAGTCGTGCTTCTGCAGCTTCAAAAGGAAGACTACTGAATGCGAGAGGTCAGAATCGTGCATATCGGTAATAAGACAACAGAGGAAGACAGGAGAGGGAGAAGAAAGAGGAGCAAAATACCTCCAGTCCTCCTATGACATTCCAACTGTAGCAACTAACTTTCACAACAGGGCGTGAGGAGGAGGGGTACAGCAGGCTGGCACACACACACACACACACACACACACAGACACACATACCTATGCAGTCTTACACTACGTCTTGCTGTATTTCATCAATACAAAAAAGTGCACACCCACATATGAAGCAACTGAGAGCCCAGATTGTTCCCACAAACACATTAAACATTCTTTTCCACCACAATCAGATACATGGATGAGCAGACACAGCTACACCTTGTCACATCAAGAACATATTTACTGTGTGGCAAAACAAGAAGACCTGCACTCAGGCCCTCCACCTCACACTCCCTCTTCTCTTCTCTTCTCTTCTCTTCTCTGCTCTTCTCTTCTCTGCTCTTCTCTTCTCTTCTCTTCTCTTCTCTGCTCTTCTCTTCTCTTCTCCCCTCTTTTCCTTCCACCAAATGCAGAGAGCAGCAAGTATAATGGCAGACTCACACATACTCCATATTCTTCTTCACGATCCCACTGACAACCCAAACCCAAGGAGTGTCACAGAGATACATATCTTCACTCGGCCCCTGGACGCAAATAGAACAGGGCAGACATGCAGAGACAAACGGAGAGAGGGAGACATTACCAACCTGCTCCTTTTGTGGACGTGCAGCCCACATGCTGGTCACTGATCAGTCCACTTGGCCTTCACTGAATGGACAGCAACAGTGGGACACACACATACACACACACACTCCACAAAGAAGTGTACAGCAGCAGCAGACAGCGAGTCCTGTGCTCCCTCTGTTCTGTAACTCAGCAAGTGGCTGCTGAGGGAAAAAAAACTAACAGTGAACTCTCTCCAACTCCTCAGGAAGGGAGGGGTCTCTGAAACTCTACACCAATCACAGGGAGTGGTTCCACCCACAGGGTATTTTCATTGGATGAAAAAAAAAAAGTTCTGGACTCTTGGTGAAGTAGGAGGAGTCCTCTTGGGGGAGGGTGGGGAGAAAATACTGACACTGGTCCTGCCTCTTATCTCATCATCATCAAACACTCTCACTGGTTTTCACTTATTCTCTCCTAATTGTCTGTTGATGTGTTGATTACCATATTTCTTCCTCTGGTTTTATGTAGATGTATCAGTCTGTGTCGATATGTGCCTGTCTGTTAATAATGTGTATATATGAACCTGTCTGACTGCCTTGGCCTTTACATGTATAAGTGTTGAGTTGTTTTCAGTGCACTTTATGTTGCATTGCTTAAAAGAAAGGTAATGAAATACCTAAAATATAAATGGTAAAACAAAATGATTGTGCTTGTGAGATTGCAAAACCCACACGAAAAGGAAAATAAATAGAAAAAACAACAAAAGCAGAAGCTGTTTGCACCCCTTTAAGAGCTCTCTAATCTTACGTGCCCTCATATCACACCAGTAGTGCGAAACCATTCATTATTTTTGGCAGCCTCACAACAACACTCATATGCATCTGCAAGTTCAAGTGCAAATAAAATAAACAAAAAGAAGAGCTCTTCCTCCATCTTGTGGAAGAAGTGATGCACTGCGCCCCTTGCAGACAAAACCCACACTTTTTGCACACACAGCTGTCAAATGGGCTTGAGTGTCCTTATGACAGGGACTTTACCCTGAGCTCTACTACCACACCCTGCAGGCATAGTTCAGGAAAAAATGACATCAGAAACGCCTTTGTGCTTTACCATTTTTACCAGACACACTCCAGAACCACATGTACATTAAAAAGTGACTGAAATAGTAAATGGATAAATGTGTTTGATGTATATAATGTAGCAATAAAATCATACAAAGATCAAACACAGAGGTGAACCTATATGAGAGCTGTCTTTCATATGCATAACACACAGTTCACAGCCATAAAAAAACCCAAACAGATCTCCCCTGACACTGACATCCAGCTGTGACATTTCAGTGTTGCCGTTATTATCCCAGTCCCAGAAACAGTCCAATTTCAGCATTTTGTTTGCGGAAATAGTAGAGATTTCAGGCTGTTATCATTGCAACGACAGCTGTTATGAGCTTACACCCACTGAAATGCAGTCACACTAGACAGTACAAATGTCAGACTTCCACAGGTTGAAGTTTTTTCCTGAAAATAATAAAAAAGATCCCATCACCTAGATACAAATTGAAAGGCACACACCATATTTACGGCAGATACATACCAGATATGATGAAAAGACCTAAAAGACGCTGTGAAAAACACAACTGTCCTGCTTCCGTTCTCTCCACCGGTCGGATCTCTCTCGCTCTCTCTTTCTCTGTTTATTTATCTCTCCCTCTCTCGTCCTCTCCCTCTCTCGCATTATGAATCAGTGGTCATAAATGCAATGCTATCACCTGGTAAACATGGCGCAAAGGGCACAGAGATAACAATATTTGAAGCACGAGGAGCACATCCATGCAGTAAAAATAGAACTTGCACTTCTAATCGGGATGAGTTTCACACTTATGAAATAGCCCATTTGTTTCACTGTGAGGCCTCCAGAGAGCTGTCGTTAAACTTATGGGAAAATCAGCTAGAGTGTTTGTCGGTCTTATGATGTTAAACAGTAATTCTGTCAGAGTTGACTTTGTGGAGATAGCAGGATGACAACCAATGATAACAATGTGCTCATCCTGGCTGAATCCAAAACAGTGATAACTGCATGTTCAGTCAGAGACTTTTTTTTACATCTTAAGTTAACATATAAACATCATTATGCCATAGAAATGTGCAACTTTGGGGAAAAAAACATTACATAAAAGTGTGTAAAACCCAAACTAAAGTGACAGTGATGTTACTTGTTTCTGTTTTCTGAAACTGAGCAACTGGACTTGATGCCGAAACAACTTTGCAATTAACTTTAATCAAAATGGAGAATAAAGTGACACAGATGAATTGATGCTGGAAATCAGGAGTAGCCTCAGTAACTGCTGTCTGTGTAGCCACTGACTTTGGTAAAACGAACATCATTTAATGTGTTTGAACTACCTCTAAATCACGTTTAAATGTGGCCTATTACAATATTGATAAAACAGAGCGTATTTACTTTGTGGATACAGCACTTGTGTACACATACAAGGAATTTGACTCTGGTTTCCACTATCCAAACACTGAGAGTATAATCCAAAAGGGTGGGGGGTATTTAAAGTCAGAAATAGTGATGAATAATCACCCTGATGAGGTATAAAATTATAGTGCTACAATTCATCGTTATTATACACAGTTTGGCTCAGAGCCATCAAATTTCAAAACCTTTTTTTTTTTATCAACATCACAGTTTCTGTAGTTACTGTTCGCTCCTTTCGGCAGGGTAGCCAATCATCTTTCCACTTATTAGGTGGTGATATATTCTATAATCTACTGGTACTGAAGCGAGTTACTAAAGTGACTCTGCTTTAACCTCATTATACAGTAGGCTTATTTCAGTCTGGCACAAACAGGAATATTCTCCATTTACTGTGCATGTAACATACTTTATGTGTTTAAACCTGCATTAAAGTTGCTCATTTGTGAACACTCTCTGAAACAGAAATAGTGTATACAATAAGAGCCAGTCGTGGTCCCTGTTGTCATTCTGCAGAGGGCAAATTGCAGCCTTATATTAAATCTGGGTTTCAGTCTGAGCATAATGCAGTTTGATACTTTGTGACTGGAATTGTTTGATTCTATCAGGGCAGAGTGCAGTTCTGAGATATTAAGCACAATGATTTGATATCCCACCGGGCAAAAACTTTACTTTCTAACCCCCCTAACAAAATCAATGTGCTGATATTTTAAGGGGAGAAAAGTCAGATAGGATCTTATAATTTGGTGCTGATGATTAAAGTCACCCCTTTGGGGAAAATATCTCATTTACTGAGCTCCTGTCGGGGTCAGCTGCAAAGCCACACTTCAGTTGCAGGTGATGATTTTAAGTCTTGCTCAGTCACAGACTCCCATTTGGAAAGGTCACTGTTCTTTCTCTAAACTTTATTCTCTGAAAGACTTGATGTTCAACATAGGTTAACTTCCAGGCACCACTAGCCCCTGTAGGTGGCGTTGCAGAGCCGGACTCACCCCACACCACCCTCCCCTCTTCACCTTCTCTGATGTTTTGCGCACTGGGAATCAGGATCCACATAGTGAACGTTGCACCACAACCAGAGGAGCACATCTGGAGAGCTGAGGTGAATTTCTCTGCCATTCTCTACAACTTTATTCTCCCTTAAATCGCTGGAAGTACAATTTGAATGATTATGTTGGCGATGCGTCGGTCCTTCGTGGTGCTTGTGACTTTTATAAAACTGTCCCCGTTCCGCCACACAGTGCTCGTCTTTACCTTGGTTGTTGTTTATCCGTTCGTGTGTGGCTGACTTTGAGCTCCGGTGCCCTTCCCAGGACAGATGTTCACCGCTGCTGCCGCATCATCACCGCCCTGCCTCTGACTCACCGTCACATGTTGCCCGCTGTTGTTGTTGTTTCTGCCTGACGCGCAAACACAGGGACGCGCACCAGGTGTTGGGAACTCTTTGAGCGCATGAAGGATTTTCTTGTGTGTGTGTGTGTGTGTGTTTTCTTCTTCTCCAAAGCATTCAGCTGGTGGTGTTTCTCATAAACAGAGAGGATGATGGCGATAACTTTAATAAGGTTTTCTGTCATTATTTAAGAGAGCAGATGATGCTGCGCTCTGCTCAGCTGCACCTGTTTTGGTTGGGACATCCGAATTTCAGCTGAACACACGTGGCTCGCAAATGTCCAGCCTGTAATTTGTTTTGCTAACTAACACGCCTACTCTTCTTTTTTTGACAAGCACACTCTCAGCACCGAGCACCACTGGACCACTTGAGCGCGCGCCCCGCGGATGAAGTGGATCATTTGGATGGACCTAAAATAGCTTCATGTTTGTGTTGGACTCCGGAGAGCGCGGTCTGTTCCCCGGAGGATCTGAGAGGATATTCTTTGTTCGCTCAGAGCTGTGACTTGCCCCACCTTCAGTGCGAACAGGGGTCACTCAAGATTGCTCGCAACGCGCGCAAGGATTTTGGTTTTACGCACGGAAGCCAACCCTCACCATCGCCTCTGCACGTCAAACGATGGGAGGAAAGGGAAGCTCAAAGGGGCTCAAGGAGTCCCAGACCCGGGGTGCCTTTAGCAGACAGGGTCTGGCACGGCCCCGTGAATAACCGCGCGGCGACAGCATGCCCACTTGGCCCAATCTCTCGCAGTGCCTCTCCCAAAACTGCAGCTGGGAGGAGACCCACAACGCCACAAGGAGGACTGACCTTGACCTGCCCCCTCTCAACTACTACTCCATCCCTCTCCTCACAGCCATCACCATCGCCTGCACGCTGCTGTTTCTGGTCGGGGTCTCCGGGAATGTCATGACCATTTTGGTGGTCAGTAAGTACCGGGACATGCGCACTACCACCAACCTTTACCTGTGCAGCATGGCCGTGTCCGACCTGTTTATCTTCCTCTGTATGCCTCTGGACCTCTACCGGATGTGGAGGTACAGGCCCTGGCGGTTCGGGGACGCGCTCTGCAAGCTCTTTCAGTTCGTGTCCGAGTCGTGCACCTACTCCACCATCCTGAGCATCACGGCGCTGTCAGTGGAGCGCTACCTGGCGATCTGTTTCCCGCTGCGCGCCAAGGCCCTGGTCACCAAGAGGCGGGTGCGCGCCCTCATCCTTCTGCTGTGGACAGTGTCTCTGCTGAGCGCCGGACCCGTCTTCGTCATGGTGGGGGTGGAGCGCGACATCATGGGGTGGCCAAATGTCAGCTTGCAAACGAACGGGACTGAGTTTCCCCCGGAGAGCGGGGACACCCGGGAGTGCAAGATGACGCAGTACGCAGTGGAGTCGGGCCTGATGGGGGCCATGGTGTGGCTGAGCTCCGTCTTCTTCTTCATGCCGGTGTTCTGCCTCACGGTGCTCTACAGCCTCATAGGCCGCCGGCTGTGGCAGAGACACAGAGAGACAAACATAAACTCCCGCGTGGCGCACCGGGAAAAAAGCAACAGGCAGACCATCAAGATGTTGGGTAAGTTTGGAGAGAAATTACGCACACGCATTAACTGGCCCACATTTGTCAATACAAGGGTGGGAATGAGTCAGTGATTAAACCAAGGTGCGGATTTAAACGTTGGTCTTCAGGGTATGAGATAGATTTGGTAGAAAATGTTGCAAATGTATTAATTCTCTCCAATTCCTTCATTCATTATTACTCCATCTGCATCCATCTACTGACCCACACCCCTCCATCACACTATCTCCTTTTACACCTCGTCATCATCTTCCTCACCTGCCCCTCTTCCTCCTCTTCCTCCTCCTCCCCCTGTAGTGGTGGTGGTGCTGGCCTTCGTCCTGTGCTGGCTGCCTTTCCATGTGGGTCGCTACCTGCAGTTCCGCTCCCGGGACGCGCCCTCCCCGCTGCTGTCCGTGCTGTCCGAGTACTGCAGCCTGGTGTCGGTGGTTCTCTTCTACCTGAGCGCCGCCATCAACCCCATCCTCTACAACACCATGTCCTGGAAATACCGAGGGGCGGCGGCGCGCCTCTTCGGCCTGACGGACAGCCAGCCGCCGCGGGGGCGCACAGCCAGCACCATGAAGGGAGACGCCTCCAACGGCTGGACGGAGTCCACAGTCAGCTTCTGATTCATGGACTTAAATTGCAGAACTCTTGCTTATAAGTTGGTTACCCCAAAAGCCAGACGATGAGAGAATCGCCATAAAAAAGCTGCAAACTTCGATTCACTTTCCTCAACATGCATCAATGGAACTTCGATGTTTTTTTCCTCAAACAGTTTCATTTTCTTGCTGGATTGTTTCAGCGAGTGCAATCCACCACCCACACAACACACTCAGCAGCATCGGACAAACACGAGCGGTGGAGTGCAAAACACACACCTGCCTCGAGCGCTCCCATTGATCTGAACGTGAGCGAGCGTGCGCGCGCGCCCGTAGACACGCACACATGCGATTGCCTTACACTGTAATCATATTCTGGATGACAAAGAAAGCACTGTAGAACTTGTGGCACGTCTCTGTGCTCCTTTATCAGAGAGGGGCAGAGGTGCAGTGTGTGTGTGTGTGTGTGTGTGTGTGTGTGAGAGAGAGAGAGAGAGATGTGTGTTGTGTATGTTTTTTTTTTTTTGGGGGGGGGGTACGGAATGCAAACGTTTCTGTAATTATACTTCACTCTTGGCCAACGAACATTGCTCATGCTGCTTCACATGGAGAACATGTGAGGAGAAAACAACAGCAGATGTTAAGTGGTGATTGAGGCAAGGTAGTGTGTTTTAAAAGCACCAGTTTGGCACATTAGACAAAGAAAGTTATTTAGTATTGCTGTAAAAATCACCATCTCTGTGGCCATCAACGCCACAGCTGAGCAAAAAAAAAAAAAAAAAAACAGGGCATCTTCTGTTCATCACAGCTGTGTAGAGTCTTAATCTGTGGATCCAATCATACAAAACATGTAGCAGTTTTGGATAAGAGGAGTCCCCATTCATCTTTTCACAATTCACACCTTCATGAAAGTCCAAGAGCAGTCAGCCATCTCCAATCTCGTCATCTTTGGTGCAAATTGTTCCCCACTCCTTTCACCGTAAATGGGCAGAGCGACTGCTTCAGTGGTTCAATCATACGCACACAATGTGAGTTATAAAACTTGTGTCTCACTTGTCCTGATTATCGATTCAACAGAAGTTTCATGTTTTTTTTATGTGAAGGACATGGTGAGACTGCAAGGGTACCCAGTGGAAACTGTTTTCCTGGGTGACTTTGCATGATGTGGACTGAATTAGGATGAACGTGCCAAAGGTGCCAACAAAATGTCCCACTATCCCGCAAGTTTTTAAAATGCCCTTTCATATACATACGATATAATGCAACAGATGAAAAAAGTAAAGTGACTTAATTTTGTAACGCGTGTCATGCATCTTTTTTTGGACAAAGAAGACCAGTGAACTGTCTCTACGTGATGATGTTATGCTTGCTTTAAATTGTAAATAGATGCTTTGTAATGCTCTACACTCAGCACTGTACACTCAGATGGTTTCAGCAGTCCAAATCACCGCAGCAGCCTCCACTAATCCGCACTGGATTTCAAAACATGGCCTCCAGGCTCTGATGAATGTATCTCTGTTCATGAATGTTTCTGATTGTACATACTGATGTCATGCCATACTATTTATTCATCTAAAGGACGTGTACTAATTAAAAGAGGAAGAACTGATTTGTATTTTCTTTTCTGAAGATTTCTGTAAATATTCCCTGCTGGGTAATGTATCTGTTGATAATGAAGTCTTGTAAAATTAAAACGAAAAAGAGAAACTCATTTCCTCTTTGCTTTTCTTCGCTTAACACCCTGAATATTTGTGTTTTTCATGCGTGCAGGCACACACTTGTCAATCAGGTGTGTTTTTGTCTCTGAGATGATAAGTGCAAACAGACAGGTTCGCAAAACTAACAAACCACCTAACAGTGTCCTCCCACGCCCATTTAACATCGCCGAAGCAAAGTCCACTCAGAGTGGACAGAGAGAAAATGCTCTTGACAGAACCTATAATCTTTCCCCCATATGACCTTGCTATACTCCATTACATAATGTCACTCAGTGGGGCGTAACACCAGTCAGTAGATTGCAGTCCTGCCATAGAAACACAGCAGTGTGTTCTCTGTCATCTCAGCTGGTGATGTATTTTTGTGGCCACAAGGCACAGCACCGCTCCATCTGCTTGAAAGACAGCAGGCCCTGCACTTAGATACCCAACCAGGGCTCAGAGGCTCCTCAGTCACCTCCGAGGTAACTTAAGGTAGCTGATCAAAACATTTAGAGAGTCTACAAAATAAAATAAATAAAACACAGTACAAAATGTTCAGCAGAGGTTTGTGAAACTCTGTGGGAAAGAGCCACTGAACAGGAAAATACATGTTTGACAGTGAGCTCGGCTGAAAAAGATGATTGGATCCAAAAGTCACGAAGGAAGTGAATTAATTAAATAAAAGTTGGGACTGTTATCTCAGGATGAGATGGTTGGTGGGTGGATGACAGGTGAGGAGAAGAAGAGGTGTAAACTAGGGGTGAGGAGGAGAGTTAACGACAATAATAAAAATAGACAATAAAACAAAAGGTGAAAGAAGCGAGGTTTAATCAGTGAGTCAGACATCATGATAGTTTATTTAGATGTGGGCTTTGCAGTAGGGACTGAATTAATTACCTTCAGACAAAGAGGAGGGGGTGGAACCGAAGGACAATTCACATCTATCTCCCTCTGTATCGGTGTGTGCCTGTATGTGCAGTGGCCTCTTCTATTTTGCACTGCTTTTGCTGAATCAGAAACAACCACATCAAGTTGTTTTTCTTCCATTCAGTTATTCAAATCTAATAATTTGATTGCCTCATATTCTTTGCCTTCTTTGCTCACAGTACAGGAACGCAGCCTGGTTTTCTTTCATGCTGTAGCCCATCTGGTGCAAAGTTTGAAAGCTTGTGTGTGCTTCACTTTCCTGCACTGCATCAGATTATGAATTTGCAGACTTGTGCACCTACTGCCAGCATTTCTTCTCCTTTGTATTTTTCAAGACAGCAGCTGATTGGATTTTTTTTCCTTTTTCTTCTTCTGTCATTGTTGGTAAACTTGAGATAATACAATTGGTAAAAATGACAGAAAGCTGGTGCTTCAAAGAAGCCAGAACTGGTGTGATCGACACCACAGATCGTACCACATTCACTTAAATTGTGTTTCTTGCCCAGTGATTCACACATTACCAGACCCACGTGATGCTTTTTGAGTGCTTCACCCATCAGCTTTATTCACACTGCATTTCACTGCTTGGTAGAGCACTGCCCACTGCTTACACTTCTTTTAAACAAAACTGTACTGTATCATTGCTGCACTGCACATTCACGTACCCATACACATTTATATTGCTGTCCATACTACATATAACTGATCTTCAGTATAGTGTATACTTACACCTCCAGCAGTCTGTTCTGCATAGAACATCTCATTATTGCCATTATTGTTCTTCTCATGTATCTGCTGCATATACTGTATATGCTCTGCTCTGCTCACAATGATAATGCTATTTCTATTTAACTTAAATACATGTATTCTTATTATGCTTTATTTTATTTATCACCCCAATACATATGTACCTACTCGGCACTTCACTGCTTTTGCACTCCTGGTTAGATGCTAAACTGCATTTCTGAGTGCAGTGACAGCAAAGTTCAATCTAATCTACTAAAGGATGAAATAGTGGAAGATGGTCTCATCTATTAAATCAGTTATTTTCTACACCACTTCTACACACACAAACCTTTGCAGAAGTGCCACAGAAAATAATCACACAATAGGCAAGAAGACTGATATCCCCCTGGTGTTGGTAGGTCGCTGCAGGGTGAAGGGAATTGAGCGTGCAGCCGTTCTCCGGTCGCCCTCAGGGACAGCAGGGGATAATGGTGTGTGTGATACACTCCTCTCAGCTATCTAGCTAAACACCATCAAGGCCACAGGAGAGTAAATCTAGCACTGACACACATTCACGCATACGCACATTCAGCCGAAAACTGACACTCACACACACTACATCCTTGAAACCTTGTGCAACAAAAGAGAAAGCTGCCTGCAATGAAATAAATGACTTTATATGACATGTAAATCTTGTCACGTTGAGGATTTAGAAATGCTTGGGGACATAATTCAATTATTCATTATTCAAACCCCCAAATTAAAAATATTGATTATCACTCAGCTGTGTTTACAACAGTACATTAAGGTGCAGAGAGCAGAATCATCATTCTCATTAAATCTTGAAGATAATAATCAATACTGCTACATGACACTTCAGTAAATTCTAGGAAAACATTGACACTGGCTTTACTCCTAGTTTGCACACCAAACACTTGACCATTTAGCAATCGTGTGACACGGCATCTGCAGAAATGAAATCCATAAAGGATCCATATAAGGCCGAATTGAATTAAACCACACACTGAACTACATGTACGACAGTGGATATGTGATGAATAATGACACACACAATAAAACTTACAAGTGGAATCAGGGTTCAGAAAAAAAATCAAAACATTTATTGGGCATAAATATATTATATATACGCTACCGATACAGTTACGTCTTACATACATAGGGTAGTATTTGCAAAAATCTATACATTAAAATTGATATGGCAGTTTCTTTTATATAATGCATATGAAATTGTCTAACATTTACAATACAAGAAGAAATGCATGATTTTCTTTTCTTTTATTCAATTCGTAGACCATGACAACATTGGAATGTTTGTTTTTAAATTGTGAGGTAAAAATATGTTTCTTTTTTTGTCTCGCTTAAAAAATAGTTAAATACCTGTGAGTCTCTGTATGTTTGTCAAATCGCCAAATTCTCAGTCAAAATCTCTACTTACTGTAAAACGTACAAAACATAACAAAAAAAAAATTAAAAAGAAGAAAATAAACTGATCAGAAGGCACAGACGTGGGGCTGCTGGGCAAAAAATTGTCTCTCGTTCTCGACATACCCGCCAAATGTGCAGGACCTGCAGGGTGAGGGTGGGGTCAGGTGGGGTGAATGGTTGTGAAAGGGCAGGAAGGGATGGGGTGGAGGGGGGCATCTATAAAATCACCAGCATTTGAAAATAACAAAAGAAAAAAAACAAAAATAACAAAGCACATAAAGGGAGTACCCTGCCCACAAACACACAGCCGCTCAGTTAACACTTTAACTAACCTCGGACTTTGCAACACTAACATGACTGGCCTGAGCTCAACCAAGGCGAAACCTCCACTCTCGCACCGGGGCATTAAGGCTTGAAAAGGGGAATGATGAGGGGAGGGTGGGATTGGGTGGGATGGGGGGGCTGTGGGTGGGCAACATCAAAACATCAGGGCTTTAAAGGACAGGACACCTCACAAGTCTCCTGTCGACTACCATGCGACAGGCTAGGTAGACACCATGAGCACGTCCGAGAGAGGCGCCGTACTCCCTATGAACTGTACTTCCTTTGGTGCCGTAGTTTGCACTCCGCAGGGAGCAAGGCCCCGTTTGAGAAGCACAGAACCATGCTCCAGTAATGCCAATGTCACAGTGACGCCAACGACAGAATAATGCCAATGAATGTAACATACGGCGTTGGCAGTAGTGTTTGGAACAGAGCGAAGGACCTCGCGTCTCCCCTCGCTCATATTAACCTCATCAAGACTAATGCTCGGCATAAAAAAAGTGCTTCAACTCTGTTAGTCATAATGTATTACCATCTCATTCTATAGCTCTATAGATATCTCTGTATATCATCTCTTAGCAAAATACTGGATACAAAATACTCACTACTGCTATACCAGCACTAGCCTGAACAAGGAATCGTCAATATTATTATTGTCGTCATCTGCCTGAAATCATCATATGATTGTTTTTGCCTTTTTTTTCTTTTTTTTTTTCCTTTTAAATCTTTCTGTGTGAAATCAGGTTGTGTTACTCTCCTCCAAAAGGGGGCTACACATTTCAAAATGGCCCATTTTGCTTTACAAAACAAAATAATAAAAGATAATATGAAAAGAAGCATAATCACAGATCAAGTTAATGTTTTTTTTCCTTTTGAGAGAATAATAATAACAATAATAATAATCGTAATGCTGTGTCGTTACAGAAGAACATCACAGAACCCTTTAGACGACCGCAAACGCAACATCTAGTGGACACGAGAAGCCTGCACTTTGGCAATAAAACAGTAAAAAGATATCAGAAGCTTCATTATAACACTAATCAGGAACCAAAAAAAAAAAAAAAAGCCAAAGGCAGCAACTTTTATCCCAATACAGATGACTCTGACCCCTACGGCCTGGCTTTGCTACATGTCTCTCTAAGCATTACAAGAACTGCTCGGCTGTGCGTGACCGAAACAGGAGATGAAAAAAACAAACAAACAAACAAAAAAAAAACAAAAAACACAAAGGCATTTGGTTACATGTTTGAAACGGCAATGATAACTGCAATGCATGGACTGATGAGCTACAGGTTCCCAACAGCTGTAAGAGAAATACTTAAAGGGTTACTGAGATAAGGAATGCTGGCCTTAATCATACAATCTAACATACATCCATTAAAAAAAATTAAAGAAAAAAAAACATGCTACAAGGAAAAAAAATTAGTATATAACTACACTTGTCTCTTAATCTTTAAACAATAAATAAATGAAGATTGCACTGTAATTGGCATGTAAAGTACTGTATGCAAATATATAGTATAAATAAAACCTAGAAAAGAACTCTACCTTAACTTTCCCATCAACTTTGGCAAAGGTATTTTGAGCTAGTAAACCACTTTGCTTACTGACATACAGGAGCAAGGCACAGCATCGACAGAGGACAAGATACAGCATCAAAAAAAAAAAAAAAAAAAAGAGAGGAAGGAAGGAAGGAAGGAAAGAGAGGGAGGAAGACAGAGAGGAAAAAGAGGAAGAGAGGCTAACATGATGACGATGATGACAGCGATGGGGATGACAGGATTAGATCTCCCCTCTGTAAGGCCTTATCCCTGAGGTACGTTACAGGCTGCCAATCAGAGCTGAGTGGCGGGGCGAAACTACTGCCCCCGTCCCTCTTCCATACTCCCCTTTCCCACCCAAACGTTTCTCTCCCCCCTTCCCACCCCACCACTACCACCCCACCACGACAAAAGTAAGACGTGTCACTCATTAATCATGCAGGTAAGGGTGACTTCTTTGGCTCATCAGGTTATGTATTGAGCTGTACCTTGGCTTAGTTTTTCAAGGGGGGGGGGTGTTGTGATAGAGGAGTTCAGGAGTTGGGCGGGAGGTCGGGTGGGGGGGTTGTTACATGTGTCAGAATGCCCTGTTCTGCTGAGTTGTGTTCTGTCAAAGGCTTGTTTGGTTAGTGAACATTAGTTCAAGTCCCCAGAGAACATGTCCATCCGAGGAGACCACAGACTTGCTACTGCTCTGATTACATGTCAATAAAGCACCTTTTAATAGACAAAGAGAGAGAAAGAGAGAGAGAGAGAGTAGTAGTGCACGGGAGGGAAAGATGGGATGGATCGAAAAGCAAGAGAGGAGCAGCCAGAGCAAAAGGCGATTACAGATAATTATGAGGCAGGAGAAAGGGAAAGGAGGAGAGAAGAGTCTTCAAACGATTCACAGACCGGGTGGAAGGAAAACTACAGCTGCAGCACTGCTCTGGCAGGCGGCTGGCTGAATTCCAGGTGAGGGGGAAATGAAGAAGAGGTGAGGTGAGGGGTGGGGGCGTGTAAAGCTTAAGCTAACTCCTAATGGCTTTCCTGGTTAATGCACACAGCTCTGAGAAGGGCGGCTTGCTGGCAGGCTGTTAGCACCTCTGGTTCTGTGACGCTACCGGCATGTCGCTACTAAAGCTACAGATAAAATAGGCTGGAGCAATGGTACTTGAGATGGTAGAGTGTGGAGGGACCGACCGAGGGCCAATCGAGCGCTCAGGTTCCGGCCCTTTTCCTGTTAAGTTGCAGCCAACCGCGATCCCAGCCCAGCTCACTAAAGCCAGTTTATGCCCAACATTCAAATACCTGTTAAGGATTCATATTCAGATCCAAGGGCTCCTTCAACTGTCTGCGTGAGCTGCTGAACTGACCTCAGAGCTGCTGTTTATGAGCACCTAGAGTCGACTCCTCCCCTTTCACGCTGTAGTTCAGACCTTACATTGCCATCACTTATATTACATCACTTCTATAGCATCATAGATATTTGTTATAAAATATTTGTATATATATATATATATATATATATATATATATACATATATTGTGTGTGTATATACATATA
>JBAJHX010000115.1:6853469-6864957 GCA_037176925.1 Amniataba percoides
TATATGTATATATATATATATATACACACACACACACACACACACACACACACACACACACACACACACACACACACGTCAGAAGCCAGATGGAAAAGAAAAAAAAAATGGGAGGTGTAATTTGAAAGCATTCAAATACTTTGCAAATACAACTTCAGTATGACCAACAGCAGCAGTCTGCGAGTTAGGGGAACTGTTTTTAAGAAAAAAAATTATAATGAGTGTGAGAGTGCAGAGTACGTTTGTGCGTGTATATGTGTGTCCGTGGCTTCAAAGGGGAATCCAGATGAAGGATGCATTAAGGCCGCTTTGAGTTCGGCCAGAGAGCTAATATCTCCTCTCTCGCTCTCGCTGCCCTCTATCACCTCCTCCCTGTCACCCTAACGACTGCAGGCGAGATGCTCCCCGCCATAATGACAAAGAGGAGACGAGAGGAGAGGGGAAATGGAGGGAAAATGCGACGGAGGACGATGACTCATGTGACACGCAGAATAATAGTCAAAGATAGACTGCTGTTTGTGTGTCTGTCTATCATTACAGCGGCATCCAGATTTATTCAGACTATAACGTAAAAAAAATGTTGTGGCTGACATTGATACGATTTGTCCTCGGTTACTAAAGTTATGATTTTGAATATGACCTCCCTGTCATGTGAAAAAACTGTCATGTATTTTAATGAATCTCTGCTCCTACAGTATATGAATGGGGGGCAAGAAAGTTATGGCACCTGCCTTCTGTGCTGTTAATGATGACAGGTGCATGAATACATGCCTCCCTCGACTGTACGAGTGTGTAGCACATGCGTATCCAGTGATGGGCAACGGTACCTTGTGCCAATGTCGTTGTGTGCAGCCACTCTGAATGTGTAGCCGCAGGCGGGGTACAGCCGTGTCAGCTTACAGTGTCTTTGGCTCCCAAAGTAACATTCTCTGAAAACACTGTTCTTCTTTCCCTGCAGAGGAGAGAGACAAATGCACAGGAGAAAAAAAAAGTAAGATTAGATAAGAACGAGAGGGAGATAAGATTAATTGCAACAGGAGATTAAGGGAAAGAATAAAATAGATGGAGACCAAAAAGCATGACAGAGAGAAAAAGAACGAAAGGGAGTTTGTTGGACAGGTATAATTTACAGGCTTATTACATCTCGTCTGAGGAGCTGAGTGTTAACATCCACTAAGTGACGTCTGCGACAGGTATGTGAGGTTTTTGAAAATGAGGGGATACCACAACAGACGATGAACGTCAAGAGCGAGAGGCAGACTTACCTCATCCCACTCGAGCAGGTAGTTCGTGATTTTGGATCCGTTGTCGCCTGGGGGCTGCGGACGGCGGGGAAATGGGCCGAGCGAGACAGACAAGACAAGGCAAGAGAGTGATAAGCCGGGGATAAAAGAATCTGACACCAGAGACGGACAAAATACCTGCCATGTTTCTATAATTGGCCTCATTCCTTGTCTGGGTAAAGGATGTCAAAGTTTATCAGTGACAGTGTGTGTGGATAAAAATTACTTGTGCAGAAAAGGTCAGAGGGGGCGGTGGGAATTTGCCCTGACGGCACTGCGCAACAATGCAAGACTGTCTTTGAATTAGGCACCGCAAGGAAGATAAAGTCAAGTTAGGGGATAAACCAGGTGAAACAAGACATACTGTTCACTTTAATCAAAGAATAACAGCTTTTTGCTAAGTGTATCACTATATAAATAAAATGTAGCAGACAGAGACACTACACTGAGTCTCTTTTGGTAGTTTTAGATTGACTTATAGTACATTTATCCTAAATGTGCCAACAAAACTAAATGAAACATCATGACGTCTATCTGAGGTCTATTGGGATGAATTGCTTTTCTGTATGAGTCGTCTTTGAGATGAAAAGTAGTGTCTTGATGCGGAAGATGTCTGCGTCTTTACCTTCCACTGTAGGGTGAGGGTGCTCTTGGTACGGTGGGAGAGTTTTGGAGATAACGGGACGTCGGGGACGCTGCAGTGTGTGGTGAACGAGCCGGCCTCTGAACACGAGCCTCGGACTGAGTTGTACATTGCAGACACCCTGCGGCAAACACAATGCGACACACAAACGTTCAAAAACATGGCTGGATGAAGTAAGCATCTTTGCAGAAACCATGCAAACTTAACTTAACACAGAACATGGGAATATAACAAAAACACAGGAAAAGAAGTAGTGTTTACACTACTACTTCTTTGGACATTACAAATTTTTAATATTGTATTGTCCAAAAAGAACAAGTCAATAAAGTTAAACGCCAAAGTCCTTACCGTACGTGGTAGTCTGTCGCTGGCCTTAGGTCTTTCAGATGGTACTCCAATTCTTCGCCGCTGAATCAAACACACAGAGCATGAACGTCACACCAGCGTACTTTGGATGCTTTTTTAACGGATTTGTAGGCGATGCTGTGTTCTTTTAGCTTGGAGCGTGTTTCCTACCTGTATATGAGGCGATACTTTCCGTCCCGTCCCTTATCTGAAAGAGAGACCTCGAAGGAGCAGGACACAGGCATCCCGTTACTATGCCTGTTCACCAGCCCTGCAGGGGGGGCCCAGGACAGCCGTGCAGTCCGCGCCTGCACATTGGAGACCTGGAAGACGCACATTACCAAACATACACCGAATGTTACGTACAAGATCAAACCCAATACAGTTAACCATGCATGCACTCTCTCCGTGTGTGGTGTCGCATTATGCTGGCAGATGTGCACCAGACCATTAAATCAATTCATTTTTATCTGTAAGTGATCCTTTTTGTTCTAATTCTTTTATTTTCCATGCAACCTCAATGAAAATGTGGGCAAAGATGTGTATTTTGTGTTTTTTTTTAACATGTGTCTATACTTGCACATCTCTTCATGCATGTGTATCAGTGACACAATGTGTGACTGAAACCATTATTTGTATTCCGCTGCTCTTTCCGGCTCAGGCACATCCATGCTGGGAACGCACCAGAAAATTAAAATGGACAAACACGAAAAGGGGGCATGCACATTCAACTGTGTGCCTCTCTGTTTGCCTGCAAGTGTGTGCATGTTTATGGGAGTTTTAGTTGCGGCACATGGTGGGTGAGCCAATTTAGTGTGATTTAGCACAGTCTGCTGCTATTCCAGACTCCACATCCACTGAATAGGCGATGAATGTGCCTTGAGGGCACTGCAAACCACAACCATGCCTAGACAGTCTGTGAGGAAGGCAGGCAGACAGACAGACAGGAAAAGACGGAGAGACAGACATGTCATTTTATTGAGAGTTTTGATCATAATGATTAGGTTTTATGAGATCACATCACCGCGTCCACATGCCTGAGAACATCTTTTATGGCAATCTATTCACAACGAAGAACACTCTCTGCGGATACATAAATGCGATGCCAAGACCTCCATGTAACAAAGGGCCCGGTGATGAATGCAACAACAGCTTAACGTGCAAAATGGCAACGGAGGGGAAGATGGTGAGACTGGTGAGAGAAAAAGTGACATACAAAAAGGGCACAAAAAAAATGAGAAGAAAAAGAGGATGGGAAGCGGAGATGAAGATTCGAGGGTGGCATTTAGAGGTTTGTGGTCCTCTTTGCATTTGACCCTGAGAGACAGCCTGTTCGTCATCTGTAAAGGATTTGCCTTTGTGCAACTGAGTCAGCCTCTATTATGCAAAGGCCATTGAGAGTGACGTTTTGAGATTCTACTGCACACCCACCATCAGCTTACCTTCTATTCACTGTTTGTAAGACACTGTTTGATTTGATCTTCACCCTGTCTTGCAGTGATTGCAATTAAGTACGAGCACAATGCAATTTAGACAGAATAGGAGCGATGGAGACACTCAACTCTGACTTTGCAGATACTGTAATGTTCATCATTCACATAATGGAGGAGCATTTAAAACATGTACGTCCCTAAATCCAACTACGAGTCTCTATTAGAGTAATTGTGACTATCTGATGACAACGTGTTCAGCTGAAAAAAAAAAAAAAAACTTTCTCTCTTTCTTCTACTCTTTCATCATTTGCAAACACTTTTTAGGTTATAAACTGAAAAAAATGCATGCTTTACTTTGCTTAAGATAAGGAATGTGTTTACTTCAGCCACAGCCAGGGGGGCGTATTTCATGTAAGCATCAAGACACAAAGGTCAGGTGTAAAATTGAATACCGGAGAGGCTAATGTAATTTGGAGAAGGTGTCCTCAGCGATTAATCAGTCTGTGCTTCGTAGCAAGGAAATCTGCGAGGAAACCTGCATAAACATCTTAATCTGTGTAATTCCTTACTAAAAATATCAGCCACAACCAAACCCTCAATGTGGATGTAAATGTAGCCGGTGCGGTTACGAAAAACCAGGCTTTTGAGGTGAAAAGTGGATCGCTACGTCTTTCTTTGAGCACTTTCTAAAGCAAATTACTTCTTTTCCCCCCGCGACATCTCGTACTTCAATTCAGCTGTATAAGACGCACCTTATTTCTATGAAAGCACAAAAATGATTACAAGCGCAGTCTGCGCCATAGTACAGCTGAATCCATCAAGAGGCCCTTATTCCTTGTGCAAAGAGGATACGTCCAAACCGAACCACTGCCTCCTACATAAAAGCATTAAGGTAATGGAGTGGCATAAGTGACAGAACATCACGTCTGCAGTTAATGACACAATATCACAATCGATGACACGAAATTACCCCCCTCTCTTCCTTCCCTTTCCTTTTTCTTCTCTGTATTGACTATAATAAACTTGCTGTATCAGTGAAGAGGTGATTTGGGGTTATGAGAGCAAATAAATCGCGACTGCGCATCAACTCCTAATCTCCCGAGGGGCTCGAAACTCTGAGCTAACCTCTTCTTTTCATGTCTTCCCGTCCCTCTTTTTACACTCCATTTTCTCTCTCGCTCCCTCTTTCTCCTCACTCCATCCTCCCTCTTTCTCTCTCTCGATTTCGACGCCTGTCATAAACTCTCAGATATCAAATGGTCCAATTGCACAGCCTGCTGACCAAACTGCTCTAACTGGGAGTGAGCAATTCCCTTCTCCCAAACCTTGTCTGCATGGCTCAGGCTCATTCATTCACATTCCCCTCAGGGACGGAGGGAAAAAAGCAGTTGCAGGGTTTATAGTGTTTTTCAGCTGATAGAGGCAAGTGAATGGTGTGGATGAGTAGATGCTGCCCTCATGTGGCCACAGCGAGGAGACCTTAAACTACCGTCTCCGGTTCTTGCGACTGTTAAAGCCCTGACATCAAATGGAGCGATACACAGCATAAACAAGTTGCTGTTACAATCAGTGAACTCAGTGTAAGCATCAGATTTTTATGTTAATCACAGAGACGGGGATGAAAATATGGAAAGTACATCAATGCTCGTGCCAGGTATGACTGCATCAGGCGGCAGATGATTGATGAAAGCGGTTATAAGAGAGTCGGGCTAGTGTGTGTGCGCAGCTGTGGGAGGAGGTATGCATACCAACCTGTGGTTTGTCGATTGTAGACAGCATGTCTTGAACACGCTTCCCCTCTGAATCATGATCTGAGGAGACAGATGGAGAAAAAAAAAAGAGTAATTATCAAAAATTGACTACAAGAGGGTTTTTGTTTAAATGTTATATTCAAGGGAAAAAAGAGAGAGAGACTGGCACAGTGTGTGTGAGAAAGAGAGATCATGGAGGCATTTGTGCCATATGTCTGGTCGTAATTGCAATCTGTGTGCACAATTCACACACGGCTGAAACTCTTAGTTTTCTTTATTGAAATAAAAAAGAAAAAAAGGGAAAAAAATTCCACCATCCCAAGTTTGCATTCCCCAAGTTTCAAAACAGATGCACATTAGTAATTTTGGCAGCGCTGCTGAAAACAGGGCTGTTGATTGACACGGAGAGGGTTTTTCAATTCCCACAAGCCATGTTATTGTGATATCTTAAAATCTATGGTTCATTACTGCCCAAGGTCAGCCAAGGTTTGCATCTAGATTGGGAGACTGTTGAATTGAAAAGTCCGCTCAAATGCGTGGTGACTTCCTAATCATCCCTAATAGCGTCTGTCGAAATTTAAGTCATCTGTAAAAAAACAAAACAATACAGAGAAATGGCCCAAAATAGCTTTCTAAAAGAGTGTGCTGTCTAATGGTGTGTGAGGCAACACTTGTTTTCTTCAGCAAACTGCCTATTTTATCCCATCATGTCAGGATGAACACAGCCCTTGGAAAAAACACTAAATTATCTAGTGTTCCACAGAAATGCATTAGTCACGAATTCCTGACCTACAGCAAATAAAATGGGGATTACCAGAAAAAAAAATATATATGACTCACATTCCATGGTGACTATTCTATCCTGAGCATAGAAACCGCTGATTATCTTTGGACTCATTAGTTGATAGAAGTCATTATCCTAATCATTATTATGTATAATTTTCAATCAAATGTCCTCACACCTGTGAATATTTATCATCCCCAGAATGATCTGACGTCAGCTGTGTTGCTGTAACTCCACAGTAGAGCTTGTTATGCATGACATTATACTGAATACAATGCCATATGCATGTAATGACTGTGTTGCTACATAACTCCTGCTGGATCCTGTAACTCCACAAGACTACAGAGAAAAACAGGATTTCGATATTTATCTTACAGTCTCTTATAGTGGCTTTTTCAACTTTCACTTATTTTGATTTTATTTGGTCATGGTCATTTGTGTTGAAACCATAGATTAGTAATCAATCAGAACATTTATTTGACCAAAAATCTATTATTCATTTAAGAGGCAAAATATTCAAACATTAAGGATTTACTATGTAAATTGAGTATCTTCAGTTTTTGGACTATTGTTTGGAGAAAACAAGCTATTGTAACACATCACATTGTGGTCTGAGAGATTGTGAAAGGCAATTTACGCACTTCTCTGCATTTTGTGGAATGAAATTAACTTAAAATATTAATTGATTCATTGTAAAAACTAATGAAAACATCCATTGATAATGAAAAGAATCATTAGGTGCTGCTCTACAGTTCACAAAGTTCACTAATTTAAAATCCTGCTGTCCGTTCTGCACTACCAGCTGTTATTCAGAACGATGTTGGGTGGATTACACTATTTAGAGGCCACACACACATACACAGGTAGCATAAACATATGCACACAAACACACACCGACGTACAGGTCTGGTGCAGTGATACGATGCGTCTGAAGGTGATTTACTGGACTCCCGGGGTTGTTAGGAGGGCGAGTGCAAGCGACTGTGTCTACACATGTAGGGGTAATGGAAGTCTTTTCCCCCTGTGTGATCCCCGCAATTGAGTTTTTTTCCGACCAGAGGAGGCCTGCTTTCTCCATCTGAGTCTGACCACTGTAAATCACACAGGATGTGTGTGTGTGTGTGTGTGTGTGTGTGTGTGTGTGTGTGTGTGTGAGGGTCAGCAATACAAGACGTATGAAACCAAGTCTGTTTGATGCCTGTGTTACAGTGGTACAAGACTGAGGAGGACTTGCATTGAATAGGCACTAACACACAAAAGCACACACAGATGGGTGCAGAAACAAAACACAGACATGTGCACATACATGACATACTTGTGTACAAAGCAGTTTGTGTTTAAAAGATCGACGTATACTTAGAGCAAGTGATGAATGAGAGATTGTGTGTGTGTGTGTGTGTGTCGTGTGTGAGTGGTTAAGTCCCTCTGACAGGTTCTGTGGAGGAGAGGGCCTTACTGTGCCTGGGGGTACACTTATGAGTCATGGCAACAGTGATGTCATGGAAGCACAACCTCAACTTGACCTCCGTACGTGTGTGTATGTGTATGTGTGTGTGTTAGAAGCGAGAGAGAGAGCATGTGTGAGTGTGCGTGTGTGAGTGTGCGCGCGTCCCTAAAGTCCCAGTATCAGGTTACAGGAGATTGGTGATGGGTGATAGGAGGAGGGGAGTTAAGGTACTGTGTGTGTGTGTGTGTGTGTGTGTGTGTGTGTGTGTGTGTGTGTGTGTGTGTCTTTTGGGGCTGGCAGGCTGGCAGTGTGGGGCGAGTTCAACAGGTGAAGTACACATTATGCATCACTGCTAGACATGCCGGCTCATTAGTGCACTTTTTCTTTCTTTCTTTCTTTCTTTCTTTCTTTCTTTCTTTCTTTCTTTTCCTCTTGTTTTTCATACACGCACTTGTCCCCTTTCATCCACTTGGACAAATTTTAACTTTTCTCTTTTATGGAATAAAGGCGGACTCGCAGACACACAGCTCCAGACATGAACAGCTCTGTCACCCAAAGGACTGACCCACCTTATTCCACCCATTCATCACAGCCAAGAGAAAAAGGATATGGCCTGTTTAAGGCTGCGGTCCTGTAGCTGCTTGTCTGCCGCAGCTGATGCGGTTAAGGCGAGAAGAGGTGGAATTCCATCACAGCAAGATTTCAGCCGACACGTTTGGCAAACAACAGATGTTAATAATCAAACAATATGCAACATGACTCAGAGCTTCTCTGGAAGTTCACGTTTTTTTTTCTTAGGAACTGGAAGAGAAATTTTGTTTTTGTGACTCTAACACTAAAATGGTAATAAAAAAAAGACTTAAAAAGGGAAAGAAAGAGGCCGGTGCTGTGATCGTATTTTGTTTTTTTGTTCGTTTTTTTATATGTAAGGAAGTTTGGGCTGACTGGTTAGGTCAACATCTGTTAAGATAATGATGGCTTTTGCAGATTTTTAAGAATAAGATAAAATGATCATTTATCAATCCCAGGTGGGGAAAGTAGTAGGCAGCAAGTCGGTCAGTCGAAGCTTCTTAATCCAACAAATTCCTCCTGAGCAAACTTTGTCCGCTGATAACGACCATTAGAGGCAGCGGACACCCTCTGGACATCAACGCCGCCTTGTCTCAAAATCGCACACAAAAAGTAAGCATATGTGATTTTTTTTAATCTTTTGTTTATGTAGCTCTGTCTTCTCGGGGGCTGAATGAGGTCAAGCATGAACTTGAATAACCTCAAATTTGATGGTTGCACTGCATCGCTCTTTACAGTGACTCTGAGTGAGGCGGGCTAGTATCTGAGCACCAAGCTCAGCAAGCTGAGACCGTCAAACTCAGCTTGTGACAGACGTAGGAGATTTATTATTCATATTTCAGGAGAGCGGTAATAAAGTTTGAAAAACAGTGTTATGACTCGCCGTGGCTGTCGAGTCCAGCTGCTTAAGTGTTTAATATAGAGAGCGACCACAAAGAGGCGATGCTGACGGCTGAAGCAGAAACTGAATCTCTTCCCAGTGTACCTCCACACACACACGCCCGCACACACACGCGTGTGTCCTCACTGTCCCTCACCTCCTCTCGCTTCTGTTTATGCGCTACCCACGCACGCTCACTTCCTCTCCTCGTCTGACCTCACATCCTGTCTGTGTCTGACCGCCTGTGTTTGATTACTGAGGACAGCCAGACGGAGCGAGGGAGAGCAACGGACAGCAGGAAAAAGGAGAGGAATTGAGGCGGGGTGGGTTGGTTGGTTGGTTGGTTGGGTGGGGGGGAGCAGCAGGCTGAGCCAAAACCAGGCGAGAGGGGGATTTAGAGGAAGAAAGAGAGACACAGAAGGACAGACTGCTGGGAGAAAGAGAGAGCGAGAGAGAGGACAGGCAAGAGGAGTCTGGGTAAGAGATTAGGTACAAAAACGCAAGGAAATTGAGAGACAAAGAGCGAGCCAGGGATCAACAAGAGAGAAGGTGAAAGGGGGGGATGAAACGAGAGAGGTTTAGAGGATGTGAGGCGAGGATTACGCAAAGTTTTTGTGACATCATCAGTAGCCAAAGAGCAGATGCGCGCCACTGTTGGAAATGTATTAGTAGTTATAGCATTAGTCACTGACTTATACGCAGGCCGGGTTCTAAAAACGGCACTGGGATGGGCTGGATTTTTTTTTTTTTTTGCTGTAACAGTCGTGATGTGAGAGGAGCCACTGGTTAGTTTCTTGAAATACCCACACACACAAACACACTATAAATTTCCATTTCAAAGTTTGTGTTCCCCGACAGAGAAACACACAAGAGTCACCTAGGTAATTACCAAGAACAAGTTTGTTTAATGGCCAGCAGTTTGAGTCATGTCTACTTTGTTTCTGACTAATCCTGTTTTTTTTAGGTCACGCTGGTATGATGGATGGCCCTAAATACTACAATAAGCATTAGCCTATTAATAGATAAAAATACACAACTCAGACCATATTAAGAACACGTCATCGTCTTAAAAGAACAGATGGACTTTTTGGGTAATGCTCCTTAGTTTCTTGTTCCTGTATAATTTGGATTCATATTTAGCTGACCTACGTGAGAACAGTATTGATCTTCTAACTAACTCCACTTTGATTTTTTAGCTTTTATTTGCCGTTAGCGGCACACACCACACCATTTCAAGCTCTTTGATTGGATGTTTCCCACCAAAGGTCTTTTCAGGATTTGTAGATGACATCTTTTCAAACTTTCTACATCTCCACAGGCTTTGATTTTTTAATCAAAGACCCAGTTCTTTTCTTCTAACATGGCTGCTCCTCTTTTGCACCGACCAGGGGCTTTTCACTCCCACCCCAGCCTTTAAAGTGCTCCAACTTCCATTCGCCTAAAATGATCCAGACAGAAAATGAATTGGGCTTTTACTTCCAAAAACTTGGACACCTGAAATGACTCCTCCACACTGCGACTCTACTCTGTGGAACAAAGCAAGATTATCTGGAAACGCGCATTCACATAAATACTTGTGACCTTCATTCATACCTTCAGTCTCAGTCCATTCATTCTTTACTCACTTTCTAATTCTCTCCCCTTGCTCCTCCTCAAATGCACGGATATGTTTACAATAATCTTTTTTTTTTTATATGTCGCACGCCTACACATTGAAAATTATTGGTGTCACTATAGCAAAGAGAGCTGGAGCATAACTGAGTCACTTTGACAGTGAGGAGGTTACATTCCTCCTGCATGACGGCCTGCGGTACTTAGACGCAGTCTGTCTGCGCTGGGACAGAAAAAGACCTTTAATGCCTGGAGAAAAAAATGTAAAAAATGTGGCAACGGGCGTTCACTCAACCCCCCTCTCCACACACATACCGGGTGTGTGTGTGTGTGTGTGTGTGTGTGTGTGTGTGTGTGTGTGTGTGTGTGTGTGTGTATTTGTCGCCCTAAAGGAACAAAGTGAGATATGATACCCATCTTTACAAGCCTCTAATCAGGGAGAACAAAGCAAAGTAACGGACACTCAGCTGAAAGGGAAGGAGGAGAGGGAGAGAGATGTGGAGATGAGAGGACAGACAAAAGAGCACAGAGGGGAAGGAGGGGAAGGGGACGGAGCTGAGGAGGAGAGGAGGAGAGGAAAATGGAGGTAAAGAGGGGCACAGACCTTGGATTGCACACCATTATCATCTGCTGCATAGTGAGCATTCCATCTGTTCAACAGCTGGGCTACACACACACACACACACACACACACACACACACACACACACACACACACACACACACACACACACACACACA
>JBAJHX010000115.1:6872948-6885766 GCA_037176925.1 Amniataba percoides
GAGAAGAGAAGAGAAGAGAAGAGAAGAGAAGAGAAGAGAAGAGAAGAGAAGAGAAGAGAAGAGAAGAGAAGAGAATTCACGTCAAACCCAAAAAATGTGTGCAAAGCATATTTTTAATTGGATTAATAATTGGATTTTTAATTCCACATAACACCAGTGAATTCCTTGGCAGTGGTACAAAGTCCAGTCAGCATGTCTGTACCTGGATCGCCGTACATGGGGGGAAGGTGGTGCTGGTAGTACTGGTGGGGGGGCAGCTCCCCGGGGCTGACAGGCGGGTAAAAAGAGTGAGAGTTGGGGATGAAATGAGGGTGAGTCAGATAGGGTGGCAGGTGGTGTGTGGGGGAGAGAGCCGGAGAGTAGGAGGGAGGGTAGCACTCCGGAGACTGTGGGGTCACCACCACCCGGCGGACCCCTGTGGTATCCTCCAGTACCTGCAGGAGAGAGCAAGGTGAGCGTAAGAGGGGTAAAAATATGTTTCTGGAATGTCACAGTCAACAGTACACCTGGAATCGTTACACTCCAAATGGCAGGGAGAAGTGCGTGTTAAAATTTTAGTAAAAATTTTAGGAAAAAGTTTGCATTTTATTATCAAGGATCAATTTGTCATTTAGTACATGACATCAAAATCTAATTTGAGGCAAGAGGACAATGGACAGTTATCAATTAGTGGGGACATTTTTTGGATTCTACTTACATTATTACAGGTTTTTAATGAACATAAAAAGCTTGGAATGCCTTAAAGCAATAGTTCACCTGACTTTACTTTACTTATTGACTTATTTGGGTGGGAGTAACAATCTCCTTTGTGCTAAGCAAGGATAACGGGCTGCTGACAGTGGCTTAAAATTTACCAGACACACACAAGCAGTATCAGTCTTGTTATCTAACCGCTGGCAAGAAAGCAAATGAGCATATTTCAAATAGTTGAACTTCAATATTCTTTGTGCTCACTCTCACAAGATGCTGTCAATCATTTTGTAAGCCCATGTCTGTTGATTGGTAGATATTTAATAAAGGAATGGGTCGCATAATTAATTTAACAACCGGGACATTGTGTTAACAGGATGCTTGGGCCCTTTTAAGTGCTGCAAACAAGTGCTACAATGTTGTCCTCAGATGGTCTGAAGATTCCAATAACAACACATTTCAAAGAACTGCCCCAAATTAACATAGATTCCATACATGCATTCACTTTCACATTCATGGAGCAGGACACGCACGCACACGCATACTCACGCATACTCGTGCACACACACACACACACACACACGCATTCCAACTATTCAGACACTTTCACAGGCCCGCATTCCAAGCAGAGAGCAAACACATACTCCCTGCAGAGAGGGGAAGTCATCTGCTGGTCCCTAACAACAACAACAGCACGCACACACAGTCACTCACACACACACACACTAAATAACACTACCCCAAAACCCCCCAAACACACACATACACACAGTGAGGAGCAACAGACTCGGTGCCAGAATACGACAGACAGAGAGAAAGAAGTGAGTGTATTAAAGAGGGTCAGGAGGGGAGGACGAGGGTTACAGAACTAATCCGAGTGAGAAAAACAGAGAGGGGGGAAAAGAAGAAGAAGAGGAGGAGGAGGAGAAGGAGGAGGAGGAGGAGGCCCCCTATCTACCCCTTTATCCCCCTCCTCTTCCGTAGAGGAGAAAAACAGTGTGTTGACAGGAAAACAAGGGCAAAGTCCCTTCATGAGAACATGTGGACCCGACCTACATGCCCACGCAACATTTACTGGCAAGGCGAAACACACACACACACATTCCAAATAACACGAACTGGAAGGGACCAATACAATATGCATGCACATGTGCACTCACACACCCACAATCACAATGCAGCCATTAGCGCAAACCACGGAGGACGCGCACGCACATGTGCAAAATCCATCTGTCAATGCACTACTTTCCACCACCGCAGTGCTCTTTCTCCATCCATCCCTTCTTCCACCCCTCACCCCACAAAAAAAGCCTACCCACCCAGTGCCTGTCTCCCCTATCAGGCTTGTTTATGTAAGAGTGACAGTGTTTCCCGCTCACACTTGGCCCAGTCCCTACTAACACACACACACACTCACCCACAGTGAGCCAATGACCTGACTTTCATTGGCACTGGGACACAATCTCACCATGTGCAGACCACAGATGCAACTGTAACGCCGTACTTGTGAGGACAGGCCACTGACTCACGCTGATTCGCTAACCTTTAATCCCTCCGCACCAATAAGACGGCAAACCCAACCTTTACCCACTTCATAATGCCAAAATAAAACCCTCGCAGCGGGAGATCTTTGTCATCTTTCTGTTCTTCCGGGGACATCTGGTAAAGAACACACACTCGCACCAGAACACACGCACACACATACGAGAAAGTCCACAAAAACAAATGCCCCCCTCACACCCAAAATTCAGCACATTCCAGCTCGGTGCTCTGTTGGTGGAGGAGGCCGCCTTGGTTACTACACTTTACACACTCAAACACCAGCTTGGGTAGATGTAAAGCCTGGTGCATGCTTTTTGTGTGGCCCAATGTGCTAATGCACACCATAAAAGTCTTACTTACACCATATCAATGCTTGCTGTTCTTTAATGACGATCACTTGACCCACATGTGACAGCTGGTCATCAAAAATAGGCCAGTTCGCTGCAGGAATGTGTAACTTGAAAATGCTATCCTCTGTATATACTTCAAATCTCTCGTGATGCACTTGCACTCACCTAAAATATATTATACCGATTTTGTTTTCCTTACTGCATTTCAGGGATGTTCCAGAAGCAAGCATCACTGTGTCGTAACAAACCGGGAGGCAGGCTGCTCAGCTAGCACCAGCGACTTTTAATCAAATAAATACTGACTATATTTGTCTTGGAAACATGTTTAATCACGGAGAGTTTTTTTAAACTTCCAACTTACTCAGTTACTAAGAAACATGACTTTAAGAGTCAATAGTAGATCACATGACGGCTTGAGAAAAGAAACCACTGGCTAATTAAAGGCAGTTGTGCGCTGTGTGTTGGTCTCCCTCTGTGTCTGGCTACTATTTCGATTGAAACTCCCTCGCACAAACACATGATGAACATTAAAAAAAAAACCTGTCTGAGAGTATCAGACTGAGAAAAAGACAAACACAAACTAACCTGTGAGATATATCCTGGGGGTACGTGGATAGGGGGGATCGACCCATTTGGGGACATCATGGGAACCTCAGCAGGACCTGCGGCAGAGGAGGAAGAGTTATTTATTTAACCAGGAA
Source organism: Amniataba percoides (assembly GCA_037176925.1). Lineage (NCBI taxonomy): Eukaryota > Metazoa > Chordata > Actinopteri > Centrarchiformes > Terapontidae > Amniataba > Amniataba percoides. The sequence continues at coordinate 6,876,232 of JBAJHX010000115.1, forward strand.
GCTCGTGTTGAAGCAAACTCTCATTAACATTCGTCACTCAGCGGTGCACATGCAGGGACACAAACACAGCCACACGTGGGCCATTGTAAGGTGTGACGCAGATGGGTAACACAATACTGTTAAATGCCCTTTATTTTGAATTAACTTGGGCGTTCACATCAAAGGATCATTTCGAGCGTTATAATGTATCAACTGAATTAGAGCAAAGTCTACAGTCTACTAGAAGTCACTTCACTTCAGAGTATAAATTTCAAGAGAAGACTTTTAATAGCATGGAAATATTATCTGAGCTTGTTTCAACCGAATGCTTGAGTTGGAAGGCTCTGTCTCGCCTGCATGACCTCAAAAAGAATACACACAAAAACGCAGCCTTTTCCTCTTATTTCTGGCGAACGAACATAAGGCTTTTCGAGATCACGACGTCTCCATCGTGACGGACGGATGTGCAACACGCGAGGGCACGCTGGCGGCTCGCTGAGAACAGAAAAAAACACCACTCCGAGGGAGACGCAAGAGAATCTAATAGAATTAGCAGATTGGAAATGATGTTGACTTTTCCACTATCCCCCCCGCCTCCAATCTCCCCATCTCTCTCTTCCCCCGTCTCTCTGTGATGGAGGTCTGCGGCTGGTAAAGTCATTGGGACCCCGTTGGGACAGCTGGAGGCAGACCCGGCCTCAGAATAAATCACACTGTGAGCACACACACACACACACACACACACACACAGAGGCCCTTACTGCCTGCAAACACAAGTATGATACTAATAGTTTCCGTCCATGTTGACACCTGTCAAATGTCAGTTGAATATTCTAAAGCCAAATTTAAAGGGCCATTTCAGCCAAATTACACAGAAAAACAGTTTTTCACTCACCACTAGTGGAATAATTGAGAAAATACGTTGTTGTAATTTACGTGAAGTGACCCTTTAACTCCTGTTTTCATCCCTCTCTTGATTTTTCTCTCCTCCCAGTCTTCCTCCCTTGCACCTTGTCTCTTTCCAGACATGCTCTTACTCACTTGATCCTGCTTTTCTTTCCATCTTTTACCTCTCCCCTCTTCCTCCATCCCTCCATTCCCTCTTTCAGGCATTCCTCCGGCATGATCCTCCCTCTTTTCCTCCCTTCACCTATTACTCACATCCTTCACTCCCTCCTTTCAATTCAAATATTACTCACTTCATCCTCTCCTCCCTTTCTTGCTTCACCCTTTTTTATTTTCCCCCATCATGCTTCTCCCCCCTTCACCGTCACCCTACCTACATCACCCCCTTCTATCGTTCCATCTTTCCATCTCTCACCCACCTTTCTGACCTCTCGTCAGCCAAACAAACAGGTAACAGTACAGTAAACACACACATACACACATTGCAAACACAACCTACGCAAAGTCTGAAGCGTAGGCTTGTGTGTGTTTGTGAGTGTATGCGTAGTGAGTAGGTCACAGGTATGAAGAGACAGACCTCTTTCAGTCCTGTCTGCTCCCCTTCCACGGAGGCTAGGAGTGGATATGAAAGTCCTCATTGAAAAGAAGGTCATAGCATGGGGAGAGCATGCACGCACGCGCACACACACACTCACACACACACACAGCTCTTCTAAACCTCTTTCCATCACTGCTTGTAGCACACTTTCCCTCTTGCTCACACACTGTCCCAAACACACAGTCTCACACTCTCTCTCTGCCGCAGTCGCCCTCTCTCAGACACACACACACACACACACACACACACACACACACACACACACACTCTCTTGACAAACAGACGTGTGTTTGGACAGTCTCTGCTGCCTCTGTGCTCTTCACTCAGCAAACAGCAGCATTCCTCTGCTCACACACACACACACACACACACACACACACACACACACACACACACCGTGAGCATTCCCACCCCTGGCCCCCAGGACTGGACCCAACAGGCCCAACTGCCCCCCAACCCCTCCCCAAAATACAAGACACTCTTTGTCCTGCTACCCCTCACACACACACACACACACACTGCTGTAAGTCATATAGTAATAGACTATTAGACTGTTTGCCATCTAGAATAGTTCAGGATAATCAACTAGTTGAATGTGTGTATTTGAGTGGCTGTTATTGTAACTGTGTGTGTGTGTGTGTGTGTGTGTGCACGTGCACATGAAAGCGAGCGCGGGCCGCCATCCACATTGTGGTAGCGTCACTCTCCGGTCTTGCCTCCAGCTTTGCCCTTTAAGTACCACAAATAGAGTCACGACTTCCTCTGCCTAATCCTGCTGGAATCCCAGACAACACAGCTAACAAACTCCCCTCCCCTCTCCCCCCTCTTCTCATCTTCCATCTGTTGCTTCTTCCGCTTCCGACTGCCGGGAGTTCAGGTCAGGGATCAGTTATGAGGTCATATCCTGAATGTGGGATGACATCACTGCGATACCTGAGAAACTGAAGGGCACTAATATGTGTCATCTGGCCCTTTCAGAGGCATCCGACCCAGTAAGGGAATACTCCTTTCTTCTTTCCTCTGATTTAACTTTGCAAACTTGGATAGTTGCCAAAAAACAAACTAGGAGACATCATTAGCAGGTTCACACCAGTAACACTCCACGTATCTCATAGACCCTGATATTTCCTGTCACTTATTAGATGTTGCATGTTGCAAATCTGCTGTCTAAATTAAATCGCTTTTCGAGATGTAAAACATAATGGTGGAAAACCAAATATTACTGTGATTATTTGACTTGATTGTGCCAGATATATGTCATAAAACTAGTAGAATATTGTGATATTCATTCAAATCATCACTTGACGATGCTAAGTGATAATGGTATGATAGATCACCAATGTTATAAACACTACATACAATGCACATATTTCAGTTTAAATTCATCATAAATTAGAGTGAGTTTAAAATTGCAGCTCTCACTCTAGTTACCTGTTTAAGTACAGCCAACTTAAGTTTTTCAATGCCACATCCATGACTTCACATGTCTGTGGTCAGATGTGGTTTCAGTTGGGGGTCAGTGACGTGTGCACATATTTGTTTGAGAGGCACCATCTACAGCAACCAAGGGGACCGCAGGAATGATGACAAACTACTGAAACAAAGATAGACGAGGCACAACAATGACACACAGGGAGAAAAGCGGAGTGAAACGCAGACAGATGTCGAGTGGGAAAACACTGTTGTCACGAGGAGAAAAAGGAAAAAGTTAAAACCTAAAAATAAGAAAATTCCAATGATGTGGAAAGAAGGTTTTGTTTTGCTTTGTTAAAAGTGTGAATGTGGAGCAACAATGCAACCAAGCTTTTTCTCAAAAGAGGAAAATGACAGCATCTTCATGTCACCTCAGAAAGTTTAACTTTTGTCGTCAAAGATTTACAAAAGAAATACACACACGTCCACGGTAAACATCCTGTTCCATACTTTACCACACACACGATCTCAGACCACCAGATGATCTTTAAGGTTAACTATTCTTTACTTAGTTTACTTACTTTACTAAAAAAAAAAAAAAAAGAAAGAAAAGGAAAAAACACTAACTTGTGATTTTGCCCAGCTGTCTGCACATAGATTCACATACATACATGGTAAGAGGAGATGATGCAACATTTCATCAGATGTTTCCCATGATACAGCTGTCAAAGACAGCTGCGACTGGGCCCCCAAAACACAACACACACACTCAAACACAGAAAGAGTCCTGGTCTCGCAAGCACCCAATTACTTACATCCGCAATAATGCCTTTACTTATGAACACGGCATGGACATGCTCACACTCTTCTACCAATCAAACGCGCTGACAGTGAGTGTGATTGTTGAAGATCAACTGTGCACGTTTGTGCTCTGTCCATCACACTGAGGCAGCATTCAGCGTTCAGAAGGCAGTGAAACACTTCTCTCTTCCCCCTTCGCTCCAGCTCTGCACATGTGGTCACCACATTGAAAGGAAACGCAGACCCTCTTGGGAAAGCGTGTGTGTGTGTGTGTGTGGTGTTGGTATCAGACCAAAGGAGCCTGTTTGTGAGCTGACCTACATACAAAACAACTCGACTCAGATGGATTTCCCAAAAACACACAGACGAAAAGAAAACACAGCGTTACTAGACAGACTTTTAAAAAATGCATCCGCGTTATCTTTAAAGTACCACACACATACTCGATCCCTGCATACCCCACCAGAGCCCATGGAGGCAGCTGTCCGATCTAGATGGGTATTTGTATTTCTGTGTGTGTGTGTGTGTGTGTGCGTGTGTTTGTGTGTGTGTGTGTGTGCATTTGTGTGTGTGTGTGTGTGTCTGGGTCAGTTGTGACGTGGCGTTGCCTGGAAGTTATGTAAGCATCAGCGGGGTAATGTTATCTGTCCTCGGAGCTCCAAGAGCAAGACACTCCCACGACAGCTTCCTCTACTGCTTGGCCAACATGCACACACAGAGGCTCACACACACACACACACACCAGACACACACTGTAGAGCGTGGCCTATTGTCATATCTAAGATATAAATATGAATCAAATCCCCATAGATCTTTAAGTGAACTCATATGGCTACTAGGAGGTCAGTGAAAATGAGACAGAGAAAGATAGAGAGAAACAGAATGTGGAGTATGATGGGAAGCGTAGTGAAAAAGAGAAGAGTGGAAGAACAAGGGGGTAGGAAAAAAAGAGAGGAGGGAAGAGAGCCTGCCGTTGCAGGAAATGTGGGAGACGACTTTAAAATAGCACAGTGAACTGTATATCCACATCCCGGACTGGTGTGAAGCATGTGATGCTTCATGCACACATCCAATGACGTGTGCGCGCATGCACACACACACACAAACACACACACTTTGGTCTATCTCCGGTGAGTCAAACGGACATCTTTGCCGTGGGCAGGGTGAGGCTCAGTCATGGAGGAGGAAGTCAGGACTTCCTACACTGCCCTGCCCTCAGAAATGGCAACAATACTTTGCAGAGTGACGCAAACAACGGGCAGATGCAACACTAGCAGAGCACAGTCGTGCACAAATCTGCACACAGCTGATGCACATGCGCACAAACTAACATACACCCACACCTCTGATCCTGACTTTGGGTTCTGTGCGACAGTCTGTAATTTGAGCGGGCTGCAGATTTGCTGTGGAATGTAAATCATAAGCTGGAAAGTCGCTACGTTTGAACACTGGGTCTTACTGTATGTACATAATATGTCAGTGCGTGCGTGTGTGTGTGCACGCGCAGGTATGTGTAAGCACATTCCTTGGGACGAGTAAGCCCCCTGACTTTTAGCCTCCAAGCTCAAAGTTGCATAACAGTGTCATAAGAGAACAAAGAGAAAGCTCTCACAGTTATGCCAGCTGATGAAACCATCAATGCCGGGACAACTTCATCAGCGTCTGACATCAGCACATTAAGGAGCTGAAGAAGAAACAATCACTATGAGGCTTGTAAAAAAAACAGTGTTGTATTTTACAAGCCCACTGGCTCCGGCTCATGTTTCAAATTAAGCATGCTCTGCTCCATACTGATTATAAAAAAAACGAACATATTAAGCCCTCTGAAACAACAATGGCGACATCTTTCCACCCTTTGCTTGTGCAAAATTGTTCTTCTGAGCCAAATGCCGTTAAGGGTCTGATGGTAGAGGGGTTTGCTGCCAAACAGAACTGCCAGACTTGCGCACTAAAGTCTTCAGTTCCATCTCTGGTTGTTTGCCCAGAGGTAGTAGCAGTGGTTGTGATCCTCATCCCTGGTTGGCGAGGGGATTAAATTCCATTGTAACGTTCTTTAGCTTCTTCAGCTTTTCTCCTGTATCTGTCCAGATAAAATTCCTTTGATTTTTAAGATGTTTCTTATCCTTTTTCAGGGGCAATACAAAAACATATATACACTTGGGATCAGTTAACATATTTACTGTCTTGTCATGCAGTCTATAAAAGTGCCATTTTGTCTGGTAAAGAGTGATGTTTCCACTAACATTAACATGTATGTGCTATCAGTCATTTTAAAACAACCGGTGTCATTCTGATACTGGTGAAAACATCATACTTCAAATACTTTAAAACCTATTTAGATTTACGAAGCACTCGTGTGGTGCTTGATTTACATTCCAAGTCAAAAATGTTTCCTCTAATATGGAGCCAGTCTCTCCAGGTCTGCGCCCGTCTCCAGGTGTTCCCAAAGCTCTGGCATCTTTCAAACTTCATTTATTGCTTTTAGGTTATTCTGTGTAACACTTAGTTATCCAGGTTTGTCTAAGTGAGCTCAAGTGAATTTGCGTTTTTTACACGGGGAGAAGTGGCCAAGACAGCAGCAGCGCTTTAAGTGTTTAACACTCAATAGCCCCAAAGCAGCAAAAAAACATGTGCAAGTTATTATAAATAAAAAACTCCTCTTGTTTCTGTCTTTTTTTTTTTTGAAGATTATCTAATTCTATGTGGAAAGCTTTCCTCACATATGTGATACACCCATTCTATGGAAATGAACACATTAGGATCATCATTAGCAAGACACACAATACCCAGACTACAAAATTCTTTAGAAACGTTTAAACCAAGATCATAAGTGGCTGACTGTCTTCTGAAGAGGTTTCTCTTTGGGTAAAACAGGATGCTACAAACTTTTTTTAACACAGTTTTTCCCTCTAATAATTTAACATCTCATTTAAGGGGAAAAAGAAAAAAAACTTAACTTCTTTAAATGGGTTACATTTCTTAGAATATGATGTTAACATCTAGATCTTATCCGCTCTGATAACTATGTAAACGGTCCTTAAGCACACAAGCCTCGATCTGTTTAGTGTAGCCTGGGTGCCAGCCCATACCTCCACCCAGCCCAGATCTCTCTCTGGTTCTCCCACACCCAAAGGAGGGGTGCTGTCGGCCGACCTACTTCTGCTGCTGGGTCTGCTCCAGAAAAGAGCAACGTAATGTCTGGAGGGACACTGAGCCCAGCCATGCTTTGTTCTCGAGAGCTTAACTTGCACAAACATACGCGCACACACACACAATCCTGTGGACGCAGATGTACGTGGCTCACACACACACACACACACACACACACGCTCACCGAGACAACCTAATTTCAAAACCACAGACAAATGCCCAGATTAACACCTGGGCATATGTGCATAAACTCATTAAGATGTCAGGTTGACATGGACAGACTCTCTCTCTTACACACACACACACACACATACACGCAGCTGTTCATACACACTTGACTTGAGGAGCACACTGACATGTTAATAGTTTACACTGACAGAATCACGGTCACCTTAGCACTAACAACATACAACAAGATGGGACAAACAAACACATGCAACAGTACATTTACAAATTCAGACGTGAGTGCAAACACACACACAGACAAATACACACACACACCCTAGATAGTTCGTTTTCAGTATTATCCCATGAGGCTATTCTTGGACTTGCAGATATAATTGTTTTGGGATCGTTACCATGCAACACACACTGCATGGAGCGACATACTCCACTTATCACTCTTGCCATGTGTGCACGCGCGCACGCACGTGGACACACGCAGACTCCTGACATACATGTGCAAGCACGCACGTGCACACGCAAATATACACAATCCAGACACTGATGACTCATTGTATCCATTCGCTAATCAACTCTACATGTCTAGAGGGAGAAAAAGAGAGAGAGAGCAAAGAAGTGCAACAGCTGTTGGTGTGTAAACAGACCCAGAGTCTAATAATCATCCCTTCTTTCTCTCACTCCCTCGAATCCTCAAGACGCAACAATTCTCAAACCTTGACCCACTAAAGGAAGAGCGATGCTTTTGGTCATTTGTGCTCAATTTTTCCCTCTCTGTGCTCAACCTGCTACGTTTGTACCCAGCTGTACTCCTCTCCCATCCTCCCCTCACTTTCCTCCTTCTATCTCTCCACATGTTAATGTGGGGCATTCCTTGCGTATGAGTCACAGTCTGAACAGCACAGAGTTTGTGTCCACCATGGAGAGCAGAGAAAGTGTGTGTAGGGGGGAAAGAGAGGAAGAGCAGAGACAAGAAGAGAAGTCGTGTGAATGTCAGTGGAAAGACAGAAGGCAAGACTGGAAGTCCTAGATTAGCAGGGACTTTCCCCAACTCCCCAACTCTGAATTCCACCGTTTGTGTGGATGTGTTTTGATGAGTGCATGTGCTCAACTGTGTCCCACGGCTGTTGGATGATCAGACAAGTAAGGAAGTGGAAGAGATTGTTTGTATATTTCAAGAGAGAGAGAAACAAGGTGGAGAATCTAGGTCAAACTAGCTTTTCTTTTGGGCCAGTATCAAACCATTTTCTCTACCAGTCCCTCCGATCATTCCCCGACCTCCACAGTTGGGCCCTCCCATCGACACACACACACTTCCCCCCACCCAATCAGAACAGAGCAAAAGGAAAAAAAGAGGGGCTTCCCTGTGAAATCTAAACACATATGATGTAAACAAGCACGTGTATTCTATGCAGCTGTGCTCGGGGCCTTTAGGAGCCGAGGCACATTTGTTTTATTCATCTTTAAATCCCGCTTGTCTTTTATGTATCCCATCACCACTTGCAGCTACAAAAGCCATGTGATCAATGAGGATTCATCCAGTCTTACTGAATCTAATCCAAAAAAGCAGCACGAGCAACATGTGGAGAGGATTCCACATTTTTTAAAAGGGCCCTTGAGGGCTCTGGTGAAGTTTAATTTCTTTCTGAAAAAAAAAAACATGGCATGCAACTCACCAAATTTTAAGTTGGAGTGAGAGTGAAATGAATAAAAAAAGGAATACTATGAGATAGAAACAGAGAGAGGGAGAGACAGGGAAGCAAGGGAGGAAGTGAAGGAGGTCGGAAAGAGAGGGGAAAGGAGGAGGGACTGAGGGCGGAGGGAGGGAGAAGTGCTCCAGCTGTACCCTGAGCTTCAGGGGAGCCAAGAATTTCATCCCTGGAAAAGCTCTCTTTCTTTCTCTCTCTGGAAAATTCTGCAAGCGCTCTCCTCTTCACAGCTGCTGTTCACACACACATCCACTTTCACGCAGCCTTACATACGAAGACAGACGCGGTATTCTGCACAGTTTTGCCTGCCCTCTTTTCTCTCTCTCCCCCCACCTCTGCCAGACCCCCATCCCACCCCTCCAACCCCTGTCTTGCCCTTAGTGGGCCAGTCCCAACAGCCTTCCCTGGAGCTGGCAGACCAGACCAAGTCAGCAGCGCAGGGGTGGCTGGGGTCATCGCATGGAGGAAGTGGCCTCGCCCGGAATGCATGGCAGCAGACACGACCAGACATGCAGTGTCTGATTCTCCCACTCTCACTCCATCCCTCTTTTTTCCCTTTCTTTCTTTCTGTCTCTCCCCCTTTATTTACCTTCCTTCATTCTATCGTTTTATTTCCACTCCATTTCTTCCTCCCCCCCTTCCTCCTTCTGCCTCCTCATGCCCTACTGTGTGAGGGCATTGAGTTTATAAGTGAGCACTGGGCAGGGCATACAACAACAATCAACTCTCTCTCTCTCTCTCTCACACACACACACACACACACACACACACACACACACACACACACACACACACACAC
>JBAJHX010000115.1:6885866-6901460 GCA_037176925.1 Amniataba percoides
CACACACACACACACACACACACACACACACACACACACACACACACACACACACACACACACACACACACATTAAAGTCAAGCTCTTAACTACCCTGTGCCAAATGAACCAAACCAATCCTCCCTGTCCTTTTGTTTCTTACAAAGAACATTTGAGTGGAAACTACTGGAAAAAAGTAAAAAAGACAGGTATGCAACACACACACACACACACACACACACACACACACACACACACAGAAACTGTGCCCAGAGGGACCACATTCCTCTACACACCACCTGGAGTGAGAGTCCATTCCCATGGTGACCAGTTTCCCAAATCCAATGGGACATAACACAAAATTAAGACACACACACACTCGCACTAAACACACCTACAGAGTTGGTTTTACAGGCGGCTCGAGGGCATAAAAACTTGTAGGAAAATCCTCTGCAAAAAGGTCTGGCTGGCTGTCAAGCTAAAACTGCATACATACAAAGACGAAGCGTGCAAGCACCCAAACACACACGCAAGATTTCTCTATCATTTGATCCTTCTCCACAATGAGTCTCTCCACCCATCCACCCACCACCCGTCTTTTCAGCAAAGCATATTCCACAAATACAGACTCAGAAGCTGTCAACTTGAACAGGTTTTAAACAGGGAGGAGAGACAAAAAAATCTACTTCAGAGTTTGCGCTTTAAGACTAGCAAAACCTGTGTGTGTGTGTGTGTGTTTGTGTGTTTGTGTGTTTGGTTACCTGGACAGACAGGCATTGTGACAATACTGGGATATTCTTAAAATAAATAATGGTTGGCTTGTTGGGAGATGAAAATAGTGAGATCTATATCAATATGATATATATGAAAATTATGAAAAAAGAAATCACTGCCCAGTGGAAAACATGTATCTGCAGATTTGTTCGCTATGATTAAGTACTCATTTATGGGTTAAGAAAGTCTCATGCTAAGTAACATATAAAAAGTCATTGGAATATCATTAAAAAACAAAACGCATTGTCAGAGGGATAAAAAGCCCTGTTTTTCTCACCTCATTAAAACTTGTCCTTTTGGCCAGGGTTTTTTTTTTTTTCATAGGACAGCGCTGAGATTAACCAGTGCGAATAAAACATTAGTGCTGCAAACTTGAATTTAATCATGTCTGGAAAGGCCAGAACACTGGCCATTTAAAGCACTGCATAAATATGCAACACACATTAAATTGGTTATGGGATTCATTATGCCTGAGGCTAAAAGCAAGTGCCATGACAATAACAACACACTCGTTCATTTGTCTAGTAGCAACACTTACAAACAGATGCAAGTAAACACGTTCTGCACATTTGCTGTGCATTTTGGATTAAGTTTAAAATGATTCCTTTTTATTTTACAAAATATTGGATCATGACACATAAAGCCTAAAATATGTTCATTTCTATAAACATACAGTAAATCCTATAGAATACAGATGTCAGCCAACTGACCTCCCCTTGCACGGACATTTTCAATCTTGTTCTGTTGATTGGCACACTGTCCCACACGGGTGGGAGCTGGATTTTTTAGGCACATTTAAAAAGTTCCTAAATCAACCACCTCTGGTTACAAGCAGCAACAGGACCACCTGAAAGAGTGCTTGAAATTAAGGCCTTCTGAGAAATCAGTATTTGTCTCTTCTCCCCCAGCTTGTTTAGAGCCATCTGGCTTGGAGTAAACACAGGCCGCGAGACTTTCCACCATATTTCTCTCAACCAGCTATTTCCATTTACATCAAAGGGCTCCGAGCATAGAAGTGCACACTCCAGCAGAAGCCCAGAAACAGAGAACCTCAATGTGCTCGGCAGTGATGCAGTGAAACCCAGCAAGAGGGATATCAGCATCGTCCGTCCAACTGAGACGAACTCGGAGGCAGGGAGAAACCCAGAGAAGTGAGATGAAAAAGAGAGGCTGAGTGATAACAGAGTGAAATGGAAAGAAATATTTGTGAGGGGGGAAAAACATGGTACATCTTTACCCCTTATTTTCTTTAGTCACTTTGTACCTCCCACTTAAGGAACCAGGAAGAGACACAAGGTAGAAGTGCAATGAGGGTGAAATCGAGGAAACATGAATCAGCTGAATTGACGTCAGCCACTGTTTAGACACTAAATAAGCATGACTTGCATCTGCAATTATCAATTTATTCTCACTTATAAATCCATTAGTTAACTATCCCACATTGTGACAATGTCTTAAAATGTGTAGAAGCAATTTAGTGGCATAGCTACTTTGCAGAAAATTAAAATAGCTCACACTGAAACTAAAGTCACTTCTGACTGGTACAGTCATTGACTGCTGCAGTAATACAGAATGAAGATGATGCCAATAGACAATGGTTATCTGCAACAACACTGCATTTTGTGATACAAGCACTTTCTTTAAAGATGGTAAAAAGACAAAAGCAATGCCATCGTTCTGTACTATATTTGCCAAATAAAAAACTAGATACATTCAGCCTGAGTTGCTGATAGACAAACTGCAGTGTTGTGGTGATCTGTTTTCAATGGAGCATCCAGTTAACACATTTTCTATCTAATTAAAAAAAAGTACAGTACAGTACCCTCCACTTTTAGTCTACTCTGTGCAGAAATGAGTTAGGTGTAAAATCCTTAATAACATCGGGTCTGATCGACACAAAGCGGGAGAGAGAGAAACAAACAACGCACATCTGCTGTTCAAACACAAAGCAGATCTTGACTTAATTCACACTCGGCTCTGTCCAGATGACACACATGCAAAGAAACATGTGCACGCAGCTGGCGCGGAGACTGCGTCACTGAGGTCACACTGGCAGTGTCCACCATAAACTGTTTGTCAGGAAAACAGCCTGAACCGGACTGCAGCACAGCTCAGGACCTCATTTCACATTATGCCCCTGCAGTAGGGAGAATAGATTTTATCACGCATGCATTCTTCATTCGCAGACAGAGGCCGGCCTGTGCAGGAAAACCAGAAAGTTCAGCCATTGTTACTGTATTCAATACTGAACATTTTCTATGTCATGTTCTAACGCGACTAATTATCCATAAGAAAATAACCTACAGCTCATTAGTTTCATTTTGACTTGATAAGACAGTTATTTGTTTGGTTTGACTGTTACTGATTTAGTAACTAATTAAATGTTAATAAAAAGGAAAAACACTAAATTTGATTGCAGCTCTAATCTCCACAGGTGCCGTCGTACACAAACAAAGCACCACAAAAACTAGAGCATAAGAAATATCTAGGACATTTTTATTTTACACCCCCACCTTTTGTCACTCAAAATCTGAAGAAACTATAAATTATATGTCAGCTACACTCTGCATACAACCCATGCTAACACCCAATAGCAATGAATAGTTACTTTACAATATACAAACATGTCATGGGACAGAAGTAATGTTAAAGAAATGTTGCTACTTATCCAAAGTGCTGCACTGGCCTCTGATATGACAGTGGAAACACAGCAGTCTAGTAGTTACAAAAATTCAAGATGTGTTTGTCATGAAGCCACTGAGTATCCAGTTAATTTCAGATATAATCTGCATGCAAAATAAAAGCCTGTCATGGAAAAATGATTTGTTTAGAGGCAAATGCAGCACACATTTTTGTTAAGACTTCAATGAGGACATACAGTGAGGCCACCCAGGGTTGCACTATATTGCAAAAGACAAACCAATCAAGTGTGTCAGTGTAAACCGGGGCTACAAAGTACTCCACAGGAGACTTGTGGCTGCTGCCTCATGATGTCACATCCTCCCTAGCAGGGCACAGCTTCCTGCTCCTAACCCCCTGGCCTCATCATCCCTCATAAAAGTCCAACAAAGAGCAAACAACACAGTAAACCAACACAGCCTTGTAAAACACACATAGACACACACACACGGGCACACACACACGTATTAACACACTCACATTCCATAGCAGGGTGCTCTAACACACCCTCTAGAGTCTTGTCCTTTGATGTGAGTGTGGGAAAGCTCAGGGGAATGGTCTTGGTGGGGGGAGGGAGAGAGAAAGGGGAAGGAGGGGTGGGAGGGAGGGAGAAGAGTGTATACACGAGAGCAACGTGGTGGGACGGTGAGAGATAGACGGAGCGGGGGGTGGGTCGGTCGAAGTTGACCCCCGGAGCACCGAGAGGTCGGCCTGTTTAAACAGGGGATGGAGACATGTAGGCAAACACACACCCACACACACACACCCACACACACACACACACACACACACACACACACACACACACACACACACACAGTGCATGCTAATTAACAGACTGATACAGATACAGGAAGGAATTCCAGATTCAGATGACTGATCCTACTAAAGTGGCACAAAGAAACACCCATAAAAAGGGAGATAACACAGCGACAGACAGGGAGAAAAGAGCAAATAGAGAGCAAAACTGACAGAACCACTAAAAACTTTTCTGTTCCGTCTGAGACCAAACACAAATCATTTGAATGTGCGCACTGCAGTTCTGACGGGATTTTATGTGCCCTGAGGTTATGGAATTTGTTGAGCATAATAAAATTATATGTAAACTTTCAGTCCAAATAAAAGAGCATAATTCAGCCAGTAGCGTTTAGTGGTGGCGTGGCTAATGAGCAGCACTTAACATTAATCCAAAAAATACAATCCTCTTTTTGCTGCTCCAGATTTGCTTTAAAAAGGTAGAGACAGACGAGTGAAAAAGGAAGGAAAGAGAAGAGGAAGAAGTCGCGAGGAGTAAAAGAGGGAGGGAGAGTAGCGAGAGGGAGAGGGAGGCAGGCTGAAGGTTCATATGAAAGAATCTCTTTTGGCTGCTGTGTCAACGTCTGCAGACTGGTTCAGCCTTGGCAGGGCATCTGTGCCTGTGTGTGTACGTGTATGCATGTTTGCAGGCATGCACCGCAGTGCAGCAGCTAAACAGAGGTTACTTTATATAAAAGCCGGGTCCTGGTTGTGCCCTGAGGTCTCTGTAATCTCGCTCTCTGTCACACACACTTGCGCACGAGTACGCCGGAGTGCAAACACACAGGCGGGCACGTAACTACACAAGCACGCTCAAACCCGGAGCTCTGAGGTCGAAGTAATCACACCGAGTCTCTGTCTTAGTTCGCCTTCAAAACACACTGCCACACTCCACCTCTCATTAAACCCAGTGACCTCCTCCGGAGAGAGAGACAGAGCGAGTGACAGCAAGAGTTTGTGTGTGTGTGGCCCTCCACATTAATAATATGTGCATTCAAACATGACCCCAAGCCCTCAGCCACCCACCCAATTAACTGTCGTCAACTGTAGTAAAAGGCCCCCCCACCAAAAAAAAAGAAAAAAGCACACACAGATGCGCACTGTGCCTTCGATGCTAAATTTTGCATCCAAGTGCACACATGCACCCACACAAATAAACAGACAACCGCCAGACCCCAATTACATCAATACTGTGTCTTTTTGCAAATCAGTGTCTGGTATCCCATTCATTTATTCTGCGCACTGTAAACCTTTCTTTCATCCATCTTTTATCCATCTTTGAAGGATCACTGACCCGTATCTATAAATTTCTTTGTCGACTGTATCTGCACATCTTTGCATCCGTCCATCCTTTCGTGGGCTGGTTCTATCTGGCATCTGTGCCTCTAAGGTCTGCCTGAGTCGATCCCTCTGATTTCAGGGAAAAATTGAATTACACGGTGGGCGGAGAAAGGGAGGCGGGCTGTAATTAGCTACAACACAGAGTATGGAGTGGTGGTAAGGTTTTTTTTTTTCCAAGGGGGGAGTTAGTGTCTGAGCCAAAACTGCTCTCACTCAAAGAAAACCTTCACACAGAGGGCAAAGAAAGAGTGAGAGAAGACGCGAGAGGCAGACAGAGGGAGAAGAGAGATTTGAGAGGAAAACAAAGGCGCCCTTTCAAAGTTTTCAGAGTAACAGCTTACTCTGCTGACATCATCAAAGTGAGACGCGATTCCACCGGAGTCGGGGAATTCCCGTGCCGCTGCCACCTCCTTCCTTCTTTGAGAGCCTTTAAGTGGATTACGTTTCCAGCCTTTTCATGTACTGGTATCAGATGCAGCCAGAGAGTGAGACCATGGCTGCCTGCTCTGTCCCAATCTGTCACTGGCCCTGCTTTCAACTGGTGTTTTTTTTTTTTTTATTTGAAGATAACACGCTTAGATGCAAGCACTCCCCCCCTCAAACTTCCTTTTCCTCACCCTGGCTGCTACATTATTGACTGCACTCCTAAAAAGACTACAATTAAGGACTATTCTGGAGTTTTGCGTGTACACTCTTAACGTTGCGGCTCACATCTTTCAAAATGATGGTTCTGGGTGCCAAATGCTGGTGTATAGGCTTAAAACTTGCTTGAGATAGGAAGGCCCAGCGAGCTTAGCCTCTGATTCCTTAAAGTCAAATCACTGCCGTATGGTAATGTGGTTGAAAGAATGGACTGCGACGATGCATTCATGTGCTAGTGGAAAATTACAGCATCCTAGGCTTTGAAGCTAGTTCCTTAACTTTGCATTCTCTGGCTATACTGTTGAAAAATCTGACACCAATTCAATAGATAACGTGGTAGTTTCTTACATAAAAATATCCAAATATCCCTACAATAACACACAAATGCACCATTGTGCTCTGTAAGAATTGAAAATACATTTCTAAGAATCCATATTTTCATCGCACAACAAAAGAAAAATGCTGAATGATGTTCCCTGTGTGGGCTCCCTATATTCAGACTTATTTCTGTAGATAGATGTTGTTCAAATAAATTGTGATTTAAGTTCTTGTGAAATAATTAAAACTGCATTTTCAACCCACAAACATTATGTAACCATGTACAGCCAGCAGGTTTAATTGGAGTGATGTGAAATACTCAGCCTCGGAGTGACACCAGGCCACATGTTAATATGATAATGTAATGATGTATGATGGGACTTACCCTGGATGCATTGCAGTGAGCCATCCTCTGCCCGGATGGTAAACGTCTCCCCCGGGTTCACCTGCACCAAGATCACCTGTGCAAACACACACACAGAGAAATCACACAGTTAGAAAGGGTAGATCAGATTAACTGAGGAAATTCAGACAGTGTCATGCGTAACGCCATCAACACACATCCATCTCCTACAGTGACTTAACAGGACAGACTCTCCGCTGGGCAGCCAATGGGCTTGCAGATGTGACATAACACACAATAAGCATCTCAGCTCTCAGAGTAGGGCGGACGCAGAGAGTTCACACACATATGAATGAGGTGTTAGATAAGCTAATGGTGAGACAATACTGCTGTCTCACACAGCCTCTCTTTCTTCCAACCACACTGACTGGCAGAAAACCACTAAGACCAGTGCACACAAGGTATTACATTATGGAGTGATGCACATATCACAATAAAACACAAAGACAGTGAAGCCAAAACATGTGACACTGTTGTAATTCCCCCAGTGTTTCTGCTGAATATGCCTGAGGGGAGTATTCGTGCACCTTACCGTCATATTCTCCGCATACAGATTGTTGAGAGTGTACACATGGCTGTAGACATGAAACAGGTGACCCTCCATTACACACGCATGTATTCACGCTCACATGCGTGCACGCGCAAGCACAGCGCTGTCTATGCTCTACAGGTGTGCCGTCGTAAAATCCTCATATCCTGCGTTCCTCCTGTAGTGTCTGCATGCTCTCCCATCACAGCGCTAACCTGCTCCTCTCCCTCAAACACACAGATACACACACACTCTCTCTCTCTCACACACACACACACACACACACACTTCCTGCTCTGTCTGCTGCAGCGGCTGCTGTTGCTATGGGAACCCCAGCATAGTACAGGGCGACGCATGTTTCCCAAGGACTGAGAAAACCCCCATATCACAACCATGTGGGGGGTGTGCGTGTGGAGTGAGTGTGCATATGTATTGTTATGCTAAGACATACAAACTAACTATCTTAGTGTGTGTAAAATAGTAATTTGACATACTTTGTATTTTGATTGAATGACTGAGCAATGAAGCCTCAAAATAAGTGTTGATATTAAGTTAGAATAAAAGGAACAAAATAAATTTTCTTTATCATAAAAACAAGCTATTTTTTAAAGCAGATCCTCTTGTACATAAAACAATAAATAAATGCAGATGAGAATATCTCCATTCATGCGTAAACTGTTTATCAAGTCACATAAAGATGTCGAGGTTAATTTATTGTCATTCTACAACACAGTATTGCACAATGAAAAAAAGGTTGAAATCCCTTCACGCTATGCAAACATAAAACATATTTTGAAATATCTATATTCAGTCTTGTGCTAAAATAATAATTTAACAGTAAAAACCACACATATTCTCTGGCTTGGCTACAAACATTTCTTTAATCCAAAATTTTTTATTCAGGCAAAATTTTCAGGGATCAGTTGTGAGACAAACTGAAACTGCAAGAAAACTCGAAAAAATAGTTTTGTTTTAGCAACCTTATCACTCCTTTGCACTTTATTGTGTCATAGGGACTAATAAAACTGATCAGATACCAACAAATCAGTCTAGATTTAAAACTCTAGAAGCAAATGCTGTGATTAGAAACCAACTCATCTTAGTGTACAGATAGTAAAACCCAGGAACACTTTCACTTTTGCAGAAATGAAACTGAAAGAAACCTTCAGTGAAAATTTCTATTGACCTACAGGTCCTGTTAAGACCAAGCTTTAACATGCATCTTGGGCAATCCCATCACAAGTGGACTGCTCTAAGTGCAGATGTGAATGCACGCAAGCACGCTCTGAGGATGCACTGAAAGCCGATCGTTCAGACCACATTTGGAGGTGGTATGTGCTGCATAAGGCCACAGTCTTTGAGCTCTATGCATACATGTGTCCCAGGCCGCACTAAAATACTGCTTACCCAACTGACATCCTCCTATTATGCACAAGTATGCATGCCATACAGGAGCATTACATTAAATTGCAACAATAGATGACAAAATGACAGCGTTGCCTGTCATGTCATACCGTATATATCATGTGTTTTGAGTTTGTCAAAAGTCTTGGGCAATTTGGTTTGTCAGGAACACGGCACAGAATAGACTCTGTCTGTGTGTGTGGTTTAGCATTGCTGCCACAGTGTTTCAAGATAACAACACATTTGGCTTTTGCATATGTATATGATGTCTGTGTTTATTTTCATTTTGAGCAGAGCAGTGGGATACGATCAGAAATGGTCACTCGCGACGCATGTAGAGACACGTGTAGAGACACGTTCTAGCGCCACAAGTTCCAAGCAGGACCGCAGTTCCAGGTCGCTCAGATGTGACTGCAGCACTTTGGCTCTTTATAGGACTTCACAATACACATCACATTGCTTTAATCACAAAATAGAGTTGGGTGGAACACTGTTGCACCCTCACAATGTGTATGATCTCTTTGGTCGCGTGCGCTGAAAGAACACACATACACAGGCAGACACACACATAAACAGGTGTAGGCAGGTAGGCCCGGAGAGACAGACAGGAAAGCTGATAGACGAGCGAGCAGCAGACAAAAACACAAACACAGAAATATGTACTCAGACTCAACACAGACACTTTAGTGCCCACACAGACACAGAACGGGTAAAAGAAACACACACGGTGTAAGACAGACCGAGAAACAAACAAACACACACAAACATGGACACACACGCATGCAGAGTCAAATCTATATAATCATCGGTCTAGATCCCTGATTCCACACTGGGAACTGAGCTTAAACTGCAGGGTGCTACAATAAAAAGATCTCCCTAACTGCTGTGTGTTACAGCCAAAATCCTCCCTAACTGTTATGTGTCGCAGCCAAAACACTCCCACCACGCTTCCTCTGGGCTATGAGGGAACGGGCCGGAGACGATACATAAACATCATCATCACCTTCATCTCTCATCTACCAAAAGAACACGGCGTTAAAATGGCTGCAGGATTAAAAACCCAGGTCAATTAGCTGTGATGCTCTTAATTACGCCGATCGCTTCCCTTCGCCTGCACAGAGCTGGAGTGAGGCTTTGAAGGTGATGCATTTGGCTCTGCAGCATCTGATAAGATCAGTCCGTCAGCCGCTGAATCATTTTCCTAAGTAATTTAAGCTCTGGCCAGGTATCCATCAGTGGAGCCAGTCAGCCAGTTTTATGCTGCATAAAAAACAGCGTCTGAGTTGTGTACGTGCCTGTATGCATCTGTGTTTATTCTTGTTCGTGTTATGTGACAAATGCTTTGCTGTGACGGCTTCATTACCTGTGGCAACAACCCACGAGCCATGCGATGAAACGACAACAAAGACCAAGAGTCTGCGTGACTGTTTGATTTGTAGTCTCGCACGCATCTGGTCGCTGCGCATGTGTGGCAACAGGGGGATGTTGAAAGAGGCGGAAAGGATAACAGAATTACCTGCTGCGCTGCGTCACCGTTAACCATGTGAGGCATGAGAGGGACCTCCCCGTTCAGGAGGGGGGGCGGAGCCAAGTCCAGTGGAATCTGGTCTGTCATCATCATTGTGACGTACATTCATGGAGAAATTCACTGAACTGCCCTACCTGGGAAAGTACAGAGACACAGAGAGAGAGAATGAGGAACAGGGGATGTCAGTGCTGCACATACATGTGACAAAAATACACAGACAACATTTCCATGGTGTCATCATGTAAAGTACATAGAAATGTTTGAAAGGTAAGTCAGGTTAGGGGGTATCCGGCATCGGTTTAAAGCAATCGAACAGGTTTCCAGAGCATCAGAAAAAAACCCCAAAACATCAACAATATTTCGTCCAAACATGAAGGGATTAAATGTGGCTTTTTATGCAAAACACATTTAAAACTTACTTTTTGAAGAAGTTGTTTGATATTTTGTGAAATTTAACACACAGGTGTGTAGTATCGATCGATTCTCTAACTCTCAGCATGAAAGCAAATAAGCGCAAGTCCAAAAATGTCAAAACCTGTAATGAAATATGAGACCAGATTATGCCAAGCCTGCATTAGGCCGTCCTATCATCGCGCTTCTATCAGTGCTAATCATGCAATTTCCTCACCGACAAAGCAATTTTCTACCTCATGCGAGCGTGAAAACATTTTGCATTGTTGAGGAGGTAACCGTTGTTATCTCATTCACAGCCGTCATATGGCTTCCATCCCTGTTTGGATTGGGCACTTGGATCCGGACCCTGATACATTTCTAATAACAGAGGTGTACGTGAAACGCGACAGGTCGCAATGAGCACATTGGAATAACTTTGAATAACAGAAGAATGAGCTACAGACAGAGAAAAAGAAGCTAAAAGAGTTTATTCAAACAAAAGGTGCAGACAAGCGGAGCGGTGAGAGAGAGATGGAAAGATAAGGATGATTTCCCCAGTCAATAACGACAGGACACGACAGACTTGTGTCCGAGATGAAAGAAAATAAACACAATGGGAGAGCAAGGACGTGACATTATTCCAGTGTTTCTGGAAGATTAACATGAGTACTTTCCTAATATGTTGTTTAATACTGCCTTTGCGGAGGCGTATCGGCTTTGGTGAAATACAAGCCACATCATGTCAACATAAAAGGAAAAAAAACCAGACTAAAAAGGCAGAGTAACACAGACGAGAGCGAGAGACTAATTCAAAGCGCTTCATCACTCCAACAATAGTCTTGTTAAATACAGGAGGGATTATAGCGAGTATCCTGTTGGGAAGATTAATAAAAATAAAAAACGGATGAATAAGGCCTTAGTTTGGTAGGTGAATAGGGATAACTGCACCTGCTGTTAGCTGTGTAAATATGGCAGATTAGTATTCCATATAAACGTGCAAACACACAGAAAGATTAGGGCGTCTTTCCGGGGGCTCCTGGGGTCAAATGTGTTAGCCGTCATTGGAGAGTAACCCAGAGAGCTAAATCTGGAGGTGGTTTCTCTGCTTGCATAATAACAGCGGTGAAACCAAAAAGTATAACAGTGAAAAAAAAAAATTTAAAACAACCACCAAAGCCATTCATCTTGAGTGCAAAATAACATGGCTTCACCTAATTGGCTATAGGGCTAAAACAAACAAACAAAAAAACACTTGTGTGGTGGCCGTGCACACAGTCCTCATCAGGGTTTAACCAAGTCACTAACTTTAGCAGTCAAAATGTATATGCTAAACGACATAGATAACACACATCTCCTATACACTTGCATCAGGACTGATGCACACACGCAGACAAACACACACTCACACACACAGCAGATACACAAAGAACTCTTGCAAAGCCAACCAAGCTCACAGAAAAAACGACACATGGACACACACACACACACACACACAGAGACTCATTGCCAGAGGTAGATTACTGAATGACGTCGGTGTTTCAATTCAACACCAGTGAGTGAAAATACAGCTAAAGAGCCGCTGACTAATGGACATAAGCTCCTATAAGCACGCACTCACAAACACACGCAGAGTTTGGATCTGCTTCAGCTTTAAGTAAGTAAAAGAAATCCATTTCTGATATCCATCCCTGACATACGTGCAGATAATATACGTGTGTGCACAATCACACACACACACAGCGCTCGCTCTGCAAACAGCTGCGTGTCATTGCGTGTCTTTTCTTTCAGCTGGTCGTCTTCTAGCAAGTGACGAGGTCTTTGAAAGGGTTAGTAGATCACACAGCTGTGGCTCATACTGTTGCAACATAAACACAGGCAGTCATACCTCACTCTCTGTCTTTTTTCTTTCTGCCTCCCTGACCCTGTCTCTGCATTTAACACTCGAATTTATTTTTGATTTTTTTCTTCCCCCCTCCGTCTCAACCTCTCCCTCTTTCTCCATCTGAGCCCCGTTCCCAGCTCAGCCTGGCCATCCTGTCTTGAACACACACACACACACACACACACACACACACTTGAGTCCAGGACACATCACAGACAGATGGTAACACCACTCTCAGCTCTGCCAGGAAAAAGAGAGGAGCAAGACAGAGAGGAAAGGAGGGAAGAGGGAGGGAATACGCACATGAAGGATCGGCTTGTATGATAAATAGAGAGTGAATGAAGAGGACGGTCCAAGACTTCTCCTCCAATAACCCCGTGTTCTTAAAATAACCTCTCATTTCCTGAAGAAATTCATTACATCTACAGAATCTTCTTACTCACAACGACACAGCCCGAACCACACGTAGAAATAAGATTAAAACAATATGCACTACTTCATGTTCAAGGAACTGTAGTGTTGAGTACAGTTACCAGCAGGAAGCTTTTGTATACAGGAAGTGGGGAATTTTAAACTGGAAAATCCACATTCTAAAAGCGAAAAGTAAAAGCAATATGAAAAAAGCTGTCGTATTACTGTACTTGAAAGCAATACTTTCTATTAGTCAAAAGAAGTAAGCTGTATTGTGCCGCTTATCTTTTTCAAAAGGGTCAGTTCACAACAAATCAAAAACTGTGATCCACCTCTACCAGCATCTAACCATGCAGATAGTTTTCTACATTGCTAATGGTATATATGCATACATACATACAAATACATACCTACATACAAATTTTAAAAATCAAGACTAACGTCTTTTCAGAAATAAAGTCCTGCTATTCTGGATCGCCCGCAGACGTCACTGGCAACAGTTTAGACAGGAACTAACAAAAAAAAACTTCCCATTGACAAAAATCTCAGAGACACATATTAGAACATCAGCTGATAAAACCAAAACTGTCTGCGCGGCCAGACAGCACTAAAGGTAAGAGAGGACCTTTGTTGTGTGGGTTTGTGTGCGTAGGGGCGATGGTCAACCCACGCTCTAGACAAACAGTTGGAAATTTTAGTAAATGCACTCCTTCACTTTCCTGCTGATCTTTGCATGAGACAGTTGTGACACCCTCATGTCAAAAATCATAAAATCTGCCAATGAGCTAAGAAATTATTACATTTTACCTTCTTTGTTTACTCTGAACAAAAAAATAAGATATAAACCATAAGTCTCAATTTTAGAGAGGCTATGCGTTGAACTATTTTTTTGGCCAACCCAGTGGTCCCACTCCCCACACTGAGTGTTTATACTAACCTAACCCTCTACCCTCTCACTGCACAGATGAAATGGCATCGATCTCTACATCTAACTCATGAACTCACTAACTCTCTAAATTTCAGACTGTTCCTTTAAAGCAATTATAGACCAGTCTAGCAGATAAACACAAATGTGTTGTGCTCTGCGTACTGATGTCTCGTTATATAATTTCTTGGCAGTGGCATCCTCTAAATTTAAACACTTTAACCTTTCACTGCAATTTGGAGCAACTGGTGTGTGAAATTGCACAGTGCAGAAAGCGACTTTAAGAAAAAAAAGAAAGCTGATTATCCATTTGTCTACAGACATCTGATTTTGTGACTATTTGCATTGTAAGGCTGAGTGGAGGTGGATGTTAAATGTAGGAAAAATGGAGACGCGCTTTTTGTTTCGCAGTCGCTCCATGTGGTGTGTTGCACGTTTCTGACAGGATCTAATGCACATATCTGGAAACTGAATGTATCAATGACTGAATAATGACCTTTGTTTTCCAGTGGAATCATTACCAGATGGATGCTACTGTTGATAGCTTCAGACATCAGCAGACAAACACACACACACACACACACACACACACACACACACACACACACACACACACACACTGGTTTCCATTCCCCTCTGGAATGTGGGAGGAATAAGGTGTCGATTCCCAGCAGGGATAAAATGTTAAATTGAAAAATTCCATGTTGAATCCTGAAAACAATCACCCACTTGTACGTGTATATGAATGTTTGTGTGCACACGTATGTGTGTGCGAAAGACCGTGAGTGTGCATGTGTGTGTGCGCATGTACACGTGTCTGTGTCATTACACAGAAAGCCCTGTGTAAGCATGGAAACTGCCTCTCTAACATAAAAGATGCATAGAGTAAAACACACACTAAGATGTAATGCAGACACACACACACACACACACACACACACACACACACACACACAGAAGCCCTAGATACTCAGGGGCAGCTCTGACCTCATAACACCACAGTCATTACTCATACAGCCATTCATCATTCACACACACGCCCAATGACTCCAGTTTGCCCATCCTGATGAAGCAAACTGGATATTCACAACCACCTAACAGACTGTCTGACTTACTTCCAGCCGACCGCTTCACACCTCTCTTCTCTGTCTGTGTGTCTCTTCCACCATTCACACAGCCACAGACACGCAAACACACACATTTGTGCAGCCTCCTCTTGAGACCTGTATTCCTTGCTCCAATTTCAGAACTGGTCTTGGAAACCACTCTTGAATTTTTCATATTTAGCAAAAAAAAAAACAAACATAAAATCACATTGACTGCAACAACGCTGATATAAAATACAAATGATGTGCTCTTACCGGCAAGTACTTCTCCTTTTCTGCAAATGAATGAATTATTCTTGACAACAAACACTCTAGCAAGACAGTGAAACTGATCTCATGTCTACTTCTTCTTCTCCTGCAAAACCACAGAGATTTAGTTGCTGACGAAAAAAAAAATATATATACAGTCCTCATCAGGGTTTAACCAAGTCACTAACTTTAGCAGTCAAAATGTATATGCTAAACGACATAGATAACACACATC
>JBAJHX010000115.1:6968765-6987163 GCA_037176925.1 Amniataba percoides
GTGTGTGTGTGTGTGTGTGTGTGTGTGTGTGTGTGTGTGTGTGTGTGTGTGTGTGTGTGTGCGCGCACATCTGTTTGTAATATGACTGCACAATGGCAAAGATTTACTACATGAGCTGACTCAAGTATGGCTTATTAGACTCCAATAATGTCAAACCAGGACTTAACAGAGAGCTGGAAAGGGAGGGGAGGGGGGGGGCTACCTGTCTCTACTGTCATCACACGCACACAGACACATGCATTTGCACAACTACACACACGCAGAATTTCTTGACAGACCGCCCAGCCTTGTAGGCCAAAGCTCGCCAAGGAGAAGGAACACAGTGATCTCATGTGGGAGTATATATAAGGAAAGTATCTACCCTAGGGCAACATATATTCACACACACACGCACACACACACACACTTCCTGGTTTGTTTCTGTCACCTGGAGGCGGAGGAAAACAACAAGACTTCTGGTTACAGGCCAGCGAGTCAAGACTACGAAGACAATGGCCACAGCACATATGACTCACCATACAACAAAGACACACACACACACACACACACAACCTCCCTTGGGTTAGGCTTAGAAAAGAACATTCCCTCATTATAGCAGCACAGCAGCAGTTCAAAGGCGGAGTAGGAACGCTGCGCTGTTACTATGGCTCTAACTGGCTGCGATCCTGGACCATCGCACCGACTACTGTCACAATTTATCATACTGACACACTGACCAATGGCCTGGCAAGCCACACACGCACGCATGCACACATTACGCTGACAAGCCAACGATGATGTCAGTTACAGACTATTACAGGATCATCTGTAAGTGACCGTGTAAAGGCACGAAACCAAAGCTTAGATGTAGCACTTTTAATATACAGTATCACACCTCTCAATTATAAATAGATAAAGACGATGAGACATTAAAAAAAAATTAAAAAACAAACTGCCCACATAATGTAAATACAGGGAAAAAGCACAACAAAATCTAAATATGTGACTTTTTAAAAATGAAAACCAGTTCTAGCTCTCACAAGCTGATCAACTTTGGTTTCGTGTGAAGCAGTGAATCCAGCACAGCCTGCTCTGAGGACAGAAACGATGTAGTTTTGATAACAGAGCTGCAGTAACTAAGTATGATACTGTAGGAGGTAGCCCCCCCACCATGTAGAGCTCTGAGCTTTTTATTGAATTCAGAACTTGATGGGGAGCCAAGAACGTTTGCATTTGAGCATGGGAGTTAATTTTTCATCTTTGGGAACAGTGTGCATAAAAAATAATCGAAGCTCAAAGTTCCTTAAATAGCTTTTCAGAGGAGCTGGATCACATGGAGCTGGTTCAGGTGTCATCATGTGGAGGGGGGTGGAGTGAAGTCAGCTTACCAGACTTCTATAGATTTTCAGCTTTGATTAAGGCCAGCAAGTCTAGGCTACTTTAACTGTTCATGAGCATCACACACCCAAATATCTGACAGAACTGCCTGCAGTTAAGATATAATGTCAGGAGTGTAGGTGCTTTTTTTTGACAAGAAGAATTCATCAGATTCGGCTGTATAATTTTTGATAAAGTAGAGGAAGTTAGTCTGTCTGTCAGTCTATCGGTCTGTAAGTCACTATTATCAAATGATGCATCCCTTTGAATTTAATCAAATTACCTGACCTTGTTTGGCATCGCACTCAGGCTGTCAACTGTACGCACCATGAAATATAATATGTGCAGATATCTGAAAACATACAGGACGCCTAGGTTATGTCCTAACTATTATGATGGCCCTAAACCCAGGTGATATGTGGTGTCATATCCCAGTATACTGTATACAGATAGTTCATCAATTCATTCTTGTCCAGACAGTACTGACTGGATATCATCATCACCTCTGTGAGAAGAATGAGATGCTTTGCAGTACGTGGCTTTGTAAGGTAGGTCAGAGGAAGGCCAACAGCACTAAAGCTGCCTTATCTGGAGTGGTGAAACACACACACACACACACACACACACACACACACACAAGAAATAGCACGCAGCTCTCCAGCAAAAATCCGAGTCAAGTCTTCGTCTGCCTCAAATCCCTCATGCGTTTGGTATGACGTCATGCCGTATACTGCTGGGATGTGTCATTGGCTCATATCTCTTAACTTCAGTGTGCATATACTTGTGTGTGTGTGCGCTCATTCCCATAAAAGTTGAGAAGGCAGTAAATGCTATATGTCAAGTAGGCGTGTGGGTGTCTTTCGTCTTACCATTAGCTTCCAGTAAATACTATAAATGTAAATGTGAGCGAGTGTGTGGGTGTGTGTGTGTGTTTCCATATAACACGAGCAGGCAGTGAGCGCCACGATTCTAAATTTTCCAGTCAGCGTTACTGAGCTCCCAGCAGACAGGGAGGGCAGACACACAGTCATCCTGCCGGTATAATGCCAAGTCTTACATGTCAGTGTCTCGCATCTGTTTGCCGTTACACACGCACACAAGTATGCACACTCACACACAGGACGCACCGAAATACGCGTTCGACCACAAACACAGACACACACCAACACCTACGCTCGCACAGCTCGGTGCAAAGGAGATCTATAACTCCCACGCAAACCACCCACACACGTTCATGGACAGAGAGAATGCAAACTATTTGTGAATAAATGAAGTTTAAATCACATTTGAATGCTTGAAAAGAGGCTTCAAGTCAAGAATATGAGTTCTTACTGTTTCAGGAATAATATTTGCTGTCAACCAAGATGTTTTCAGACCCTTTTTACAACTTTTGTCTTACTGCAATCTTTTCCATTTAATGTGCACCTGCTTGCAACAAATGAAATCAGTGCCTCATAATCAATAATGACACGAGTTCTAAGAGCTCTCAGAAAACAAAGAGCATCAAGCTAAGTCCCTTATTGAACTGTATACTTGCCATTTTGCCCTAAGCAGCCCTTTCACATTAACAGTCTTTAAGTATAAATTCCCACTACTGGAAATGCACACATGCAAACGCACACACACACACACGCTCCTGATCTGTCAGGATTTGGCTCCTCCAGCAGCAGTGACAGTGTGACTGTTTTGGCCTTTGAAGTCAGGAGTCAGTAAACCTCTGGGAAACTGGCTTCGATTCCTCACCCCGTCTCCACCCCTCGGTCTCCAGCTAAAGAGCAGCTTCCCGAAAAGCCTCATTACGGAGTCAAGAGAGGAGCTTCTCGTTATAATGATCTATTCAGAAAGCCTTGGGCCTTTGTGTCAAGTTAAGTCCGGAGATAGTATCTTCTTTTGGGAAATGTGCGCTCATTTCAAAAGCATCACTCATTCGTGCGTGTCTTTAAAAGCATCTCCGTCTCCTCAGCCCCCTTTTTCCCAGTGACACGCCGCACTGTTTGGGATTAAGACTCTGGGTTTTAGCTGAGGAGATATTCTGACTTAGGAGTGAAATTGAAGAAGTCCATCATGCTTAGAGAGACAAAAAGGAAAGGAGAGACACATTTTGAGAAGGGGGAAAAAAATCCACAGACTTGAGTTAAAACACCTTTCTCTTATAGCTACTCACATCTGTGCACTCTGAAACAGAAAAATCCTCAGGCCCAGCAGCGCCAGCAGCAGATCCACGTGGAAGACAGAACAAGCTGGAGAGAGACAGAAAGAAAAAAGGCAGAAAAGAATAAACATTTGTCATCTCTTCCTCACCTCAAATGGCTGTCTGTGTTTAGAGAGTGCCCTCATCATCCCTTTTCATTATGGGAAAAAAAGATGGATTTTAGAGTCCCAGAGACAGACAAAAACAAAGACAGAAGACTTTGAAAGCACAATGTTAGAGCATGACTTATGGGAAAACTGACATCGCTTTTGTGTGTGATTAATATGCTGTAGGTGTATGTGGCGTCCATAGGAGAAGGGCACACGGAGGGCAACGCTGGCGTCCTGCGTGTACGGCCTATATATAAAGTCCTGACGCCTGAGGGTAGAGGAGCCCGCATTCCTCTGATTCAGCCTAAATGATGGATACCTCAGATACCTTCCCCGCGCTGCGCCACGGTCTCTCTTTTAGCGTCCGAGGCTGAATCTCAACACTCATCACCTCCTTTGCCCCTTTTTACTCACTCATGCCAGAAAATGTGCCACTTGATCCCCCATACCTCCTCGGGATGCAGCGGCAACACACACCGTGTGAATGGACAACTGTTTTCTTCATTTAACAGTAAAAATAGCTTTATGCATTCTCAATATTAGAAAGTAGGGCAGCAAATATTTTCGTCATCCATCGGTCAGTTTCAGTATCAATTGTTCTGTCTTTTAAATACAGAATATAGCAAGAAAATTCCAATTAACATTCATATTCCAATGTTATTTTTCCTAAATGTCCAAAAGAAGTGTACTAATTCATCAAATACTTTTGCTTGAAAGGGTGATTAGATCATCAAATATATATTTTCTAAAAACACTTTCACAGAATCCTTTAAATGAAAGCAGGCAAAAACATTTTGATATCAACTTTTCAACCTCAAATATGGTAAAATAGGTGTGATTTAGGTGTTGATTGTGCAACTAATTATCATAAAAAACATCCCTAAAACAGTATTTCTTTCAATCAGTGGTTCCAAAAGTGGGTTGCAACAAATCTAAGGGGTCATGAGATAATTAATGTAGGAAAAGAAGAGAAAACATATTTCTGCTCGACCAAATTACAATTATTTTTGGAGATTCTTAATATTTCCTTTGGTTTGTTGTGTAGAACTTACTAAAAAAAGTTTTACATAAAAACCGGTTGTCATGAGGACATGAAGAGTCACAAGCCACAGAAGTTGGTGCAGAATATGTAATTAGTTCCTTAGCTAAATGACACGTTGTGCACTCATTGTAAATAGACTGTCAAGGATGGAAGCAAGGACGGAGGCAAGAAAAGGAATCAAGGAAGTGAGGAGCCTACTAAACAACAAAGTACCAAAATATTCCTTGTGCAACTTAAAGGGCAGATGACGGAGGAGGAAGAGGCTACGCGTCTATTTGTTGTGTGAGTCTTTGGCTCCGATCCACGTCTCTGAACTTCAGCTTTCATGTGCACGAGGGTGTTCGTATATACAGTATCCGAGCGCGTGTGAACATGAGCATGAGTGAAAGCATGTGAGGCAGCACGTGCCTGAGTGAATCAGTAAGAAAAACACAGAAACAATTTGACTTTTAATTTCCTGAAAGTTGACATTACAATGATACAGAGATTTCACCCATCTGTAACGGCAATAGCTGGGAGGAGGCTAATGTTAATGATTGTGAAGTACAAACTTTTTGTGTGTGTGAGGGTGTGTTTGTGTGTGAGGGTGTGTTTGTGTGTGCTGTATGTTTTGGCCCCAGAACTGTGGGAGTGCCTTTATCAACAACAACAAAACAGTCCAAGCCCTCCCAGAGGAGCCGAACGCTAAAAGTCACTCTGGTTCCCATGAGCGCGCGGCCCACGCAGCCCGTCACCAGATCGCGTTGGTTTTCTATTGTGAAACTCTACACAATGTTGCTGCAAATAAACCAGTAAATCACTGCTTTAACCGCAACGTCACTACGGTGAAATTACAGTGTAATTACACACAAGGCCACATCAATGTAGTCAACATGTTGCCGGTCCTGTCTCGGTGTTTCTGAGATGAATGCTCTTAAAAGTCAGCCTTTAATCAGGATGCAATCAAAAAGTACAGACTGGAAACGCCAGATTATGGGATTGTATTATTATTCTAATTGTAGCTAATTTTACCTTAGAGTATGTTGACATTGTATGCTCTAAACGTAATTTAAGAGGCTATTTGTGCTCAATTCCCATGTGCAGTTATGAGTTACAGAAAGTTTCCTATCTATGTCTTAATAAAATACATTGAGTTGACACAGTGTCTGTTTTGAAGGAGGCATGTAGTTCATAGGGTGACTAACAGGAAAACATCACTCATCTTTAGAAAATTAAGATGCCTGCCCTTTGAATATCTAAGATCTAAATTAAACCATTGACTTAATGTTTGCGTAATGTGGGAAAAGAAATGCCAGGAGGAGAAAAGACACAAACATTACATAAGAGGGAATTGACCCAATTTATGAGCAAATACAACAAAAGTGGAGATTAAATTTCTGCATTCCAACACCAATCAAGATAATACAGATATTCAGACGCTTTTGTAAGCTTTTTTCTCCATGACAGACTGTACAAGTTTAAGTATTTATTTTAGGGAAGCACTGATCCAGTTCACTTGGCCAGTATGGGTGCAGATATTGGCCAGGTATTGATCACCGCTTTACCAGTAACTGGCTCACATTTCACCCTCTTGAAATAACACTCTCATGCCCACATATACCACACTGAGCTGAGTTAATATTGTTTCTTCAAAAGCGATTTCAGCACGAGTATTGGAGGAAAAGATCCACAGGCGTTGATCTGTGTGAAAATGGAGTCTAAAGTTCACCTGAAGCTAATTAGGACTCAGATAAAGCGGTTGAGTGGCTTTCAAAGTTGCGGTATTTTTATTACAAGATTCCCTCTGTGTGTTACCATCCCTCTCCCATGACTCAGCGAGCAAACACTGTCTGTAAACACAAAGAGTGATCTCTCAATTATTCAGTACGCTTGTAACTGTAATATTGGGCAGATTACATGCTGTACTGAGGGTTCACTTTTGGAGTGTGGCGCTGGCTGATAACAGATGAAAGCGCTTGTGAAGTCTGCGTCGTGCACCCTTTGGAAAAAAGAACGGCAGCACCAAAATGAATAAAATAGAAAGCCAAGAAAGCTACAAAGATGGCAACAAAAAAAATAAAGAAGGGAAGGAAAGAAAGAGCCGGCAGATCTCGGCGTGCAGGTGATGTGGCCCCGGCCGCAGCTGCACAACAAGCTGTCTTTGATTCGCTGCAGTTCAAACACATAGCAGGAGAATCACCTCACTGATGAAAGAACGCCAATGATATCAAACTACCACATCTCAGCCCTCCCAGGCGAGGGGCACACACACACACACACACACACACACACACAGTAACACACCGAAGGGTTCTCAGAGAGTAACGGCGAAGACAGCGTTATAAAGGCAATAATGCAGGCAGCAGTTTGTATCCTGCACAGTTTATGATGGACAAATATTTTACACACACACACAAAACCAGACATTCAGTTTGCATGAGACAGTGCCTCTAATGTCTCTGGTGTTTCCCCCCCCAAGGGACCTGTACCTGGACAGATGAGAAGACAGAGCAAGAAGATACGGGGGAGAGAGGGGGGGGAGAAGAAAGTGCTGTCAGGGGTGTCTGAACAGATCAGAGGACAGATGAAGGAGAAAGAGAAAGACAGGGAGAGGGTAGGATGGGCAAAGAGAAAGAAAGAAAGAAAGACAAGAAGGGAGCAATATGGGCAGACTAAAAACTGTTGCTCCTGTAAAACAAATTAAAACCAGTGAATCCTTCCAGCCTTTAGTCGTTATACATGTTTAAGGCTGACTCCAGAAAAGCAAAATAGCTGGGAGGAGGGGAAGCCATGTTTCCATCCAACCGTCAAGGGAATTTTGAGTAAACTCTCCAAACATCCAAAAAAAAAACCCAAATGCTACAATGCTTCATTTCCAACAGCTGGGCTTAAGCGAATAAACAGGCTTCCTGAATGTAAAAAAAGAAAAGAAAAAGAAACATCCACGAGGAAAATGGAAAGAGGGAATCTGTTATTGTCTTTTACTGTCAGCAAATGTTGCTCATATTTCATCCTTTCATGCAAAACTGGTCAAAGGGAAAACATGTGCAGTTATATTTAAATGCTAATGCACACTCTAATGTCCGTGCAGCCAGGAGAGAAGACATACAGATGCAAAAAGCAACAGGTGTGACGCGTGTGGGCTGATTTTTAAGGAGTCTGACAGACAACGTTTCATGCCGTCTCCAGGCTCCTGCACGGTGGAGCTGAACCACGCGACCGATCATGCCAAATCCATACGATTTTTCAAATGAATCCACTTAAAGTCGGAAAAATGTTTTGCATGATTGGTGAGATTGTATCTAAATTGTAGCCTTCCTTTAACGCAGCAGAGACAGAGAAATGCCTCTGATGTCTCTCCAAGACATTAGAGAAGGAAAAATGAGCGGGAAAAAAAAAGACCCTTGTTTGAGGATTTCTTGGGTCTCAGCTCTCAGCACGACACGGCTTTAACTACCAGTCGAAGTTACTCTCATCTGTCTGGTGTCTGTGCATGTCTGTCTCACAACAGGGACTCCAGCACTGTATGTAACCATGGCAACCGCAAGGATGTAGCGCTGACAATTATAGGAAGTGATGGCATATCATACAGACGCCATACACACAAACACAAAGAAAACCATCCTCCCTTGATCAAAGTGAGGGAGAAGTCACACTGTTGGTGTCCTCGAGAGTCAGCGGGGACCCTGCTACTGCGTTTTGTTGTTGTAAAAAGACACTTTTGGGAAGGTGAAGCGAGCACACTTCATTCTTTTGGAACCTTCGCGTTCGCGAGTCCTCTTGGCAAAGGAGCAGTTCAAGTTCAACGCGTTGCTCAAGGGCAACTTGACCTGTTTACTTTACGTTTGTTTACTTTCCTCGCCCTGCCTTTCTCAATCCAGCAGTCTCTCTGGTTGTGAGCCCACCGCATCTGCTGCAGCCGCCCATCACAAACCCTCATCCCAGAAAGGACGAGGCCTCCTTGTGAGTACATTACGTAAGTTCGAATTTGTTAGCATAGCACTTATCTTTTCTGTGAAAATGCAGTGAAAGTGGGGTGAAAAGGCAATAACAGACATGATGAGTCAGGCCCAAATTGTTATGAGGCAGTGTGAAGATAGATGGATAATTTGGATTAAGTCCACTTGGTTGAGCAGAGGACAGATAAGGATAGACAGGCGAGGCAGTGAAGGCACCAATATATAAATATATATATGAAAAAAATAAGTTAAATATATGTAGTGCCCTCAAATATCAGCAGTGGAGAGAAAAGGTATGTTTTTTTCTCACAACATTTCACAATGTATCACATTTCATTGACTTGAAAATGACCCTTGTGCGGCTCTGCACCTCTGCAATGGGGGAACAGCAGCACCAGTGCATGTAAAGCAGAAAACTACGTGTCATAAAATGCACCAAATGAGTAAGTATGAGAGAAAAATACAGAGCAGGTGCACACAAGATTTTGTGTGGAATTAGCTCTCGCTTACGGCAAATTGAGTTGCACTGAAGTCCACTGTGCTGTAAAGAAGTTATACACACACACACACACACACACACACACACACACACACACACAGAGCCACTAGTGGTCAGACTGGCAGGCAGGAGGGAAGCTTGAGTGTGCTGAGATCTGACCAGTTCACCGTATACTGACTGCCAACAATCCACCGCACACACTCAGCAACACACACCACTGTACTGTCCAACCGCAGCTTCTCTTTGCGAGTGTGTGTGCATGCATGTATGTCTACGCGTCCCTTTGCATACATCCGAGTGTGTGAGTATCTGTGTGAGTTTGACCTTGTTTTTGTGTCTGCACCGCAGGCCTGTGTGTCCACATATACGCTGTGTGTCCCTGCGCGGGTGACTGTGTTACAGCGTCCTCCGACTGTGCATGCATGGGAGCGGCGAGTTAAAGACACAGTATAAACAATGTAGGGACTCCCTTGGCGTGTGTTTACTGACCGAGATAAAGGCTGTCATTCCTCTCTCACCACCAGCCTACTTCCTCCTCCCATCCAACCAGAGAGAGGGAAGAGATGCACTTAAGCCTTGGCAATGTCAGAGCGATCTTATCTTGCCAATAAAGCCTCCTGAATGGATTTAGATTAAACGGAGAGAGGGTAAAAACAAGAGAGGGCACACTGGTGCAACGGGGTCACTTCCCCCACCCCTAAGAGAGACTCCTACTCCTCCTTTTCTCCTCCTCCCACCTCACATGTTAATGTACTTACAGCTCTGCAAAACCGTCACTCTGCCCAGAGATGCTGGCTGGCATAACAAACAGGGGCAAAGCCTGAAACAGTCTCTCCCACTATTTCCCATGCTGCACTGGAGGTATTTCCGTGGTAAAAGCGAATTCCCAGTGCGGATCAAATCATTTATCCGCTTCTCTGTCTTTCTACTTCCCCTCGCTCCGTGAGTTTTGCTGGATTACTGTCATCCTCTGTCTGCCGCTTTCCCCTCACGTCTCCTCAACCCACTCTATCTCGCCGTTTCTCCATCTTTTTTTCTCCCCTTTCTCCCTCCCGCCGCCTTTCTCCATCTGTGGTAAGCAGTGAGACGCATGGTCTGCCCACACTGACCAGTAAAAAGCAGCCCTTTGCCTCTGTCATTTAGCCGGCATGTCTGTTATACAGCTCAGGATGTTGCAGGCCAGGACATCCCACTGCCTCAGCGGGCAAAGACACATAGACCGTCTAATTATGACGTCACAGGATTGGATTGGCCTTTTGACCTTCCCAGCGAGTCACCCCCCCCCCCTTTCTGCTGGCTATATCTGTATGCATCTTCTGCTTCTGTTCCCCAGTCTTTTTAACCACTTACACAAATTTACACCTTGAGGAACTGCAACCACAGGCTGACTCTATAAACTCAGAAACGCTATTAAACGCATCTTAATGCGGCGCAGGCTTCATCTGCTTCCACTGCGAGTGCACACAACAGAGGAGAGGAGTAATGAAAAGAGCAGGAGGAGTAAAAAAGGGGAGCAATAAAATATTTTTAGCCTCAGACCCATTCATGTCTCGAACCAGGGCCAGGAAGAACCACACTGCCATGACTATGAATGGTACTGTTAGTTAGTTAGTATTTTCTTTCTCCTTCTTTCTTTCTTTCTCTCTCTCTCTCTCTCTTTCACTCTTGGCAAGTGCCCTTCCACTGGAGGAATGCCTGGTGCAGATTCAAATGTGTGTGTGTCTGTGTGTGTGTCTGTGTCTGTGTTTGTGTGTTCGTGTGAGTGTTGTGTGGAGTCTGGACAAAGAGAGCCAGTGTGGACAACGGAACACAATCAGGCACTCAATGGATAGCCATTAACTCATCGCACACAAATGCACACAAACACACACACACACAAATTCCAGAGTCCACAGACGAGAAGCGGTGACATTCAGGCCAGAGCAACCAATCAGCACGCTCTTTTTTTTCCGTGGCAACAATGGAGCCAGTCAATCAGCAGCAGAGGATGATAGGAGATCAAAAGTGCCTCGGCTCCTGGTCCCTGTCTCACTAATCTTCTCCCTCCTCCTTTCATTCTCATCCTTCCTCCTTTTCTCCCAGGGTGGATCCCTCAGTGGTTAAAGGTGGTTGGAAGAGTCCATCGGGCACAGTCCACCTCCTACACACCCTTGCGTATGAATCACCCCATTGTGGGCTTGTAGTGTTCGATCTTTAACGCTGGTGCATGCAATTTTTGGAACTCCTCTGTGTACTGGCTTTATTTTGACAACCGCACACAATTACCTCGTGCACTTTAATTTGTAGCCCACTCGGGGTGGGAACGAGCTAAAAAGGAAAGATCTACAGTGAATGCAGACAATGTTTCAGTATCTTTGTTTTATCACTCGTAACTAACTCTCCAACTCACATCTCAGAGGTATAATAAATGTTAAACATTATCTACATCTGTGACAGTGGTGCATCTTAAAGACACAAGACACAGAAAAGTCATTAGGAACAGAAACTGAAAGTGAACAATGAGGTTGTGGGCTGAAATGTTCCTCAAAAACATCCTGGTTGACCTTTGACAGACTATTGCAGACTGTTGCTGTGGTTCAGCGTGGACACAGCTTTCTGTTTACTGCTAACATTAAAGATGCGCTTTTGGTTTTGGTTTCAGCTAATCTCACTCAACTGTCAGCTTGTTTCTGCCTGCAGGGGCGAGTCCCATCAGATTCTCTATTTCAGGAATCGTCCAATAATATGAGATTAATGTTCTCCAGGTGTACTTTTTATATTGAAAAATACAATTCAAACAGGGAGATCTTTTAGATCACTTCAAGCTTGAAAGTAAAGCTAGTTAGCTTGAAACGTTCCTAGTCAACTTGTAATTTTCACCTTTCCAAAGATCTCAGAAGCAGATTTCCTAAAAGTCCTAAAAAGACTTAAATATAGCATTCACTGATTTAAGGCCATAAATGATAAAGTACCTTTTTAACTTTAGATGCTCTCATGAGAAAACACTTGCCTCAATGAGATGAACATGACTAACTTTTTACACGGTTATGAATATTTAAGTGAATGTTGGAACATATCACTATCAAAGGAAAGCCATAAAACTGACAGCAGCTTTGTCAACATCACCCACAACTACTTCAAGCCCGCTTTAGGCTACCACTACAGCTGACTGCTAGTCAACTCAACTCAACCTTTTCCCCGTAATGGTAGCCCACTTTCATGGTTCGCCACAAACCACAACGTGCAAAATCAACAGGTGAACTGTTCGCAACCAAACTTTGAAGTATCTCCTCTCGCCCTGTCTTTGACTTCTACTTTTCTGTGCGTCACTCTCTCTTTGTAAATGCAGACTAAAACAGAAAAAGATGATAGACGAAAATCAAATTAAGCCCAAAGTGCCTCCCTGGGTTGATGCTGTTTGCATCTTTCTCTCAACAAAAGTGGGATTTGTCATATGAAGGTTACT
Source organism: Amniataba percoides (assembly GCA_037176925.1). NCBI lineage: Eukaryota > Metazoa > Chordata > Actinopteri > Centrarchiformes > Terapontidae > Amniataba > Amniataba percoides. The sequence goes on from JBAJHX010000115.1 coordinate 6,981,347, forward strand.
GCTATGAAGGTGTTTATTAAGAATCTGATTTTAAAAAAAGTTGGCAAAAAGCAGTGATAACCAAGTAGAACATGTAACCTTGGCTTATTGAGACGCACAAACACACTCACACACACACACACTTCTCACTATCACACTCACACTTTCCCTGTCACGTCTTCATTTTTAGCAGCCGGCAGTGTTACATGGAATCTGAGACGACCACCCACACACACTCACACACATATGCTGCTGGGAAATGTGAATGACTGTGTCACTAAAAGTGCCATGAACACGCTAAATACAAAAGTGCCTTGTGCTGCAGCGATGAGTAACTTGGGGCTTTTGTGTATCTGCCTTCGTGTGCGCGTCGACGTGCGCGTGTGCGCGTTTGCTTTGCGTGTTGCTCAACTCAGGGCAGGCGAGCACATGTGAGTGCAGAGAGCTCCATAAATCACACTCTGAATCAATTAGAAAGCATAAATGTGAGAAGTCCTACAGCAGCCGGTGGCCTGGTACACAGTTTAATGCTGGCTTGATTACAAACACACCACACCCATACACACCAGACGAAGAGCCAGACTCACACAAACACACACAAACAGAGAGAGAGGGTGTGGGTAATTGCACATGAAAGCAATCCAAAAATGAAACTTAATGAAATTTTGGATTCTGTCTTCTCTTTCTGCTCATTGCTCTCCGTTTTTTCCTTTTTTTTAATTCCCATCTTACGTAAAAGACACACGCATGCACACAAAACGCTTATTCAGACACGGTGTCTCATAGACAGTCAAAACACAGTAGCAGGGTGTTGTCCTGATTTAACCTGATTTAAGAGGTGTGGGTTTATCCGTTTTAGTTCAAACACCTCTGTTACTTTGCTGTTGCATAACTGTTTTACTGACTGCACTCCTCTTGTATATTACATTGCATGTCTGTGCTGGTGTTGCATTCACAGATTCGTAACATCTGAATTTATGTAACTGTGTATTTTCATTGACACTCCCTTAGTTAGAAAACTAATATATCACATCAAATGGGAGTGTTTATGAGTAATATTGTACATGATTCCTTATTAATAAAAGAAAATTAAATTAAAACTTGCAGTCACATGAGTGGCTATTTCCCATAAGGCAACTCAATATCATCGTTACACCCTTCACACCTGGTTAACGCCCAGGTCTTTCAAACTACACACTCCCAGTTTGCACCAGAGGCTTTTTGCAGTCTCCGAACCAAATACGATAAAACCCCATCTTTATCAGGTTTGTTTTTTTGGGAGGTTAATTTCTCCCTTCAGAGCTGCAGAGGACAGTGAAGGTCTCACAGAAGCAGAGGGAGTAGTAATCATCATGCCAAGTAAACTGAAAGTTTGTTTTTGAAATGCAAAACTAATGAAATGAACACTGGTCTACAAAAATGACACATCGTCATCATTAACAACAAGCTTCTTTTGCTCCAACTTGTGCAGACTACTTAAGTCAAGTCAGGCCAAAAGCCTTTAACTGGGGAAAAAAAGGAAGAACAACTAAAGGGGGACCCCTCATGTAGTCCTCTTGGAGGAAGGGATAGATTATTATTTTCATCATCGATTAATCTAGCGTCAGTCCTAAATATTCTGTTTACTACAGTGAAAGACCAAGAAAGGCAGCAAAAGCTCATGTTTGGGAACCTGAAACCATCAAAATGCTTGCAATTGTTTGCATGATAAATGGCTGAAACGATTAATCAGTTATCAAAACAGTTGCAAATCACTTACTTTTTGATCAACAAATTCATTAATCTCTCACTGGGTGCAGCTCTAACTCTAATCCTCGTTAAGCAGATGGGGTATCGGCCGGATGTGACTGATCCACAGTTTTTTTAAAAAGCGTTGCCTTCTGAGTGAAACAAGGCGTTGTGAGTCTGTCTACCTTTCGTGACTCAGCCCACATCTGTCTGCACTAAACCACCACAACCGCAGCCATTACCCCATTACATCAGGACACTCCCTGTATGTTCCAATGGGATATTGTTGCTAGGCACGTACTGTCCTTCTGCACCTATGTGGGAAATGAATAAATCCCAGATTGATATCGCACATGCACGCACACACGTCTACAAAGTTGCACACGGAAAGCTTGGGAACAACAAGCACCTGTGAAAAGACGCACATCTGTGAGGCACCGAGAGAAACCGCGGCTCGTACCAACACGGCTCCAAAAACGGACACAGACTCTGTCGCCCATCCGCCCACCAGTCCGCCCACAAACCATCCATCCGAGCTGGGAAGCAACACACCACCGAGCTGATCGGGCAACTTATCTGGGAGTTAAAAAACACATAAAACAACCTCCTCCGCAATGTGCAGATGAAAGGAAAGGAGACAGGAGAGAGGAGGACGCCAGTGATAAAAAGAGTAATGGTGCAAACAGGGGAAGGCAAGGGCTGCAGTTATTAAAATGTCTTGTCAGTTCAAATGGATTAAAATGATATTAGTGGCCCTTTAAATGTGGATAATGGCAGGGAAAGGATGCTTCTTTTGATATACTGTCATCATTTTGGCACCAAGAATGAAAACCACAACTACCGCTGATCACTGGAGGAGGAAGGATGCAAACCGCACGGCTCCTCTCTCTCTCCGTCTCTCTCTCCCTCTCTCTCTCCTGAAGTGTGAATTTACTAATTTTCCCCCTGTGGGTTGAGACTCTTGGATAAGTTTACATACGGAGTCGATGTCTGGCCTCGAGCTAGTTCAACATCATGTTTCACACCGAGCGAGGCATTCTTCTGCACCTCTCCATCCACGAGGAAAGGTGAAAAATACAGGGCCGTTTCTCTCATACGAAGATTATCACACTTCCAAATGACCTTTTTCTTAAAAACACATATCGGTGCAGCTTGAGAAGGTGCAAAACATACACACACAAAATCAGCCACATTATTTGCTAAGTCTTCTCTTTTATTACAGAGCTGTCATCAAGAGAAGACTCTGTGTAGGACTGAGGCTAATGATTCAATATCAACTAATCTCTCCCTTAGTTTTTCAATCCTTTAATGGATCGGTCTATCAAATGTCAAAAGATCCCATATCCCGATGATTATCTCTTTAAGACAAATACCCACAGTCCGAAACCCAAAGACACTACATTGCAATAATGCGAGAAGAAAAGCAGCGAAACTCCACATTTAAGAACCCGAAACCATCAGATCTTTGGCATTTCTCCCTTGAAAAAAAATGGATTAAAGTTGTCAAAGTTGTCAAAAGGGCTGCAGATGAATTATTTTGCAATCCCTTGTGCAAAATATTGCCTCATTCATCCATTTTTGCCAGCAATTATTATTGTCATTCAAACCGCATTCTCACTGACCCACTATTTCCTATCGCTTCTACTCATCTGCTTATCTGAGTAAAATAAATAAATATATACAGATTATGATGGGCTATTTTCTGACACTTTATAGACCAATCAACCAATCAGGAAGATCAGATAAAAGATAAAAGAAAAAACTGTTAGCTGCAGCATTACGCAGAGATTAGGTATCAGAACAGAACATACAGAGCGACAAAAAGAAAAGTCTGCATATTGGACAAGCTTGAGCCCAAAGCTGATGGTTATTTTTGCTTCATAACTGGTTAAAACCAGTCACTGATTATTGTAATTGTGGTTGAGTCATCTTCAGTTAATCAATTAAGAGACTCTATTTAAGATCATTATTATTATGTTGTAGCGGTGGTGTCTGTAGGTGAGTGTGTGTTAAAACGTTGTGTTGTTAGTGATGGGATGTAAATGCTCTCTCTCTCTTTCTCTCCGTCTTTCTCACACTCACACACACAAACACACAAACTTCCACATTCCCCACAGTTCGTGCGGAGCGGTCTTTGTGGCCTTCCCGAGAGTCAGCGTGTCCGGCCAGGCTCGAGTTACGGCCGACAAGATCCTCTCACTCACTCAGTCACATTTTCGGGCATCCATCATCTTTTAGACACGTCAACCGAACGGGCCGGGGAGAGAGAGCACTGGTTTGTTACTCCTCTTTCCTTTATGACTCATTCTTGTTACTCTCCACCATCTGTGTGAGCAGGAAAAAGCCACGCAACAGAAAAAAAAACAATGTGTCATGTCTCAGGTTAGGGTCTCTGAGCAAGACATCCCATGTGCGGCGATGCTTTGTGATTATTTCCATTCAACCACTGTGCTGAAAATGAGAGAAAAGGGAAAAAAAACAAACAATAAAAGCTAAGGTGACTGATCGATTCTAAACAACGCTGCTCAGCTTCAACAATAGGTTGAGTCTGACAAACACCTGCAGAAACGCCTGAGCACACATCCAAGAGCACATAACACAAAGACCAAAGGCAAACACACAGTCACACACACCAACTTCACTGGAATGGACGGCACTGAAATCTAGTGATGAAACTGATGCATGTAAAGGAGACTTACATTGGCGTCAGCATCAAGGAGAAGAGGACTTGAGAGAGCACAACGTCTCACTTGTTATGGTTCGTCTATTTACGGGGGCTTCGAAATCAAGTGGATTCTGAGGCAATAAGTTACAACAGCCCATGCACTGTGTGAAATCAAAGCACCGAGACCATTACGGGTCATTATCAGAAGAAAAAAAGACGTTAAGCCGACTGAAGATGTCACTCAAAGTGTGCGTCAATGTGTGTGTGAGTTTGTGTGTGTGTGTCACGTCTATTCTAGGAGAATTCCAGAGGGGAGACCCTGTGACTGACCCCCACCTCACAGGATCTGACAGGATATCACCACCCAGGCGCGCACACACACACACACACATACAGTTATCTATATACAAATGCACATACACGCAGAAACAACAAAAAAACAATGGGAAACACACTCACATAAAGAGAAGATACAGCATAACATCCAACTGCAAGTACAACATGTGCGTACACAGACATCAGTTCATTTTTTTAATGCCATTAAATGCTTCTTTGCCTCATGTAAAGCTGTGCTTAAAAAGGCGCTGCACAAAGAAACATGCCTCACCTTATGAAGTGCATTGGTTACTGTGAGGAAACAGTATTTTAACAGGATTAATATGCTGGTTTGCCAAAAAATGCACTGCAAAAAAAAGCCCAAAAAAAGGCTTTATTAAGAAAAAAAATCATCACTTTGGCGATGAGATTCTTGTTTTATGGGTTTAGTTTGCAAACATAAGCCACTTCTGCAACATAATCTTCAATCTGGACACACACAGAACATGAAAGTGACTTCAGATCAAGGAGTTAAGTTGACAGAGCGAAGTTACCTGAGCGCCCCTCAAGGTCAGCCTCTTTTTTTCTTCAAGGTATGAGACTGACTCCTTTGAGAAATGGCTGGTTTTTGCAGCAAGCGGGCAAGTTGACCCCCCCACCTCCAAAAAAAAAGAAAAAGCCACCATCTACCCCCCTAAAAAAAACCTCCTTGAATGATCCGCTACAAATCTGCGTGTCCAATCTCCAAACTTCCTGTGACACAACAAAAGAACCCCCCTTCACACACACACTCACGCACACACACTATCACCCCCCTTCCTCAAACGCACAAACGCACGCGCACATTTAAGCGCGCGCGAGGAGAAATACTTCAATAAACACGCCCTTGTTATCAAAAAAAAAAAAACACCAGCAGCTGAAACCGACCGACAAACCGAGAAAAACACGGTAAAGTTTGTGAACACACAGAAGAGAAAACACTCGTTGTGACACCATCTCTTACCTTTTCCTTCACACACACTCCTCCTCCTCCTCCTCCTCCTCCTTCCAAACTCTGTCACGACCGGGCTCGCCGCAGACTGCGAAACCGAGCAGCCGCTTCTTCTTCTTCTTCTTCTTCTTCTTCTTCT
>JBAJHX010000115.1:6991147-7017607 GCA_037176925.1 Amniataba percoides
GACAAAATGGAACAGGGAGTGACACTCAGCACCTCACGCACCAACACGAATGCACACACACGCACACACACACACACACACACACACACTGTACATGAGAGCTTGCCTTAAGGACAAGGCACCTGGATCTGAGCTTCTGCTGAAAGCAACAGATGCCAGAAATACAGCATCACATATAGAGCCAAGGACAGAGAGGTCACACACTCTTACACATACACACACACACACACACACACACACAGCACAGCTCAGCAAGTCAGGCCTGGATCTGGCAGGCAGAAGTGAGCTTATTGCAAAGCCACAGTTAATAAAACCCTTGACTGCACATGCGTTTTTACAAGGTGGGCCAACCCGCCCGTGTACACGTGTGCGCTCGTTATCAGCGGCCTTGTCGAACTGTGCAATCGTATCTTTGCATGCCTTTGTGAGTTTGGGGAATTTTTTTTCTCAAAGGGGATATGTTAGTAAAAGAGCTTTATTAGAGTGTTACACGATGCCAGCTGTCTAAACTGGCTCCGCCCCACGAGAATCCCCCTTCCTGTCTTCCAGCCAGGCTCTCCGGCTTCAGTCCTGCAGCCTCTCAACATCTCAAGGTCCTCCGCCGCCGCTGCCTCTGCGTCCAAATGTTCTCATCCTCACGCGTTTGAGACGCTCAAGCTACAAATTTGCCTGAGGAAATCCCACATGCCGCAGCCGCAAAGGCTGATAAAACGGCATTCGTTCACATATTTTTCATGCGGATGCAAATTCTGAAAGTGACCCCCACCATATGTCGGAGTATCTGCCTATTTATCTGTGTATCTTCTCCGGTTGCTGCCTACTGCATCAATCACGCCCTCTCGCCACCGCAACAGCTGCCTCTTGTCAACGTCGCTCTGCAGCAGCTGAGGATGAGGGGAGGAGTGCGAAACCGCGTTTAACAGTCTCGGCTCTTGCTGAAGGGATGAACGTGGGGGGGAGGGGGTTGGTTTGGTTAACAGAACATCAGGATCCCATTTAGACCAGAGGCTCATGGGAGCGGGACGGGGCGTGGGCCGAGCATGCCAAGGAGGAAGTGGGAGGTCATGTGTGAGCGTGCATGTTCATCTGCATGCTTTTTTTTTTTTTAAATGCACTTTTAATCACAGCTGCTATGTTAATCCATGCAGCCTTAAGAGCTCTGCTGTATTGTCTTTAATGTGGTTGTTTGCATTTGCCACTGTTTCCACTGAAGAGTCGTAATGAGGCTGTGTGAGTGCATGTGTGTGTGTTTGTGTGGTGAAAAGGCTGCATCTCTCCCCGGCAGAACAGTACAGCACTGTCCTCGTGCACCGGCAGGTTAAAGGCCAGGGCTGAGGCATGTGGCCGTCCACATCAGTCACTATACAATGCTTGACCTTTGACCTTGCTCTCTGGCCAGGGTGGCCGCCTGCCTGATGCTTTTTCCAAACTGTGGGACGTGTGAACTGAGGGAACTGATGCTCTGTCTGCTGTTGGCTACAGTGAATAGATTATACCATTCTTCTTCGTTCAGAACCCCCAAGAGGCCGACGGAAAACTTGAGTTTGACAGTAACTAGATATGAGCTGGCTCTGGTGGAACGACTTAGTTGGAATAGAGGGGAGGAGTTTGATGAAAAATAGGGAGAGAAATGCAACACCGGTGATGAAACACTTCTCTCACCTCTATAGCAGATAAGAGCGTCTTTCTGGCAGAGAGGGCAGAGTCTATCCAACTGTGTTGTTTTCACTGTATCTCCTCCTCTCATTTACTGTAAAGCAGAGACTTTAATTCATTCCTGAGGATGCTGTTAGTCAGAGCCTCTCTTTGCTTCTGGCTATTTCGTGTGGGCAGTCAATACAGTATGTGAGATTCGGAAAAATCTCTCCAACATATTGTTGTTAGCTGGTCTGTGCGCCATGACTCAGAAAGGAAGACCTTGCTGAATAGACTTTAACATCTTAATTTTTTTATTTCTCTTCAATTCCTTGTGAGCGAGGAATTTAATAAAAGTAAAAACAGCAGTAAAATGTGAAACAAGTGTACGGCCGCCATAATCGTTATGCTGACGATGTCGATGTTAAGCACGTATGTGTTATGTTTCACTATGTTTACCATGTAAAATCTTATTTTTGCTTGATAGCATACTAATATTTGATCATTAGCAGTTAACCCAATGTATCCCTGAGGCTTTTGCAGGTACATTTTTCATAAACCAAAGAGTCTGAGAGAGCAAATGTCAATTGGATTAATCTGGTGGGAATCATGAATGCCATTCATAAAGTAGTTTTGTGATCTTTCAGCCTCAATCAAAGCAGCGTACCGACTGACAAACTGACCATTAGATAGACTTCTCCAGCCCATGTACTTGGCTAAAAGCAGTGCAGATCTTTTTTGTACCAGATGTAAACAGATGAAATGAGTCTTTCGTAGCACATCCACTGAGCAAAGGAAATGAAAGCACGTCTTAATAGCCGAGCACAGTGTGTGAACTCAGACAAAGGGATGTTTAACGTCACCATTATCAGTTCTTCTGTTTCACATCCTCACTTCCACGCTGACAGTGGAACAAAGCCTCTCCCTGTGGCGCAAGAGCGATTGCACCAATTTGGGCTCAGTCAATTTAAACTGTTCATTTACATAATACACATGTTTTGTACCAGCAAAAGCAGAGAAATAAAGTTAAAATAAACAGCCAATTCACTTTGCATAGTGCCTTTGCTGTGCTTAACTGAAGACTTAGAATAGAGATGATGAGAATGATGATGCTACAAAAGAAAAACTGCACAGTCAAAATAAAAAATAAAAGTGAAATGAATCCAGCCGGCTAGAATGATAACTGTATTTCGTCAGCAGCAGAGCAAATAGCCTTCAGCCACATAAGAAACAGTGTGCACTTGAACGCCTCGCACCAATGACTGCACGCCATCCGTTACAAAACTGATCCCGCTGCTGTTCCTGTTCTTTCAGACATGACACTTTGTTTTGCAGAGGGCAGAATAACAACAGGTTGTTGTTTGTCATTTCAGAAATAGAGTCTGTGTTGCAGCTGAAGCATACCAACTGGCCCGCTGTCCATGACATTCCCGAATACCACAATACATTATTGTCACTGAGCGTGTGTGTGTATGTGTGTGTGTGTGTGTTCAGTATGTGCCAACATACACAAGCACACAATATGTTGTATCCATATCCCAAATGTAAGGTATGTTCTCTCTGATCTATTCAATAGAATGTTAAAAATGTATTTCTTTTTACGATCTCACCCATTGTAAATCTTTTTCCAATTCCAATGAAAAAGCCATGACAGTTTTTTTCTTACGTCAATGACAATTTATTTTCTAATGTCCCCCTGTGCTTCTCTTACTGTGGCAGGTCAGAATGTCTTGCTGGATTTCTTTTTTTTTTTTTTTTTGCAAATTAAATGCTATGATTGGTGGAAGTACACACACCTAAATCATTTAAAGTTGAACTGTGTTTCCCTCTGAGACCTATTCTTGGAGAACATTCCTGATTAAAGCCACATCAAGATAACATAAATGATCTGTGCAAAAATGTTTTAGTCTGCTCTGACACAGATTTAAAAGATTAAAATGTGTTCACTTGCAGCAGGTTGTTGCTTCACATCTTTTCAACCAAATTCTGGTTCAGTACCAGTTGCTACATTTCAAAGTGCAGAGCCATGAAAGTCAGAATACCAGATGTGGAGGAATTAGTTCAATGTGCTGTTTATTGGTTAAAACTCTGACCACACCCAGAGATTCATGCTCAAATACGTATGTAAAGCCAGTGTCGAGAACAGGGCTGGAGACAGAACTGCGTGAAATGGAAAACCTGCATTTCTGCCTCATGCGTTTAGTCATGTTAAATGACCATAAGTGTAATTCCAGTCAGCAACACAAGAGAGGCCCCCTCTCTGCCCTCCATACCACAGACTGGAGGGAGACGCCAGACCAACGCACACGTGGAGGGAGGGGGTGCAGGAAGAGGGAATTTTAATGCACACTCTTTACACCATGCACACACGAAAGCACATATATCACATTAACGTTTACAATTTAAGCCTCTTGCTGACGCTCTCATTCAGACGGACTTTTGGAAAGAGATTAAGTATGGCATCTGTGACTTAAAGGGACCTTTTGAGTGTGAAACACCGACCCCCTGTAAGATTTAACTTTTCAATATGACTACAAAAACACTGCAAGTTTCGTGCGTCACGAGGAACAACAGCTGCAGTGAGATTTAAGCGTATTGGTCGCAACGGTGACAAGTTTTAGAGGCAGAAAAAAAATTCCATAGCAACTTTTTCAAACCACTGCAGCACACTCTACTCCTGCTGTCCTTCCCAGTGCAGTATGGCTGCAAATAGTTCTGTAAAATATATCATTCCTCCTTCTATCTGCACCAGGTTATGCTGCGGCGCACCTCTAATATGCTGAAGCTCACTAGGTAACAGATAATATCTCGTTTGTTCCATCACCACAGAAATAAAGAGAGAATTGTAAAAATCACAGGGAGACATGCGCCAGCTCATTTCTTGGCCAGAACCAGCATCTCTCCCGAGTCTCTGCTGGTTACCTGGCAACTGGTCCCAGCCACGAAATAGTCTACAAAACCACAATAGTAATTTTTACATTTCTGTTTTGGGATGGATAAAACAAACGAGACAGAGCGTGTTAATTGGTGAGCTTTAGATATGCCCGTTGACGTACGTTTTCCCTTTGCAGTGGAGACAGATGAGCTGTTTCCCCTAAGCTAATCAGCCTATCAGCTCTGAGTCTAACTTTATTTTGAAAGGACAGATATGAGAGTGTTATTGATCCTCTCATCTTACTCTTGAGAGGAAAGTGAATAAGACTAATTCCCAAAATGACCATAATTTCTTTGAGTCTTAATATCAGTCTGGAGCTTGTAGATGGCATCACTTTACATTATCCCATAATTTGTGCAATTGCACGTTTTTGCAGCTGCACAGATAACAGAGTTAGATTTTGCATAGCTTATTTTTCCAATATGAACACTAAGATACACCCTTTGCATTCACAATTGTAAATAAATAAAACATTACTGACATTTGTTTTTAAAAAAGACATCACTACAGCCACCTCTTCATATCTTCTCCTGAGAATCCCAGTCTGCTTCCAACAGGCTAATCTGACATGGTCTGGCGATCCGGCTGCTGTGTTTTGGAAAACCAGCCCAGTGCAGGGGTCAGATCCTCATCAGCTCTGATGTTTGTTTACATTCTCACACAGGCCCACCAGGGACAGACCAGTGTCCATTTAAAAGTTAAACCGTGGGAAGAAACATGGCGATAAATAGCCCAGAGAGAGAGAGAGAGAGAGAGTGAGACGGTGACACTGGGACACTTTGCCCTGTCTGTGGTTTCGTCTACGGCACCACTGAGTGACCTCTGTGCCTTTCTGTGACTGTGACCGGGCTTTGGACCAGTCTTAAAGATCAGTCACGGGGCGTCACTGTGGCCTCCGCGGTTTTAGATGCATGCCATGTAATTGCAACGTCCTCGGTTTGAATTTGGCCGAGGACCTTAACTGTGTGATTCCAACAGTGAAACTGACTGAAAAGATTATGAACTTGCGATAACACGGCCTCTTTATAAATATTAAACACCAAACCAAACAAAGAAAGGACAGTGTTTACCAGAAAACAGCTGGAAAGACAGAGAAATAAGGAGCTTGGGGAATCAATAGCCTGTGAACAGAGTTTAATCTTTTTCCAAGAACTTGCACCACTAATCAATTCCAGTAAGACCTCAGTCCAGCATTGATGTATACACAAAGAAAGGCGTCCATCATGAGAAAGAAAAACACTACCTACTTAAGCAGACATACAAGGCCATGAGGTCTCTCAGATAATTCCCCTTATTACTTAAAGCATTTCAAATATCACATCAAACAGCACTGATAATAACTGTTGTAACCTTTAAAGCGTTGACAGGTAGGATTTTACTCTTCTAAGATGTAACAGTTGAACTGATAATTAAATAACAGTCAGACGTTGACACACATATCAGAATCACAAACAGCTTCAAGGAAGTGGACTCTGGTTTTCTTTGAGCTCAATGCACATGGACAAAAGAGGACATACATACAACAACAATGCCAGACAAAGGTAAAAATAAACAAATATATATGAAAAACTATATCTTATATATAGAATAACAATAATAATAACATTTGTTGACAGTGAGACAATAGTTAAACGGTCCAAATCCTCCACTTTATAACAACACCATCACTTTCTATTGTATTGTATTGTATATTATGTGGTATATTTTATTGGATAGCTCTTCTAGTTTTCTTTTTCTTAGTTATAAAATTCTTATTTTGGTTGCTACATTTAAAATGTAGGTGTATATTTATTACTCTGTTATTACTTTTGTACTGTTATTCATTTTTATATTTCTGTTTCTTTAATCTATTTTTTCTTTTTGTTTTTAGCATTGTTTGTAGGGAGCAAGAGATTAAAGAATTTCATTGACAATGATTGTGTGCAAATTGTTGTGCAATGACAATAAATTCTTGAATCAAAGTGCAACGTGTGCTGAAGTAAATTTGGTTAATTTGACAGGTTGCTTGATATAGGTTACATGAGGCAGATAGATATGACAGTGTGTACAGCACACAGATTTGTGTTCGACTGTGGTGATATTTACAAAGAGAAAAAGAAATGACACACAAATGAACTGTAAACACAGAACGACAAGATTTCCAATGACTAAAGTTCTGATGTAAGTTTGGAAAAAACGAGATTTATTTCCCTGGTTTCAGTCTGCAGCTCTTTGGTGCCTCTCTATGGTCAAATACAGGTAATACAACAGAGTGCCTTCATAGAGCTGTCAGGGAAAAAAACTACATTTCCCAGATGTCCATTCGTTGCTGTGTGCATGCCTTCAAAATAAAAGTGAGAGTCTTTTTAAATTAAATTAAAATCTAACAGTCACAAAAACTACAACAAACGTGAAGTGGAAACAGTTTTACAAATGGATGAATTACATTTCATGTTACATTTCTACTTTTTAAATAAAAAATAGCAACCACATGTATTGCCCGCAAAGTTGCAATACACATTAATTCATAGGGATGTATCTGAACAAGCTAAATCTGAATAGACTTTATCCACATATTATCCACACAAATTTGACAAAGCTTCCCACAGCCTTTAAATGAAGTTAGTTTCCATTAAAAACATTTCAATAAAGCTTTTATTTTGAAATCCTGCAGATTCGGCGCGGAAGCTTTAGTTATAAGTCATTTCACTCAGCATCAGGGGCGGCTCAGTCCTGCTGCTGTCGGCTCCCTGATCACAGAGGCCGTCAGAGCCGCCGACATGAGGCTGCTGCCGCTCGTCGTCACGGTGTCGCTCACGGCGGCGCTCGCTTATTACGTTTACGTCCCGCTGCCAGACGCCATCCAGGAGCCGTGGAAGCTGATGATGCTGGATGCAGGATTCCGGACAACGCTGCACCTGGTGAGAGAAACTGAGAGACAGAGGGAGATGTTTTCACTGGGGGGAAATAAATTCTTGCACATGTGCTGCAAATGCATTTAAAAAAAAAGATAAATGCTGCAAGTGTGCAACTCCAACTGTGATCATCTGTTATCTGATCTGCACAAAATCCCCTCACCTGTGCTGCTAAATAAAGTGTTGTTGATGTGCATTTAGTTGCATGCTGGCTGCTGCACCTGTGAGACACACATCATGACTTATAACACAGTAACACACCCAGCCTGTGCAGGTGCAGACTTTGACCCTGCCCTCTTCAGCCATGTGTGTAACAGCAATAGAAATGGTCATCTTAGTTGGTTTTACTAATGAGGTTCAGTGTAGGCTGTTGTATAAGCAGTGTGTTAAACTCAAATGGCCTATTTTCAGAGCAGATGTTGTGATATGCATGAGTTGGAAAACCACGAATGTGCAGTTATGTGTGGTTCACAGAGCTTCTCTTCACCAACACGTCTCGCCATGCTCTTATCTGTGAAGGTCCATTAGTGACAGCAGGGTGAAATGTACAAACTTTTGTGAAAGAGCTCTTTCAGTGTGGAAATCAAAGTGTTCGTCATGGTGTTGATCTGTGGTCAAAGCAGCCAACAAGTGTGTGTGTGTGTGTGTGTGTGTGGGGAGGGAGTTTATTCAGGGGGAGCACGTGAGGACAACCAGCTCCTCGCCCTCACCTTTGTTCTCCGTTGGCCGAGGCGAAAATGGGTGAGAAGTGATGATATCAGTTACTGAGTTGCCACACTGTTTTAGGGAAGTCGCAGATGAATGTGCAATGCATAAAGTCGTGTTTGTCCTAAAGCAGATAACGCTCTTTATACAAGTCATTTTGCATTTTATCACATTAGTCCAGGGATGAAGTGGCAAAAAAATCATCTAAGGTTAAAAATAATTTTCTATTTAGCAGACTGTGCTGCCATTGTTGTTTAAATATTTAGGCTTAAATGTGTTCTTTTATAACTTTATAATTTTTTGCAGACCCCAGCATCTAGTTTAAACATAATGTACTGCAGAAGAAGAAGAAGGTTTTAGATTGGAATAGTTTTTTTTCTTTTTCTGCAGGCCAAATTATGCACAAGAATGTCTTCAAGTATTATAATTATAAAAGATTTTGAGAATAGGACAGAATGCACTGCGATACACTCCAGTGCAAAATTGTACACCAGAGTGGAAAATTGCAAGACAGCAACACATAGAACAAATACAGTAACGAAAAGCACACATTAAGTAAATTAAACAAACCATTAAAGAACATTAAGACACCAAATCAAATACTGTGGAGCAAACTGTGTGGCCCCAGTGTTTTCTCTTTAAAATGCTCATTGCACTTGAATAAAATATTTCTTTAAAATCTTTAACCCTAAGTGCATTTAGCTCAGGGAACACAATACAACCACAATGCACCGGCCTCTTAGACAGCAGATACAGACTGTTAAAAGGGCGCTTCACCGATTTGGCAATATCCTATTAGCGACTCACAGTGAACGGTTGGAAAAGAAAAAGGACAACGGACAACTTAGTAGAATTTTCGCTGTGATGATAAATTATGAAACTGGCATTATGATGAAACAACATCTACGACTCAGAATTGCTGTCTGGTTCTGAGCCCGCGCTGTGCCAGGCAGCTCGTCTGCTGGCCTCTGGTGAACTGTTGAGACACAAACTGAGACGCATCAGTAAGATACAGTGCAGGAGGACAGAGGTTGTGTCTCAAGTTTCAGCCATGAGGTGAAGGGTTATTTTGTCTTTTCCCCCTACCTGCTGTTTTCACTCTGTGTGTCTCTGTGTGTCAAGGTGAAGTTTTATTCACTCTCCCCTTCTCCTTTCTGTCTTCAGGCTTCTTTGAAGGATTGGCTGGGCTTAGACCATTACATCAACTCAATCAGGCAGTCCACAGAGGGCTTTGACGGCATAATAAAGGGGATGTTCGGCTCTGAGTCCGCCGGCGGGGTCATGCCCGGAGTGAAAGTCAGCGACATCACTTTCGCCGGCATCCCCGTCCGTGTTTACGAGCCCCCGGCCGGAGGGGAGGGACACCTGAGGAGAGGGCTGATGTTTTTCCACGGTGGAGGCTGGGCCTTCGGCAGCGCCAGTGAGTACGGACTTCCTGCCGTCTTCAGGAAGAATAGTATTTTTTTTATCACAAAATCATAAATGCAAATAGTCCTTTGCCCTGTATTGAGTTTTGATGATGTTTTAAAATAAAAGCAACATTAAGATTTTAATCTAACCTCATGAAGCCTTCAGATTTGCCCTCATTTTATGGAATAAAACATTTTCTGCTTTTAAGGGGAAAGACTTGTCCAGATTCCAATAAGTAGAGCTCGTGTAGCAGTTTGGGTGTAAGATTTGGAATAATTGCTCAGCACTGCTCCATCTCTCCCTGTCTTCCTCTCACTTCCTCAGAAAAGGGGCCGTCTGACGCAATAAACCGGATGCTGTCCGATGAGCTCAACACTGTCGTGGTCTCGGTTGAGTAAGTGTGCGTCCTCCACTGAGCCGCTGTTTTGGCACTTTTCCCTTCACAGAGACACAAACCAACTGCAGATGCTGATACAAAACTTTAAGAAATGTGAAAACATATTTGTAGCTTAACGCTGTCTGTGCAGGTATCGTCTGTATCCAGAGGTGCTCTTCCCAATACCGTATTTAGACTGCCTCGCCGCCGCCAAACACTTCCTGTCCCCAGAGGTTCTGACCCGGTATGCGATCGACCCGGAACGCGTGGCTGTGTCAGGCGACAGCGCTGGAGGAAACCTGGCTGCTGCGGTCTCTCAGGAGGTACACACGCAAGCCATGTCCTGTAGGAATGTGTGTGCACTGTAGATTACATTAAGAGATTACAAGTTTTTATGTATTTCCAGATTTCCTTAGATGACACTGCGAGCGTGAAATTCAGCGTCCAGGCGTTGATCTACCCAGCGCTCCAGACTCTGGACTTCAACACGCCGTCCTATTTGCAGAACCGAGCCATGCCCATCCTCGACCGGCCCCTCATGGTCCGCTTCTGGCTGCAGTACCTCGGTGCCGACCTGTCCCTGCTGCCCCAGGTGATGGCAAACAACCACAGCTCCTTCCACCACTCGCAGATCACGCCAGAGCTGAGGGCGAGGACGGACTGGACCGTCCTCCTGTCCCCGAAGCACAAGAAGAACTACAAGCCTCTGATCGTGGAGAAGGGCTCGCAGGGGGCGGCGACGGAGGTGCCGGGGCTGCTGGATGTGAGGGCGGCGCCGCTGTTGGCAAGAGCGGAGGTTTTGGCCAAATGCCCCCGGGCGTACATCGCAACGTGCGAGTACGACGTGCTGAGGGATGACGGCCTGATGTACGCACGGCGCTTAAAGGACGCAGGCGTGACGGTTACCAAAGACCACTACGAGGACGGCTTCCACGGATGTTTCAGCTTCATCAAATGGCCATTTGAATTTGATGTAGGGAAAAGGATGCTCAAAGGTTACTTCAACTGGCTCAAGAACAACTTGTAAGAGTGTGTATGTATGTGTGTGCGTGTGTGTGTGTGTGTGTGTGTCACTAATACAAATGCACTTGCTTCATGAATCACAGACTTAATAAGGGCTTGTAAATCTGCTCTTTGTATAAGAATGTAAGATCTAACCTCAGGGCCCTCGTGTACTTGCAAATACACACACACCACCTTGCATCTTGACTCGACACGCAGAAGATTCTTTGAGGTCTGCAGGAGAGAGGAGCAAATACGTTAACATTAACATGGCTGACAGCGTGACCAGCAAACACAAATATTTCACTTCCCTAACGAATAAATGAATAAAACTTCATCTTGGAGGAAACACCTCAGAACACTGATTCTTACACACACCACAAACACCAACAGTATATTTCACAAAGGTGTGAGCGGTTTTACTCTTAATTTTACCACGATCAAAACCTCGTGTTAGCAGAGGTTTAAACAGTGTGTAATGTGAACCAGCAAGTCCTGTTCTGTCACAACACCTGACAAATCACTGTAATGCCAGTGCTGAAATAACATGAAACAAGCATGCAATTCCAGCCATTTTCACACAGTTCAGTATCTCGGTGTTTTACGCTGCAGTAGCTGACAGCAATGTTGGTCTTTTTCTTCCACCACTGAAATTTTGCTGCATCACGAGGTTGACATTTGTGGTTTTGACTGGCATAGACTTTATAAATCTATATAATGGATTGTCACATGGATTTGCCTTGCACCCATTCCTGTTCCCCTCAGAGTCATTTGTAATAATGTTGGCCGTCACTCAACTTTCATCCAGCATCATCATCATCATCAGTTTTAATTTGTGCAAAACTTTGACCAAATATTTTTAAAGCGAATGACATTCCCATTAAAAATGTTCTTAGATTTCAATCCATTTATTATTCCCATTGTGTTCTTCCCATAAGACCTTCTGTGTAGCTGAACATGTCAATAGTTTACTATGAATGAGATGTTTGTGATTTCACTGTCTGAATAGGGATTCAGATGTCTGTATTTTGCTGTACATCATTGCCCCACAGTATCTGCGCTCTGCTGGATGAGATCTGACTATAAAGCTGTCAGATTTCTACACATAGAGGAACACTCCTGAAAGTTTTATGCAAGCCATCTTAGGTGCAACGTGTGATTCAAAGATATGTGGACTTAAACTGAGAAAGGGCTTCCAATATGTGACTTTTTATGTGAGTTTAATTTTCACACACCTTTTGAACACAATGTGGGAGACAGATGTCCTTCCCGTCTCTGCTCGGACCACTGTTGTGATTTAAACGAAGGAACTGAGGAAGGATGTCAATAATAAAAACATGAAGGCTTACAAATGAAGCACAAATTGTTCTGTTTATTTGCTACTTCAAAAAAAACCCCACAAAAACCACATTTGGATATGGTATGCATCAGCAGCCTGTGATCAGTATGTGTCATGATTTGGTAACTTTGTGTACTTTTTGTTTGTCACATCCAGTGAATACAGGTGAGTATCATCTCAGTGAATCGGTGAAAAAGTAAAAGGTCTAAAGGCTTACAGGAGCAAGGGTCAAAACCAGACTGGGCAGTCTAAGCAGGCAAAAAAATTCAAGAAGGCAGGGCAAAAGTCCAAAAACACCAGGCAAGGTTGCTAGAAAACAAAAGGCACACGGCCGCTTGAACAATCTGGCAGAGCAACAGACGCTCTCTGAGTGGCTGATAAGAGAGGTGAGGTGCAGGGGTCGCTCAGGTGAGAGGAATGAAGTGATTGCAGGGAGGTAGGAGGGACAGGAGCTGGAATGAAAGGAGGAAATGTCTGAGGGCATCTGGTGGATGGAAGGAGAACGGCAACGAGATGCATCAACAAGGAGGGGAAAGAGGTGTCTGAATGGAGGGACAGACGAAGAGTGAGCACAACGAGACTGAGGCAGACAGTATTTTTATTTTTAGCAAACCTGAATTTGCTCAATCTGAGTCATTGTTGACATAGTTTTTCCCATAACGCCCTCTGACAACCCTCATTGAAAAAGTGTGAATGCTGAACCTTCACTGTACCTGAAGGTTGTGTGTGACTAAAGTGATGTTCACTTTGAACAATGTGATGCTTTTGGTCACAAATGACAGCAACATGGGTTTTGTATTTATATATAAGAAAAATAAATTATATATAAGTAAGGCAGCATACTAAAGTGTAAAGTGAGTTAACAGGAAAAAATCGTCACCGTATATTGCTTGAGTTAATGCTTCAGACTGTGTGTTATTCATTCCTTACTCTGTTACTTCATGCAATCTGTAGCTGCAATCTGTATATGAGACTAGGAGAGCATTTCTGGGTCACTGTACCAATGATTGATGCAACATCCCCCTCTAGTGGACAGTGCATCTCATCTCAGATAAACATACAGATGCATCAGTAACAATCATTCAAAAGTAAAAAAAAAAAATATATATATATATATATATAACCTTGGTCTATATTTCTCCATTCAACCTACTTTACATATTATTTTATTATTATTATTATTATTATATGATGGATGATAGGACTGAAACACTGTCAGTTGTATATTCACGTGTGTTTGTTGGCTCTCTTTGTATGCTCCCACGTTCACATTCAGTAGTTTCCTATCAGGGGAACACCCTTCCACTGACACATTAAGTCTGGCAACCGTCTGCTTGCATTGTGCTGCTGTGGCATTTTTCTGCACTGGCCTTTGTTTTAGAAATGAGACAATGACCAGCTGTGGTGCTCAGACGGGGGAATTTAGGGAGATTCCATGACCTTACCGAGTCGAACGTTGGGAGGAGAAGCCTCAGGGGAGGGAAAGTGGGGGAGGGAGTGGAGGACAGAGGAGGGCGGATGGAGTGTGATCCGTCCTTTAAATCCATTATATGTCTTCTGGGTATTATTCAGGTTCTTCACTTCAAGGGGGAAACGTCTTTTATTTCCAGTGAGGCAGCAGCTTTCTTCATGCTTCCCCATTTCCAATTGTTCTTGTAACTGATTTCAGATTTAGGGTTCGGAAAATAGTCTGTTCCGAGTCACGGAGCCCTCCAGTTCCTCAGTGCTCACAGAGAGACAGACATCTTTGATGATGTTGGTGTTAACCAAAGTTATGTTCCAGTTTCAGGGTTTTAAAGTTCTAACAGTTTTCGTGAAGTAAAACGCTGTCTTTGATTTTATTATTTGTGCTCAGCCTTTTATCAGCAAAAGCGAGTCAATGTGCCGTCTTTTTGTAATTAACCTTTCAGTATATTTTATTTTTATGGTCAGACTGGATTCAAATAGCCTTCACACATAAGATGGATTCACAGAAAACAATGTGTGCATGTAATCTAGTGTTACTGATGTTTTTCTTACTGCCTCATTGTTTACTGTTCACTCTCCCCAAAGCTGAAATAGAAAAAACAATAATATAATAGAGATAGTCTTTTAGTAATTACTGAGGTTTCGAGGTGTTGGCAGATCTTGACATACTAGCCGTTTCCACCTGGTTCCAGTCTTTCTGTTGAGCTTTAAGCTAACTAAGAGAGCAAAGCAAAATGTCAAATTCTTCCTTTAAACTTCAAGTCCTCTGGGGATTAAAGCTGGTCAGGGCCTGCTGAATGTGGACATGTCTTCACAGAGGTCAAAGGTCACCGCCTGAGCAGCTCTTAGAGGAAGAAATAACATGGAAGAGAGAGACAGAGCATGATGGGAAAGAAAAATATTTCAACATAGTTTGAAGAGACTGTAATTTCTGCAGTAATTCCCCACACATTCCCTCTCATGGGACTGCAGACAGGCCCGTCTCTCAGGGTGTCAACTTCCCTGCCCGAGGGCCAGGCAGTCTTCAGATATCACTCACCTTTCTTTTTCACTGACAAGCCTGGGAATTGACTCACTTAAGCGAACACAGTAAGCTCTTATCACTTCAACTTCCGCCTTTTTGAGATGTTAATCCAAAGAGGAAACAAACTAAATGCTGCTATTTTCCTCCTGCCGCGTTTACACTCCCAACATTTGCAGTCTAAATCAGGATGTCCGAGCATTACAGCTGCGCGGGTGCCTGTGCGAATCTGTTTCAAACGCCTTACCTCGGATCATTAGGAGGGTCGTGCACATCCACATCAACTCCTTCAGCTTCACTCTCACTTCCTCGCGCTGACAATGGAGCGGAGGTTGGAGGTGAAGGAATGAAAGTGCAGGAATCACTCAAGGTTAAGCTCTGCAGATTGAATGACTCCCCCGTGACAAATACTACTTAGGGATACACTGGAGCATTAACAATGGAGGGTCATTCGGCGCTAATCGGCCAGCATTCTCTCACATCACAATAGCAGGAAAGAGGAGAAAAAAGGGGCTTTTTTTGTCATATTGCTTTCAGATGCTGATTGTCCGCTACCTGCACTGCACTGATACACAAATGTTGCCTTCATGCGCTCCACTAAAGCTTTGACTTTAATTTAGATTATAATGCACACAACTCAATATACATTTAATTGCTCTTGCTCCTCTTGCTCACAACAGCATGATATTAGAATATTGTTGATTTCAAAGAGTAAGGGTGAAAAAATAGCCATCTGCAGTGAAAATAAGGTTTGACATTTAGTAACTTGTCTGTCTTGTTAAAATGGTTTTTTAAAAAAAACAGGAGATTTCAGGAGTATTACACAGACAAAATAAAAAAAAAAACTCCACGATGTCCTTTAATGGCTCATTCAGCCAACAGAGCTGCCTTGTGCTGCCTTCAGCGGCTCCAGATTTGGTGGCTGGAATTCATAAAAATGATTTGTTATTTATTAAAGTGCCTCTGGCTGGGAGTGAGAACTAAACGATCCCAATTACAAATCATGGCCGATGCTGGGACGCTGAGATTCAAATGGAACGAGGCCACTCTGGACCACAGAAAGGACTAAAAATCATCAAATGCTGAGAGGCCACTGCCTTCTGCCATCTGCTCCTAATAATGACAGCGTTTGACATATTAAACCCTTAAAAGAATAATATCAAAGTTGTGTTCTCCACAGCAGAGAAACTGACCTACTTTACTACTGTAAAGTTCCTCCTTGAATAACAAACTTGCAAACAATCTGTTTGGTAACTTTCACATTTGCATTTCTGTCTGATACTATGACATGATTCAGACTTGATAGACATGATGTACTTTCATAGACCTGTTACGTAAAACACGCCTGGTTTTCCCTGCAAAACCTGCCAGATGGAAGTTAAACTTATTTTGTAAAGAAAATACTTTGTTGTATACTGAAGTTCTGCATCATCTTGACAGTGCCATGATACAAACACATCTATTTATGCATGCATGTATATGTATATACATCTCAACTAAGAATAATAACTTGGACAAGTCAGGCTTCATCCATCAGCAAGTTATTGACACAGCTTCATCTGATTATTTGTTATAGATTTCTCTCTCCTTAGAAAGTTCCCACATTTCCCACAGCGCTCGAAGGCGTCCCAGAGTTGCATGACTCTCTCGGCCCATCTAATAACAGTGACATGCAGAGTCTCTCTTTCTCTCTCTGTTTCTTTCTCTCTCTGTGTGTCTCTGCTCCACCTACCCTACAAACTGCTGTTTCCCCCCTCTCTCTCTCTCTCTCACACACACACACACACACTCAGCAGACGTGCAGCAGACGTGTCTCGTCCTCTCCTGGCTTGCAGCAGACTTTCTTTCTTTCTTTCTTTCTTTCTTTCCTTCGTGCCATGGCCGTGTCTGTCTCTCTGCAGTGTCTCGGGCTCGTCACGCTGGCCGCCGTCCTGCTGCAGACCATCGCAGTCGCCGTCAGCTTCCTGTACTTCAACAAAGTCCTGAGCACGGTAAGATCATGTGGACTCGTTCATCCGGATCCAGCAGATCATGATGGGATCTATCTGTGGTTAGATCCCATGTGGTCCATACGTTTCAATGACGACATGTTTACTAACAGAGGTTTCATTTAAAAGGGGAACCTCACCAGTGATGTGATTTTAAGACTCTTTCATACAAAAAATTGAGAGGAAAACTCACTATTTAGTACCACAGACATGAATGTGTTGCTCTTAAATGGCTTTAAATCTTCTGCAGTCCAACTTCATGTTCCTTCATGGATTAGATTTTGCAGGATTCACACTGGTGCATTTGGTGATGTGACATAGAAAATGTATAATAATAATGATAATGCTGATGATGAAGTCACAGTTATGCAAGAATTTCTGCCATTCTGACGCCTGACAATGAGAGGGGAGAAAGTTGGCAGAGGAGATAACAGAAGAACAATGGCAGGAAATGACAGCAGTCAGAGCTGGGAGGGTGGGTGGTGGGTGGGGGTGGGCTGTGACACCCTAAAGCAACATGTTTGATGCTGGGGCAGATATGGAGGCAAGCAGAAATGAAAGAAATGCTCTTTGAAAGGCTTGATGGATTTGGTGCTGAGCTCTGATTGGCTTAGGTCCAGTGACACGCCCACCTTCTACGTGAGAGTTCATTGCAAATTGATACATTGGTTTGCTGATTGGCATCCACCTGACTGTAAATATTTGGTCTAATACCTATATTACTCTGATTAAAAGATGCAAAACTGATGTATTGATTTCATTATACTGATGATGTGTTGCCACCAGTAGAGCACAGATTCACCTTTCTGTGTCTGGTATATTGTTAAGCAGACAAACAATCTGTCTAAAGTATTCATATGATAATAAATTAATTGCTTCAGTTATTTTTTGGAGCTAAAGTTCCAAATATTCGCTGTTTTTGCATCTCGCATACGAGGATTTGACCAAACAAAAAGTTATAATTTGCTTTTATTTTTGACTGATATGTCATCCATTAAAGAACCACTGAGTGATCAGGACGTTAATCGATAATTCCTGTTGACAGATGCAGGAGAGTTTCTCCCGGAGTAGCGTTTCCTGTCTGATCAACGCGGATCTGCACGTCCAGTTCGACGAGTCAGCGGACGACAAGAAGAGCGACCCCTGCTGGAAGGTCACCCAACAGCTCCACCACCACATACAGAAGGTTTTTTTAAAAAAAAATCTTTTTAATCAATCTTCACTTTGTGTTCCTTGGTTACAAAATTCTCTTTTATTTTTTGGGGCTGCAGGATTCATTTCTTTGATCATATTTCAGACACCAAGTGGCCTCACAGCACGCGGTCGCTCCAGTGTTGCACCATTTTCAGACTTATCATTTTGTTGGTATCTTACTTGCAGCAACTCAGAAATCACTGAGTGGCGCTGGGAAATATGATGCAACTTCTAAATAACCCTGACTCACCCAAAGGGGAATACTGCTATTGCAGGTCAACAGATGACAGATTTATCGACCCGGAGGGAGGACTGAGTGATTCATGGGGGTGATGAGGTCCCCTGTGAATTACCGAATGCTGCTAATTTAGATCTAGAGATAATAATAACTGAGGACGAATTACTTTAACCGGCTCTCTGTTTTTCTTTCTGTCTTCCCGGGTGTTTTTCTTCCAGATGATGGCTGACAGATTCCAGAAGGAGATATCCGCCGCAATGAGAGGTGAGGACAATGTCCCCATTGAATCATCAGTTACCACTAATAGTGAGTAAGCTTTTTTTCCGCTATAACAGTGTTTCTTATCTGCTTGCGGTTTCACAGATAAGCTGACAGGAACGCTGCCCGTCCTGAGCCCTGGGGGCCGAGGGGTCCCTCTTCCGAAAGTCGCCGCCCACGTGACGGGTGTCGGCTCGTCCGCGGAGCCTCGAACATCAGATGGCGAACGTGGAGGTAAAACATCCAGTATGTAGATGAATGAAGTACTGGAAAGCAAATGACATCTTGGGTGAGGTGAATGTAATTTTTGGGTTGCACACCCGCAAGGCTCACACACCTCTGAGCGCTGATTTGCTTCACCCTGTGAGGAATGTGCTTCAGGGCTTCCCAGGCTGCTTTTAGACATCCATGTTTGTCAGGACCTGCAGATGTGCAGCTGCTTTACCCCTGTCAAAGTGCGCCGTGGCGTTCTTTGCCTTGTTGACGTCTCAAGTACTCTTTGTTCTGACAGTAAATGTGTCTTTATTATTATTTTTATGCAAGTTTGTTTGGCATTAGACCAACAGGGAGATAGCTGCAAAGCTGCAAAGGTTCCTGGCTGGAATCGTACGAGGATATGCGCGATAGGTCAAATGTCTGTGATGAACATTTACTCATAAGATCTCATTACCAAATTCTTGGAAACGCACATTTCTGGTAAGGGTAGAAAAACAAGCATCCGACCTTGAGTCGATTAACCATTTAGTTTCACTTTTTGTTTCTGAGAAAATGTTAAAAATACCCCATTTTTCCTATGAATCCTATGATTCTAGGAAGGTAGGAGTGGGTGGGGGGGTTGGGGTTGGGGGTTGGAGTAGTAACGTGTTTTGGTCAGTCTGTATTCATACAACCACAGAAGATGACAAATGATAGACAAATAACCATTGAAGACATTCTACATTATCAGTTTTAAAGGATGAGTACAGATTCTGTATTTTTATTAATAAATCCCATGAAATGATCCAGTGCTCCAATGAGCCGTACTCACCAGAGCACCAATTGTGTAATTTAACTAATCCATGATGGAAAATAGTGGCTGTTTTTTGGTGTTTTCATGGGATTTGTTGCCAACAAGAACAATGCATAATGTAGTATACAGTCCCTTAGGAATATATGAGGAATATATTTTAGTGTGTCATCAAACTAGAAGGGTGACTGGATCCCATCTGCTCCTTCTGGTGCTTTTTAACACAAGACTGTTGTCTATGAACTTTAAAAATTTCCTCTGGTCTGCGAGCACATCTGCAGGCCCGATTTACAGACTGAGCGTCACTTGAACATTTGTTTCTCCTTTGAATAGCAGTGGCTGTTTATACTCAGTCAA
The DNA here is from genome assembly GCA_037176925.1 of Amniataba percoides. Taxonomy (NCBI): domain Eukaryota; kingdom Metazoa; phylum Chordata; class Actinopteri; order Centrarchiformes; family Terapontidae; genus Amniataba; species Amniataba percoides. The sequence continues at coordinate 7,010,973 of JBAJHX010000115.1, forward strand.
CGCTCCACCCTTTAATCTCAAACAATCTTGAATCACAGTGACTGGTCTTAATTGCCTCGTGCATGTGTGCATCTATGCTCGTTTGTGTGTGCTGGTGCAGGCTCACGGAGGGGCTACCTGGGGGAGCGAATCAGAGCGTGGGACGGCCAGAGAGGCCTGTCCTTCCTGCAGAACATGGAGCTGAGGGGAGGAGAGCTGCTGGTGCCCAGAGCAGGCCTCTACTACATCTACGCCCAGACCTACTTCAGACTGCCCTCCACGGGGGAGGCGGATGGCGAGGCGAAGGAGGAGACGGGGGAAGCAAAGGAGCAGGAAGGCGCACAGCTCGTCCAGTATATCTACAAGAAGGTTCGCTTTTGCGCACAATTCAGTTCAGTTAAAGTTGTTTTATAATTACGTGGTGACACAGTATTTGACATGGAGGTGTTCAAGGGCACTCAAGTGTCTGGATTGCTGGATTGCAACCTTTTTAATCCATAATACGACTGAAAGTGCGGCCTCCTGCACATCTGCATTAGTGTTGCCCCCACATTAACACTGCCCGTGCACCCATAGATTTTACATTGGGATGACGTGCAAAGAAAAGTCACTTTTCTAGGCTCTGGAAATGCTTCACAAATGAAAAATGTTTTCATTGAAAAAAAGAGTAAGAACTGTGACACAAATTAAACATGATTTATGTCTCTTTGTCCAGCCTGACATTATGTCTGTTAACTGTGAGTCTTCATTTTTTGATAGCGCAGCTCACAAATTCATGCCAAGTCAAGTGTCCTTGAGTGCACCAAAGGCAGAAAAGAAAGGGAGCTATTCATTTTAAATGGTATCATAAAGATGTAACATAAAGATGTGACATCAGTGCAATATTACGGTATAATGCACGTTTTTGATCTGGTTTTTGTCATTTGGTCCACAGATGAGCTCCTACACGGTGCCCATCCTGCTGATGAAATCGTCCCGAAGCGCCTGCTGGCCTCGGGGTCAGGAGCCCGGCCTTTTCTCCCTGCACCAGGCCGGCTCCGCCTTCCTTCAGCCTGCTGACCGCCTCTTCATCAGCGTCAGCAACGCCAGCGCCATGGAGATGGACGGGAGGGCAAGCTACTTCGGGGCCTTCCTTGTGGGATAGAGGGGGGATGATTTGATATAGACACCAACAGAAGTTAACCCAATTGTCAGTGGGATTGCTGGGTAATACGAGCAGCTTTCTGAGGGCACGGGATCGAAGAGGAGGATGGGATTGTGAGGAGTGAAGCGGACTTCTTCGGGACCCTGGAGCTGTGGGAATATGATGAAACTGAGCCACAGTGGCCCAGAATGATGAGGAAGAAGAACCATTTGGTGTGTATTTATTCCAGCTGTGACCGACCTGTTTTCGAGGCTGGTAAACAGAACGTGCTGTACAACAGAGCAAACTTGGACCATGTGGTGTATTCAGGGTATTAGGAGCAGTTACATGTTGCCTTCTGATGTGTGAACAACTTCCATTGAAGACAGAGTGAGCTGTTTTGCCTGCAGATCAAACAGTCGGGCTCCCATCACTGCGCTGCTGGGACACATGGCACTGAACTGCTCTTTAACTTAAAGGAAGCATCGCATCAGTACCAGAAGATAAGATTTTTAGATGTTCAGTATTAATAAGTACATTTGTTGTTTACAGTGCTTATGGTTGAATTTCCTCTTTGTGCAATCTATTAAATGAATGTGTGGAGTGAGGCCTGTAGTCTTAGAGAGGATGTGATTTGAATGGACTGTTTTCTGACACATTTCCACTTCTGTATCCAAACCAGATTGACTGTGTGCTGAATGATTGATACTCTGATGGTTGCTGTATAGACTGAATGTAAAATTCCTTTACTTTTCACCTGGTCTGATTGATAATATTAAGGCAAAAGCACAAACCATTCCAAATATTCCACCACTTAGATATGGCAATATCTCAGCTACATCTTAATTAATTGGCATGGAAAGGTGGACCAACACTCATGATTCATCTGACCATGAAGTTAACATTTATGCTTTTGCATAAAATGTTTCTTTGTCATTAAATGTCATCAAGTGTTTAGTTGAAAGTACCATTGTACCTATGCACTACCTTACCAAGACATACAACTCCTTACTTTATGTGTTGGTTAATGTTTTAAACAAATTTAAAATATTAGCTGGAGCTCAGAATAATGATTCGTAACAGTGGTAATTGTCCTCACTCATTGGGAGATGAGACTGGATTTACACTGTCATATTAACCAAGGAAAAAGTTCTCTATTTTCTTGACATTTGCTGTGTTCAGAGTTATGGTTAGTAATGTGTCAAGCAACTGTCTGTACCATCTGAAACCAAACTTTGAGGCAAACTTGACTCAAACATTCCCTCTACACAAACAAACGACACAGAACTGAAAAAGTAAAAAACTATCATTTAATTCATGTTGTATTACATGTTTCCATATTATGGCAGTGAATGTTTCAGCAATAATAAGAGTCACTCCTCAAACAAGAGTTTTTACATTTAAAAAAAAAATACCAAAAACTAATCAGGGTTCAAGTAATGCCCAAAAGAAATACATTTTGAAACATAAACACACACGCAGGAAGATAGATCATATTTGCTGATCATACTGTGATCCACCTGCTACTTCCTGGTCTATGAGTGGAGGACAAAGGTGTTTGTTTGGTCTGCCTGAGTCCTCTCTTTCTCTCTCCTTCAGTCTCTTTTTGGTCACCATGACTGGACTGACAAACGTGTTGTAGTTAACAGCTGAGACAGTAAACACAAACACAGACGACACGCAGCCTCTTGAGTTATAGGAGGGCTTCAAGGTGCTTCGACCAAAACGCAAAAGACGGTGGTACCAAATCTTGGTAGCAAAAATAGTCTCTGAGTTGGTCTCTAATCAGTCAGGACACTACAACAAGGGGGCTGAAAAAAAAAAGCACACGGAGAGGATATTTTGTCTCGTTAATGACAACCTATGGCTTCAGTTTATCTAAACACACACCACAGTCATGTACAATCCCATAATCAAGACGTAACGGTGTAATATCTTTGAAGACAGTCAGTTATAGTCTATATAAATGGCAATACTGTAAACAACTTGCGTGTGTGCACGAGAGCTGGGAGGCTCCTCGTTGGTGCTCCTATTGCTATGGTAACCAATAATGGTTTTTGTTGTAATTTGGCCAATCAATCAGTCTAAGTGCTCACAACCCACCATACAACCCAACCCTTGCTGACATTACAGTAAATCTCAGCAGGCTGACATGCGCACACACAAACACTCGTACACACACAAACACACACAGAAACCGTGGAGCCAGCCAAGTGCTTTGACATTATCTTGCTGCCTGTACAATGCCTGCATCAGTCAAGTTCATTAAGACAAATTCATTATAATCCGACAGTACTTGGATTGAGTGAGTTAATGATGTAGAAAAAGGCATACAGTCTTGTGAGAGACAGGGCTTCTCCATAGATTAGTCACAAGATTCATTCACAATTAAGGTGTGAACACATACAGGATTAAGGATTAGTAAGGGTCGTCCTAATACCAATTATGCATTTCTTAAACATACATGGAGTAATACTCAAACGTGGAAAAATGCCGTGACAGGTGACTGAGATATGATGATGCATTATTTTTATCATTATGCACCAAAAAAAAAAAAAATCACACATACGCACACCCTCAAGTCTATAATCGTGTGCACACACTAACAAACACAAAACCTGCTATGGGTTCCTATTGCCTCTTACAGTATGTCTGTGGTCTATGAACAAAAAGCACCTCTGGAGGACAGAACAGCCTTGGAACCGAGCATAAATGTTTAACTACAGGCAGGCAACAATACACACCGGCACACAGGCACGATACAGGAGGCTTTGGCACACCCATGCTAGTCTTACTACTCAGCATTTTCCAACACAGAAGAAGAGCAGGTTACAGGACAGGACAGACCCATAGCTGCCTTAGATTGCCTCCCCTCTGGAGGAGGAGGTACAGGTTGTCTGACAGACACAATAATCAACTGTCACATTCAATCAGCACCAAGCTGTCTGTTTTTTTTTCTTTTGGAGTCCCAGCCTCTCATCCAATCAGCAGCTCCAGGCTGTCCTCATAGTTGGGCTCTTGCGGGGGGCTAGGGGACAGGAAGGCTGTGGTAACGGGGGTCCCTGTTGCTGTGGCGACGTTGAGGAGGGTGTTAGCGCGGATGCTGGTGGTTGCCGGGTTGCGGAGTGCCGCGGCCGCCGTGATGCTGGTTAGGTTGATGCCGAGTGTGAGCCGCGTCTGCTCCAAGGCTTTCTCTGGCACAGCAAAGGCCTCTAGCTTCTTCTCGCCGTTGGCCATGTAGGAGTTCTGGCAACCTCGACAGATACAATCCAAGCATGCCTGAGATGGAGAATTAGAAAAGAAAAAAATGTGTCTTTTTGCGTCATGCAAATGCCACATAAAACCTGCAAAATTGTTGTTGATCTACTCCAAATAGCTTAGTAGTGCTTTAATTTAATGATAAAACAAATATAAGCTTGTCTCTTTAAAAATGTGGTTTGAAAATTCTAGACTTGAGTATATAAAGGAAATCATGCCATTATATTTCTGAAGTTCTAAGAATAGATTTGTTTAGCTTGCCATCAATAAAATCAATGAAACAGTGACCCAAAAATTCCATACATTCAATAGTCAAAATCTCACCTTGCGGTTTGAGTAGCAGGGACAACGTTGCCCCCTGCAGGTCAGTACAGATGGATTCTGGGTGGCCCTGCCACATTTGCAGCCCTTCTTCTCCACTGGCTTCTTGTATGGAGGCCTGACAGGTGCTGGGGGTACAACGCAGCCTGACATCAACCGCTGGTCTTTACTTCCGTCCTTGGTTTTGGAGCCTCCACTACTGCGGGCCTTTGTATGGGGCTTCTTGGGGCCCGGATCGACATGCTTCCTAGCAACTTTATTGTGGTTTGGAGCAGGGCGACTGGGCTTCGGGGGCGCCCCGTTTGGAAGGGATGAGTATGTGTGTGCTGGTACAGTTAAAGAGGGTGTAGGTGGTTGTGTGTGCAGTGTCTGAGATGGGTTTGGAGTGTCTAAATGTGAGGAAGAGCCCTGCAGGATGGAGGCAATGGGAAGGGGCTTCACCTTTTCCCTGTCGCTCTCTGAACGAGATCGTTTACGTTTAAGGCGGACTGGCGGGGGCTTGGAAGTTGGAGGAGGATCGAAAGAGGAAGCGTGAATGTGAGCACCGTGACTTGCCACTGTGTTAGTCCTGTCTGTTCGAATCTGTGTGTAGTTGTGAGCTGCGTCCAGCTGTATGTACATTTGAGCATGTGCTCTGTCCGTGGTTATATGTGCGTGACTGTGTGTTCTATCTGGCTGTGTGTGAGGAGAATCTCGACCGGGCTGAAGCGGATCCAAAGTCTGTAACACCTCCTCCACACTGAGAAGCAACACCTCCCCCTCCTCCAGCTCCCTGCTGCTAGATTCCCCATCCCTGAGTGAGCACACAGTGCCTGGAGTTGGGGCTAAAGGTCCAGTGGTCAGACTCAGTTCTAGACCACCACAACCAGTATCGGACACAGACAGGCCTGCCTGTGGCTGCTCCTCTACCAGCTCGCATACCTCCAACTCAGGAGACGAGGGATCCAGGTCCTCCAGTCCTTCTCCATTGAATTCCTGCAGTCCATTGGAACAGGGAGGGTCAGAGGAGGAGCTCTGGGGTACAGCTGAGAGCTCTGCAGGAGCGGGTGGTGCCTCCGTGGGGGTAAGAGACTTGAGAGCAGAGGGCTTCACATCATCCTGTGCTAAGCTTGGGTCATCTGTCTCCATCTCCTCTCCATGTGACATTAGCACCTCCTCTAGCAAGGCCATAACCTCTGAAGACCCGCCTACATGGCTGCTGATCAATTGCAGCATTGGTGAATGTGTCACATAGAGGCAAAGCTTCCTGTAGCACTGCACCAGCAAAGAGAGCTGCTTGTTCTCCTGGAAGCAGGAATAGTCCTTACAGCGGTTGCACGATGGCCTGATCTGCATCTTCTGGCCTTTACAGCCCAAGCAGACATAATGCTGACACTCTGCATGTGTTGGGGAAATGGGATCCTTGAGCAGTTTACCTGCAACACAATCAACAGCAAGCTGTTAATCTGGGTCTTTCTCCACTTCTTTTATTATTTACCTTCATTTAAGACAACTATGGCACAATCAATCATAGCTGGACTAGCGTAATTGAAATTTGCTGTCATGCCTCAGTTTTAATTACCATAAATATTGATTAATCTGCCAGTAAATATTCTTGATTAACCATTTGGTTTCCCAGAGCTTAATATTACTTCTTGGAATATCCATAATGAACAACCCAAATATCAGTTATGGGGTTGTAATAGTTTTTGCACAATAAATTTGTCTGTCTGTCCTAACCTGCACAATCATTATGGGCACATTACTGAACTTATTATATGCTGCATGAAATCACAAAACACCATTACATAATCCCCAGAGAGGGGTCAGAAACATTGTCAAATATCGTGCTATCATTATCGCCCATCTCTGAACACAAGCTGTGCCCGCCTTGATCCTCCACTGGCTGAGCGGAGAGAGTAAATAAAAGCAGGAATGGGCAACACATGGCTCTGCAGCAGACACAACAACAACA
>JBAJHX010000115.1:7017707-7044048 GCA_037176925.1 Amniataba percoides
ACAACAACAACAGGGGAGTCATCTGTCTTGACAAGGGGACAGATGACTGGGGCTCGGCCTCCGTTGCTAAGGAGACCACGGCGGCGAGCACACGCACGCCCACGGACGGCCCCAGTCAATACGAATGGTAAAGCTGAAGAGACCGAGCGTGATCTTGCACAATATTAAAGCAAATGATATGCACTGATATATACATGAAATAAACAGGTATTTTCAGTATGCTTACCACAGACAAGGCATGCGAGAGACTGTCGGAAGAAGGGCAGCAGCGTGTACATATCTGCAAAGGTGTGAGGCTGCCTCGGGTCACACTGCAGCACGGCCCGGCTGGCGGACACGTACAGGGTGGTTGCATTCACGGGGTTCATAGCTGTTTTCACCTGCAGCCTCCAGGGAAACACGGCCCGGGAAGAGGAGGGAAAAAACCCTCAAAAATAAGCAAAAAAAAAAAAACAATCCAACCACTCGCTGCGACTAAGATAGCCGAGCCTCGGTGTGGATGGATGCAGGAAATATAACCTGGCGTGAAGGAGCAGCAGCAGTCAGCCACTCCAGTGTGTCAATGCAGACATATGAATTAATAATAGACACAATAATAGACCGACATGGTGAAGCGCTCACAAGGTTAGCTCTGCAGGCGGCTAGCTAGGGCTAGCATCGCCGGTCCGTGGTCGTCCCTATTCCCCGACACAAATCTTTGACTATACCAAAGAAAAAATGCCGTTCCTCTTAATTCGCACCTTGCCTTAAAAAACAGCTCACATTACCCCCACAGCGCTCACTAGCCCGACAGCTCGCGTCGACTCAAATCACCGAGCGACCCATGATCAAAGGGTTAGCATTGCGGAGCTAACGTTAGCTCACGACACCAGCCGAACCGTTTTAAACGAGCCGCGGAGGAGGTGAGCCATAGAGCCCGTCCGCTGAGCGACGCCACCTCCTCGTCGATACTCGAAGAAAATAGCTACCCTTGAGGTCGCAAATCAGCGCCGTTAGCAATTAGCTAACCAGATCCCAGGCGCGCACTTGATGTAAACAAAGCTAACCAGCTAGCATTAGCATGGCTAGCAAAATTAGCAAGCGAAAATTCAACCCCCCCCGCCACCACCACCACTACCCCCACTAGGGTAGCCTTATGCCTCACGCAAAGGAGGGAAATGCAAGCTCTGAGCTGAAATTCTGCGATGTTGGTATGTTTTGCTGTAATATTTGGCGAGCAGCGAGCGGAACATAGCTAGCTAGCCGTTTTACAAGTGCATCAATCAGTCGATTCTCCACTTTTCCTCGCATCAGCCCCTCTCCACGGGCTTCAACATCTCGCGAGACTTTCCCCAGTTACCCTGGTTACCGTAGTGCATGAGGGGATCACGGTGTGTTACAGTACACATCGCATCCTCTTAGTCGCATAAAATCTTCCTCATTTCCCCATTTTATTGTTATTGTGATTGGTTATCTGCCTGATCAGAGGCGGGGCCTTTGTTGGAACCATGCGAAGCATTATTAAGCGCATTGTAGAGCTATTTATCTTTTAAATTACCATTTTAAACACAGCAATTTAAGATGCTGTAATGTTACTGATTAGAGTGTTTTTTATTCTACAATTTATTGCAGTTTATTTCTTAAATTATATGTGTGTGTTTGTGTACATATATAAAAGATAGTGCAATATAATGTTACAGCAATACAGTGTAATTTCATGCCAGGTGTTCGTATGTGCATTATTTTATGATGGAAAGGTAGTAAATTATAGTAATTGCTCTTTCTAATTGCTTGTTTTTTATTGCAGTTTTTGTATTGCTTTTTATTTAGCTTATTCTTACTTATGGTTTTTGCCATTGCACTGCCCCCTTTGCTGTTGTAACACTGCAATAAACGATTGTTTTATTTTATTGACACACAATTATACACACTTTACACTATATACTCTGTTAACGTTTGGTGTTGAGAACTGCCAGACAGAAATGGGGCCCCAAACTGAGAGCAAGGGTTACCTGGAAGGCTAAAACGAGGGCAAACTCTCCCTGATAACTTGACTTTCAGACGGGCCATGCTGAACTACAGGAAACGTAATATTCTCCAGGCTCCTCCCACTCAACTTACGGTCCAAATTTCTCCTCTCTTATTGGCTGAGATATCTCGCCCCCCTTTCGCTATTGGTCCAAAGCCCTTCCATTTCCGCCCGCTGTCCCCGCCCTCTGGACACTCACAGGAGCAAAGATGGCGGCTCTCAGTGTGGCCCGAAGCAGCTGCGGACTGATAAACGGGCTGAGGACGTCTCTCCGGAGCTTCGCGCCGGTGAAACGCGGCGCAGTGGCCGCTGCAGCGCAGCAGACGAGCCTGCGCCGGGACTGCCGCTGGTACTGCGTCAGCCACCTGTCCGTGAAGGAGAGGATTGACAAGAAACGGAAGGCGGCGCTGGTCGGGGGAGGTCAGAAGAGAATAGATGCACAACACAAAAGGGTAAACTCTGCAAACAGTGACTGTCTTACTTTAAATGTTTACGTGCGTTCATAATGTTTGCATGCATTTAGTCCGACAGCTGACAGACAGCTGGAGTGGTCGGTGTGTGAAACGCCTGACTCAAGGACCCCAAGTCGCCTATTGCTTATTTTTTTCAAATTCATTAACATTTAAGTAACTGTTTACTTGGTGACACCTGGGAGACTTTGATCACTGTCCTGTCTTGGTAAACATCCACCTTTTGTGCCTCCCACTGCCCTTGAGCAAGGCACCAAATCTGACAGCTCCATGAAGAGGATCTAGTTTGCAGGTTCAACCTCAATGACAAATCCTAAACATTTCTCCCCATAGATGGTTATTAAACACAATGAAGGTGTCAGTCTGAAACTGACAAGTCATGCACAAGAAGTGGTCTGCTAGATTTTCCATGCTTATCTATATTGTGACTTATTTTGAATTCATAATAAAGTTGTTTAGTTATCTTCAGCCCTGATCTGTAGGCACAAGTTAATCTAATAGAAGTAAGCATGATCAGATGTAGTGTGTATGCCTGACATTCATGAACTCCAATCAAAATGAGATATTGTCGTAAAGCAACCCCACTAAATAATATCCAACTCTGGCCACAGCGGCCGAATACAAGCAGAGATATAAAAGGACCAGCGACCACAGATAAAAAGCTATTACATTTGAATGGTCAAAACTCACTATAGTGTTTTAGGTAAATGTAACTTGTTGTCGTGTGTTGCAGGGTAAGCTCACCGCCAGGGAGCGGGTGGCGCTTCTGCTGGACCCCGACTCCTTTGTGGAGACGGACATGTTCGTGGAGCATCGCTGCTCCGACTTCAACATGGAGCAGGACAGCAACAAGGTAGCAGGTCGCACCGTCGAGCTTTAACCACTGGAAACGAGAACATGTTTATTCCTCTGTGTTTTGAAATTCGTTTTGCCCTAATATCTTTTTTGCCTCCCTCCGTCATAGTTCCCTGGTGACAGCGTCGTGACAGGCAGAGGCCGGATCAATGGCAGGCTGGTTTATGTATTCAGTCAGGTACATTGTGTAATCATACAGTGAGAGTCCTACATTGTGGCAGCACACAGCAGCTGGTTTGACTTGTATAATATTCTTCTGATCTCTCTCTCTCTTTCTCTCTCTCTCAGGACTTCACAGTGTTTGGTGGTAGTCTGTCTGGAGCTCATGCACAAAAGATCTGTAAGGTAAACAAACCAGAGATATTTCTCTCTAACAAAATTAAAGAAATGCCCTGAAATCAGCATTAAAGATCCTCATCAGCAGTGAGAAGTTTCCTTAATGCCCGTGGGTGTGTTTGTATGTTGTCAGTGGTTCCTCCTGTTTGATCTCAGATATGTTTAAATGTTCTTTGCTCAGATTATGGACCAGGCCATGACGGTTGGAGCGCCGGTCATCGGACTGAATGACTCTGGAGGAGCTCGCATCCAGGAAGGGGTGGAGTCTCTGGCTGGATATGCAGATATATTCCTGGTATGGTCATGCTACGAAGAGCTTTTGTACACCACTGCTCATTGATTGAAATCATAATATCAAAATGATACTTATCAAGCTTCAAGGAGGCTGATTGTACATTGGCTGGCACTAAAGGCACCTCACATTTATGTCATGGAGTTTTGGGTTTTTTGGACACTATGAATGCAAAAGTAAAAACAAAACATCATCGTTTTCCAGAGGAACGTGCTGGCTTCAGGAGTCATCCCACAGATCTCCCTCATCATGGGTCCCTGTGCAGGAGGAGCCGTCTACTCCCCCGCCCTGACAGACTTCACCTTCATGGTTAAGGTAGGGAGCTGCACAAATACAGCTAACATACCACTTCAGTGTATTACACGTGATTGGTAATAATCTAATAATCCACACTTTTTTTAGCCACAGCTGGCATCCAAAATCTAATGAGTCAGTGTTTCTATTGTCTCAGCCTGCTGTTAATTTTAGCCTACTGATATTGTGTGTGTAGGACACATCGTACCTGTTCATCACAGGACCTGACGTCGTGAAGTCTGTCACCAACGAAGACGTGACTCAAGAGGAGCTCGGGGGAGCCAAAACACACACCACTGTTTCAGGTTAATACGAGTGCAAAAGCTTTTGGTGCTCCTGATTTTCTTGTTTTTATCGTTGAGCTTGGTTTCATCGTCACATTGACGTATAATATTTCAAATATGATATTCTTCTTCTCAGGTGTGGCTCACCGTGCGTTTGAGAACGACGTTGAGGCCTTGCTCAACCTGCGAGAGTTCTTCAACTTCCTGCCGCTGAGCAATCAGGATCCCGCCCCCATCAGGGAGTGCCACGACTCCAGGTGACCGATCGCCTTTACCTCCTCTCTGCAGAGCTGTTCTTAACAGGAGGATGTTCTTTTATTTTTAAATTTCAACTCATGTGAGACGTCTCCTTCGTCTTTCAGCGACCGTCTGGTGCCTTCATTGGACACCATCGTCCCGCTTGAATCAACAAAAGCCTATGACATGTTGGACATCATTGAGGCTGTATGCACACACACACATATACACACACACACACACACACACACACACACACACACACACACACACACACACACACTATTATATGTGCACACACACCTCATTCAATTTGTGCAAGTAGTTTAAGTTTTTTTTCTTCATTCATCTGTTCAGATAGCAGACGACAGGGATTTCTTTGAGATCATGCCCACGTACGCCAAAAACATTGTGGTGGGATTTGCCCGCATGAACGGACGCACTGTGGGGATTGTGGGTAACCAGCCCAAAGTGGCCTCTGGTGAGTGAAATAATCAAAGGGCAAAGGAGACAATCAAAAGGGATAAAATAATTTTTAAAAATTGGTCCTACTTTTTAGGTTGTTTGGACATCAACTCCTCGGTGAAGGGAGCCCGCTTTGTACGCTTCTGTGACGCTTTCAATATTCCCATCATCACCTTTGTGGATGTGCCCGGCTTCCTGCCAGGTATATTTATTTGACAGTGCACATATCCTTTAGTATGTGTTCTGGTATTTGACTAAGACTTAGTAGTATAACAAGTATACTATTAATGATGTTAATATTGGCTTACCTGATTATATTACTCTATATACACACAAGCTGGTTTGTTTAAAACGTAAGCAGAAATTTTCCTAACTCTGAAATGTGACGGTGCCTCACCCACGCCCATTATAACTGCTCTAACAGGTACTGCTCAGGAATACGGAGGCATCATCAGACATGGAGCCAAGCTGCTGTACGCCTATGCAGAGGCCACCGTCCCGAAAATAACCATCATCACCAGAAAGGTGTGTGGAAATCATATGAGAAGAGACAGATGGGGAAATTAGGATATTTTCTAGATGTAGAAAAACAGATTTGTTGTGAAAAATGTCACTTTGACATATAGACTTAGACCAACGTCCAACATCTGTTAAAAACAAATGTTAGAATAAACCAAGGAAAGCGATAATAACTCAAGACTGCCTGCACATGCTTTACACTGAAAGTTAGGAGTGTACCCATGAAAATGCAGGAGACTCTCACGCTGCGCTTAAATGAAACACGTGCTCATAAATTAGCCAAATAATATAAGCAGTCTCATTCTATGTGTAGCTGTTGTTTTGTGGTGTTTCTCTGCTTTACACACTTTGTGCATGAAAAATTTGTGAGTAAAAACAGCCGTGTGATGTCGTTGTGCTCATTGTAGTGGACAAATATATACTTGACAAAACGCCTTGATTGGACTGAATTTGCATTAACAGAAGTTTTGTTTTCAGTACGAATAATGCAGTGCATCGTGAGAAAGGTCATTTTTCATCTCGGTGTAGGCAAATCTAAACATGACGTATTTCACATGTGCAGTAGAACAGCAGGGTTGGGAATTATGTTGTCGGTAAAAAAAAAAAAAATGGGTGTGTGCTTTAGATCAGTCAGAATAAATGTTGTACACCGTGTACACAGACATTAGACATATTGTATGACTCAGTGTGCGTTTGTGTATCCCAGGCTTACGGCGGCGCCTATGATGTGATGAGCTCCAAACACTTGAGAGGAGATGTGAACTACGCCTGGCCCACAGCTGAGGTGGCTGTCATGGGTGCCAAGGTACAAACAAACCTTTTTTTCCCCCCACCCATTTGTTTCTCTTTTTCGTTCCTGCCTTTGATTTGACCGACCATACGATCTGTTTCTCTCTCTCTTCCCAGGGTGCCGTCCAGATTATCTTCAGAGGAAAGGAGAACCAGGCCGAGGCTGAGGCAGAGTACGTGGAGAAGTTCGCCAACCCCTTCCCGGCTGCTGTTAGAGGTGAACTCTCCCTCCCCTTTTAACCATTTGTCAAACTCCCTACGCTGCAACATGCTACACACTCATCTTTATGCTCGCTTTAGGTTTTGTGGATGACATCATCGAGCCGTCGAGCACGCGCAAGAAGATCTGCAGAGACCTGGAAGTGCTGGCCAGCAAGAAGCAGGTCAACCCCTGGAAGAAACACGCCAACATTCCCCTGTGAAGAACGCCCACACTGTCCCCACATTAACACTATCTAAAGGCACCGGCTGTGGGATTTTCCCGGTACTGACTTCACATTTAGACGAACTGCGGTGGTAGCCCGTGATGACGACTTCGCCTGCCAAGCAGACGCTTGTCGTCACATTCAAGTGTTATTTACCACTCCACTGAAAGCAGAACAGAAAGGTACACCCCCTGATTGTCATGAGCACTTGATAGCCTGGATTTCCTTCCAGTTAAATGCGTTAACCGTGTTAAAGCATCAACCCTGAGGTGTGAAAAGATTTGGACAGGAGGGAATATCGCTGCTCTGTAAACAAAATCAGCACGTGTATCTTTTACTTCTCCACCACACCACTGATACGCAAGATGTTACTAAGAAAACACATTTCACAGTGTCTGAACAGAATACTACAGTGGTCATGCAAATTTAATCATGTTAGTAGGGGCCATATTGGCCACTATTATTGGTATGATTTGACAATTTTTGAGATTGTAACTGAAAGGGTAGATTACATATTGCAGATGAAATGTAACTCAAAACAAAACTGACTAGTGTCAACGTGATAGTTTTAGTGAAAAACGCATCTACAGCGTTTCCAAAGGTGTTCATGTACTGTATTTAGTTTCTGGTGTGTACAGTAGTTTGCGCTTTCAGACGCACTCCCCGTGTTTCATGTCCGTTTAGCTAAAGGAAAAAATCCTCCTCACAACCTGGAACTGTGCCTTTTCTCTCTCTGGCAGCCTCTGCTGTTTGTAGAATAAATTGTGGAATCAATACCATGTGTTTTCATTACTTTTACCAATGCAAGAGTTTCTAGAAAAAAGATATGATAAATTTATATGATGTAATCCCCATAGTATTGGTTTTAATAAAATCAGGTGGTTTGAAGTAAGTGGCTGCTTTGTACTGTGTGTGTGTGTGAGAGAGAGAGAGAGAGTCAAAGGAACAACTAAAATGTTACTGTCCACAGATATCTTCAGACTAAAGTAAAGAAGCTGGAATGTGTCTTGGTGGAAAAAAAAACCCTAGTGGGTGCTCTTGTGTTAGGCTGTTTGCTGTGAAGTTGGTAAGCAAACACTGGAGACAGCTGGAAAGTTTCCAAATGGCTGAGAAAGTTTGTTGTATTTTTAAATCTTCTAAACGGATACGAGAGATTTGAATCAAAGCTAATAAAGCTTATTTTATCCATTAATACTTAGACTGCACTTGTAAAATCCTCAGTACAAAGAGAAAATAAAAGTTTGATCTAAGATGTCATTAAAGTGATGATTCATGTGTAATAAAATGTGGTTATTTGCTTGATTTCCATCTTAAATCGGCTGAAACTTAACTAGCTCACTCATCCTGTGAGCCTCATCAGCAGACAGTCAGCATTTCAGCTGTCAAGCACAACTCAGTATGGATAAAAAGAACGATAGGAGCTCATGGAAAGATGGGCACGTAACACTGTGCTAACTCTGTTTATAAGGACCGTGTGAAACTACAGAAAGATCCAGAACAAGTGTAATGTGAACCTTGAGTTGAGATTATTTGTTATTTTGGTTATTATTTATACTGCTCTTTCCAAAGTCCAAAACAAACTGCCTCACCCTCTATATGCTATAGTCCACTGTGAAAACTTTGACAAAAAAATCCCCAAAAACAGCTGTTTTGAACTAAACTGAGATTATGAAACAAACACACACACTTGTGAACGCTAATCCATAAATCGATTACAGATTTTATTTTATTAAAAAGAATTTAGGTTCACAGAAAAAAACAAAACAAAACAAAAAAAACAGGCTTTTAGAGCATTTTAGGGCAACTGATGTCAACTGCACTGCAGAAAAAATCCAATTGTCTCTGATATTTACAGGAGGACTGCCAAGCCAGCCACAGGGAGGGGGGGGAATGATTGATTAACAAAGGGCAGGCAAACAACGATATGGCTGGAAACATTCAAAACACATTCAAACAAATCTGTCAGACACAGAGATCCATCACTGCACTGGATTCGAACAATGATAACAAACCTTCAACTTCTTGGATCAGTTAACACTGTAGGCAGGCGTAAAAACATGATTTCTTGACCTGTGAAATGAACAAACCTAATAGAGAATCTGCTGTAATACTGAAATGTGAAACGATTACAATCAGACCATACAGCGCTTGAAAAAGCTGGTTTCCCCACAGCAACAATCGGAGCTTGGTAACCGTTAGATATGAGTTGCGGGTGTAAAGGGGGAGGGGCTGGAATATACTGTAAGTATGTAGGCCACAACTTGGCAACAAACGAGATACATATTCAAGAAAAAAAGCTGTACAAACATCAGACAAAAACAAAAACACACTTGATTTAAAACTTTAGTACTAAAGCTACAGAATTCAAAATATGTTTATTGTCTTTTTTTTTTTTTTAAAACTTCAAAAAGCCGTTATCGAGAATGTGTGTGTGTGTGTGTGTGTGTGTGAGTGTGTGCAGAACATGTCCGAGATCTGAGAGGGTTGGGCTTCTGTCGGTTTATTTGAAGGGTGTTTTGGGGGTGGGTGGGGGTGGCTTCACCGTCATACGACAACACTCGCTTTGCTTTGACATCACACACAAGACACATCACTTCCTCCGGGTCGGCATACAGCTGCTTGACCTCAGGGTGCACATGCTGACTGCTCAACCCGACCGCTGCCATCATCACCACCACCACCACCACCACCAACACTTTACACACACATCACGCACCGGCACCACCACGCACAAGGACTCGGATGGCGAACAGAGAGAGAGGAGAGGGGGCGGTGGGCGGTAATAAGAGCAAAGATATAGAACATTTAGTATTGAGTTCCTCTCTAACGTTGGATTTAACCAGACAGAATTGAAGTGCGACACCAAAAGAAGGGTGGGGAGTTGGGGGGAGGGGCTGTACAGAGTGTTGCGTTGCTGTTGCGAACCGAACGACTGTACATGTGTGTAACAGGGAACCGTGAAAAAACGCAAGTGCTCGTCGCTGGGGCGACCATGAACAAGAGCTAACCCAACAGGCTACAGAAGAGGAAGGGGAAGAGGAGGAGGAAGAGGAGGAAGATTAGGATTAGGAGCTCTTGAATAATCTGGACCAGATTCTGGAGAATCTTCGGGGATCCTCGCGGCACGCCTGAAAAAAAAGCGGAGCCGGTCCTTCAAACTTCCAGATGAGATCCAGCCGACGCGAGATCCATCAGTGGATCCGCTTGACGAACATCCTTCCATCATGTCTTATAGAAAGAGAAAAGTACTTCAACAATGTTTTTTTTCTTCTTCTTCTTCTTAAGAGTTTGATTGGCAGGTTATGTGGCTTAGACACCCTAAACCCCCCTCCCCCTCTCCCTCCCAACTGTTTACTCCTGATGTGGACTTCAGGATCTTCGCCTCTTCTCAGATCAGAACATGGGCATACTGAAACCCTGGAACAAGGGAGAAGAGAGAAAATGTCAGATTATTTTAGAGAGAAAAATAAATGGTGGCACATGTCGCTGTCTGCCACGGTGCTTTTTTTAAAATCACCACTAGGGGGCGCCAAAGTTGACCGTTCGAATTGTACACATTAGTGGCTTTAAAAGTGACATGAAAAAGTCTAGTTTCAATCACAATCAAATCACTGACATACTTTGTATAATTTGTTGTTACAGATTCATTCATAGCAGTGCGACTAACGTTTATTTTCATTATCCACTGATCTGTAGATTACTGTATCGTTTAATCATGTAGACAGACAATGGACAAAATGTCCATCAGTTTCAAATGGCCCAAAATTATATCTAAAAAAAGTTTATGTTATAGATAGCATAAATAAAAGACACATGAGCACAGACATTCTTTACATTTTTGCTTAAAATAAATAATTTATTGATCAAAATAGTTGCTGGTTTATCGTTTCAGTTTTAATCACTTTCTTGACTCAGATTGTTGAAGCACAAAGTTTTACTCACCGACTCGTCCTCAATCATCGCTGCAGAGTCAAAGAAGTCTGGTCTTAATTCTGCTCTTTCACGTCTGTTCCTCGATGGCGGCTGGGAAGAACAAGAAAAAAAAAATTGCATTAAACCTTAAAGATCTTGATTGATGTTTTATCTATTTGGTGGTGTGCGTTGAGAGTAAGTGATGTAACTGACCAGGTCGATCACCATAGTGTCTTCAAACTCCTCGTTCATGTCCTCTAGCTGGCCCCGCGATGACATCATCACATCTTCGAAGATGGGCTCTGCGTCGTCCTCCATCAACCCACGCCTATGAGGGAAACGCCATTGAGAGTCAAGAAGCAGCATATCCCACCTGTTTATCACCTGTTTCATCCCACAGCTCTTCATTCATTAAAACCGTTGTGGCAGTTCTTTAACTTGGACATGATGTATAAAGTCGAGCGTCACGCAAAATCATCACCTGCTTCCTTTAACACACTTACACAGTCTGCCGGACGCCTTGATTGCTGCGTGACTTGATGTAGTTCATGCCCGTCCGGTCCTTCCTGTTTACCTCCTCCATCTTCTGCTGGCCGAGCCATGACATCTGCATCTGAGGACTGAAGAGAAACAAGAGGTCAACACACTGCGCTTTGGTGTCACTTCTCCGTATGTACCATTACAAACAGGCAGTTAGTTCAATAATGAACTAGGTCAGTTCAATATGAATCCATAAGTGGATGTGGGATGCTGACTGACACTAATATAGTCTGTCTTTAAACACAGGTGGGACGTAAGTAATTCTAATTATTTAAGCATTAACATACTATATATTAAGATACTTAAATATTTCCATTTTCTGATACTTTATACTTCTACTCCACCACATCTCAAATATTGAACTTTTTACTCCACTGCAAATATTTACCACTTGTAGTTACATTTTACTTTGCAGGTAATGCAAAATATTATTAACAAATCAAATATGATGTAATATTACAGATATAGTTAAGCTGACAAACTATTTAATGGGATATAAAGTTTTTTCCAAAAGAACCCCACTTTCATCGGCTTCAATAATAAGAAAATAAGTATATAATACAAATAGTATTCAAAAGTAAGAACTTGAACTAAGAACTAACCATGTAGCAGTTGAGTTAAAGACCTGAAAACATCTTCCACCACTGTCTTTAATTGATGAATTTAATTGTGAGGTGTGAGTGATAAACTGCAGAGCAATGTAATTCATCGATCATTAAAATGTTTTATTCTATTCACAAACAAAGTTATGTTGGTGCGTATGCATGTATATATTTTGGTTACGAATAAACACTCACTTGTGTACGTAGTCATTCTCTGATCCGGGTTCTGAGTCGGGGTCGGGCATGTGTTCTGCTGGTCTGTTCTCTCTGAGGACTGTTGAGGTGAGCTGAGGAGTCTGCAGCGCTCCGGGTGTCTGAAGAGTGTCGTTACGCATCATCCACGAGCCCTCCACGCTGGTCTCCTCTGAAAATGACAACGTGAGGAAAGCTCATGGCGTCAGTTAACCACGAAGGCGATTCAGTGCAGAAAAAGCAGACACAAATAAGGTGCGTCTCCGATTGTGTGCCCCGTCTCACCCTCGATGCGTTTCTTGTGTAGCGGCGGTCGTCCCTTCTTGCTGCGCACCGAGCCGGTCTTGCTGCTGGAGCCCGATGTGACAGACATGTGGTCCTCGTCTCCTCCTGTCAGCAGGCTGTTCCTGTAGGAGATGAGAGGCAGCCACACGTCCTCCCGACGCTCCGACATCGACTCTGACATGAACTTCTCTAGGTATGAGTGGCTGAGGGGACACGAAGCATTTTATTATAATTTATTTTAAAATGACATTCTGAAAGTTGTAAGTAACAGATAGCTTTCCTTTGTAGTCGGGAGAAACGATGTAAAGGAATACTTACACTGTCTTTTTGTCTTGGCGGATTAGTTTGGAGGAAAATTCACTCAGAACCTCCAGGAAGGCCAGATTGATGGGAGGAAACTCTGGTCCTCGAGGATTCTGGTACTTAAATGCAAACTCTATGCCATCCCTATGAATGAGAGAGCAAGACACAGGAAGAGGCAGGAGTAGAAAAATAGATAATGTGAGACAATAAAATAAACGAGTAACAGAGACATGACAAGTGACAACAAGAAAAACTAGTAACTATTTGAACAGAAAACAGAAGACAAGCACAAATTTCTATTTACATTATTTTTACTCAACTTTTTCCTGCTATGACAAATATTTCTTTATTTTCCCTCAGAATAAAAGCAATTGATTTCACCTGTAGCATTCTGTGTATGTAATGGAAGTTTGCACAGCGCCCCCTAGGGAGCATAGCTTACTTGTGCAGCGTGGCGACAGCCTCTCTGGTCTTGATCTGATCCAGGCCGAAGGTGAGGGCGAAGCGGCGCGCCAGCTCCTTGATGCCGCTGACGTGGGACGACGTTCGGTCCAGGTTGGGTCCCTGGTCCTGCAGCAGCTCGTTGAACAGCTGCAACACACACATAATGTTTGTTGGTGAGCACGTGAGAGCACGCTATTCTGAGGCTAAGAGCTGTGAGTGTTGGTATCTTAGTCTCACCTGCTGCAGACTGAGGATGAGGGTCTTGGCACAGAGAATCTTGTCCGTCTGTCTGGTTTTACTCAGAGTCTCCTTGATGATGTCGCCATAATCGTTATAATACTGAGGCAGAGGAGGAGACCAGTTAAAAACATGCAAGATGACAAAATTAATGCATTCAATCTCATATCACCTACAGATTTTAAGCAACAGTTGCAATGAAAAACAAAGTTTCTGCAAATAAATCTGACATTCCAACATTTCATATGTTAAAAAGACTTTGTTTTATGATGATTTTAGTCTATATTTATATTTAAGTGACAATGAACAGCCACCTTCATGTAGTGTTTGAAGATGTCGGCAGCAGCAGGCATGTCCACAATGTCGTAGATGATGAGTTTGCAGAAAGCCGCGAGCAGATTTCTTCTTTTGTGGAGAGCTTCGATCTTGTTGGCTTCATCCTCCTCGTCTCCCTCTGCAAGCAGAGGAAAACATCAAATTATATTCAAGCTTATGTTATTCCTAAAACAATGAGCTTTTACACAAATCAGAGTGTCCTGTAAAAAGCTGTCTCTCTCTCACCCATGCTCTGACTCTCATCATCCTGGTCGATGAAGACGTGGTCCAGGACGAAGTTGAGCAGTTCGTTCTGCAGAGTGCTGTCCGGATTAAAGACCAGCGGCTGGAGGCCCTCCCTGCCGCCGGAAATCAGCTGGTGACTGAAGATCATCAGCAAGTCGCAGAGAAGCATGAACGCCTGAACGAGAGGCACAAATGAGGGGTTAAGATTCGATTAAAAAAGTGGTACCTGTTCGTTTTGCAACAGAACTAAAGACTGGCTTCTGGAGAGGACAGAAAACGCGTGTTTTGTCAAAATAATCATTCATTTTCAGGTGTATTCTTACCTGTTCTTTGACTGGTGTGTTGACGTTAGACAGGCACTGCTGGCACACAGCCAGGAAAGACTTCACCACTCTCCTGAGAGCCAACAGGTCATCCTGCATACACACACACACACACACACACACACACAAATCACACATCATTAGCCATATGTTAACAGAAATCGATGTTAAACAGCAGATCAGTCAGGCTAAATGTCTCGCCTTGGCTAACTGCACCCGTGAAATAATCAAACTTTAATGATCTCAATAAATTATCTCAGTCCATCGAGGCAGAAGAATCAATATGCTTTGCGTTGATGCTGTTGGAGTCTGTCAAAGGGCTCAGAGAGCACATCAGGACAAGCAGACTGATCAACAAATGAACACGTTTTATTCATTCCTTGCACACTGTCAGGCATTGTTACTGTGCATGCTTCAAATATTAAGTCTGTCATTTCTAATCTTCTCATGTTAGAACTACAGGTATAAATTGTATTTTCCCTCACAAAGTTCAATGATTAGATCTGAAGTGGATGACATAATTAATTCATTTTCAAAATCCATTCATCAGTGAAGTTTTTTTAAAATAAAAAATATACTAAAAATTCACCCCTGGCTTCTCAAATATAAATATATTGGGATAATTTCCTTGGCTTCTTGTTGAATATGTCAACGAGGATGCAGTGTATTGTATGTTAACTGGGTATTTTATCCTTTTTTCAAACATTTTAGATTTCCTTTTGTCTCATACAAAGCTCTTTGTTTGGCCTTGTTGAAAAGCACAATACAAATAAATACCTGCAACCAACCAACCAAATCATATATCCAGTAATTGTGAGCAGCTCCAGTAAACAGTGAGGAATCTGAGGACATATAAATGGGCGCACATGGGGACTCTTAAAAACACTGCTGGTCAATCCTTCAAATTCAAATACTGCACGGTAATTATAATATTCACCTGCAGTGGATTAAAGGTTAAACTGTTTTGGGGGTCTGGGCTTCACTGCACCACAAAACAGCAGCCTTTTCAGGATCTGATGCGTCTGTGCTGTGTTTAAGCGTTAAATGAGATAGATCGTGGGTAAGCCCCTGAATCAGGGGTAAGCATCTTGTCTGACAGTGAGATAAATTATTACACCTAAGCTGCCCTCCCTCTACAGAAATACAGATAAGCTCCTGTCCCTCATCACCACCGAGGCTCAGACGCGGCGGTCTTAACTCTGAGCTCCTGACTCAGTGTAAATCCAGGATCTGAGTGTGAGGCGATATAGCTCCGTCTGCGAGGTGAGTCCGGTACCTTGCTGGGAGCCCCCTCCGTGATCTTGACCAGCTGCCAGAGGATGGAGTAGTGGGAACACTGCAGGGCCTGGACGGCTATCTGCTCCGGCATAGAGCCCTGCTCGATGCCCGCCTTCAGCAGCCGGTAGCAGTTTCCAAATAAATCCCACCGCGTCAAGTCATGGGCACTGAGGCAGGAAATGAGAGGAATGCATTTCATTTTGTAGAGTAATACAAATCATTAAGTTTATTGAGTGGAGAGGTGGAGGAGTATGTTTGGTAAAGGACAGATATTTTGGAGTGTTAGTCTGAAAGAGCTTTTTCACAATATCACTTTGGACTGTAAAAAACTACAATGGACATTTGGCACTATTTCCTAGTGGAAACAGTCAGATCATTAATCAATAATTAAAATAATCCTTAGCTGCAGCTCGAAACAGATGGAGAGTCTTAAGCAAAGAGAGAGTCTTACTTGTGGAAGGCTGTAAGTCTCTTCAGAGTAGATAAAACATTGTAGATATCGTCATCATCGGCCTCCTCAGCCTGCAGAATAACAGGCCTGTTAGTGCACAACAACTGGACTGCTTTTCACTTCTCATTCAACACATGCAAAACAGATACCAACCCTGGACAAAACACTGATATGCAAACTTTTTAAGATGACCAAATTTCCGTTTTCTTTGATCCCTAGTTATATGTGTTTGAACCATCAGGAAACCTCAAAACTGCATATTTGTAATCATGCACATCTCTGCGTGCAGCTGCGACACTGAAAATCAAAAACACATTCTGGATCACAAAAACACCCACAGCTATTTCTGCCTGTCGAATTCGAACCAACTGCCCACTACTCGTCAGATCGTACCTCCTGCAGCAGCTCTTCCACGGAGTGTGTGAAGCGATCCGTCATTTCGTCGATGAGCTGCGAGCGGGCGATGTCCACGCGGTTCATTATGGTGTACTCCTCAGAACAGAGGATGCTGTAGGTCTTGCTGCAGGCCTCCAGCACGTCTATCTCGATGTGCTTTTCCACCACCAGCCGGATCTGCTTCAGCAAGGCATCCAGGTGCTTCTCCATGCGCCCAGCGCTGTACACGTCCAGGTCAAAAAACTGAGGGATCTGCAGCAGGTTGGCTACCTTCTCCGAGTCTGCCTGGTACTGTGGAAAAGGAAATGAAGGGGGGTGGGGGGTGGGAAATAGATAAAGACCACAGAAAGCACAAGCAGGTATTGCAAAATGGTCGATCGCATTTCCAGTATTTAGCCAATGTACTTGTCCAGAGTGGCACATTCAGTAACACT
This sequence comes from Amniataba percoides, assembly GCA_037176925.1. Taxonomy (NCBI): domain Eukaryota; kingdom Metazoa; phylum Chordata; class Actinopteri; order Centrarchiformes; family Terapontidae; genus Amniataba; species Amniataba percoides. Next base: position 7,034,640 of record JBAJHX010000115.1, read on the forward strand.
TCTCATGACTACATAAGTAACACCTCGATCAATAATTTCGACAAACACATCAGTCACCACCCAGCCCGCACATTAATCTGTGTCACCAGCCTCTCTGTTGCTGGCACTGCAGGCTGCAGGCTGGATTCCAGGATGGCCCTTACCTTGGACAGAAGCATGGGCAGAGCCATGATGAAGTGCTCTGTCAGTTTGTTCTTATCATCTATCTGGGTCTTCCTCTCCTTTGCCGTCAGCACCTGAACAACCAGACGCAAAACTTGAGGTCAAATGTAGTGGTGTGGTATGAAAAAAGTCAGAGAAAAGGCGATGGCAAGGATTTCTATTTTGGATAAAGTACTGTGCCTGTGTCCTCTCGCTAAATATGACCAACAAAGTTATCAATCAGAGGAATAAATTCTCCTTTTGCTATTTCTGTCCTGTACCCACAAATCTGTCAAGGAGCCTTGTAGAAGTGGATGCCTGCTGAGACAGCAGTTTGAGCTGAGGTCCTTTTACATCAATCACAGATATAACGTACGTGACAAGCAACACTCGTTGCTCAGTAATAGGCAAACATAATAAATGAGAAAATGTTAACACATAAATAAACAAATATACAAATGAACAAACAAGCCTGCTCTCTTAAATATGCAGCTATGTAGCTAGTTAATCTTACATCATTTAGCTGTTTCTCGCATTGTCGAAACCAGAACAAACTAATCTATAATGATACTTATCAACCTCATCTCCTGTCACATTACAGAAATATCTCAGGACTTGTATCTCCATGACTGTGCCATAAATAAACCAGACATCAACTTTTTGCCAGTTGGTCGAGGTGTAAAGCGCGTATACGTGACCGACCCGTTTGCCGGTGCCTCTGCCAACAGGTGGATGTGCCTCTGCTGCCTGTCGGATGGTGCAAACCGTCAGCTCGATCAGAGCGCTCTCCTGCCGGTCTGACAAGACTGCAAAGAAGACGGAAGAGAGACAGAGAGAGGAGCAAGAGAGAGAAACAAAAAGGAGAGACAGAGAGGAGCAAATGGGGAGACAAAAGGGAGAGTCAGATTGTTAGTGAATGTCACAAACAGAGAAAATAATAAAAACAGGGACCAAGAGAGTTTCAAAGAACAGGATTTTAATTTCATCATCTCTTCTAGCTGGTTTTCAGAGAAGTGGTGCTGAACGTGAAGTGGCCTTAAGCTGTTTCACAGATTTAAAGAGAGAACAAGAACAGTGTGCATGTTTTACCCTCTTCTCCCTGCACCGGCTCCTCCAGCAGAAGTTCAGTCATGCACTCCCAGTCTTTCAGCAGCTCCTGAGAGCTTTCCCACAACGAGTCCACCAGGTACGCAGCATGCTCATGGAGCTACAAGCACAGACATCAGGTAATCAGGTGACATTTTAAAGCTGAAATCCACTTCTTTTTTATTTTGCATCATCAAAAATCATCGTCTACGAAGATGCCAACACTTCACTGATACAATCAAGTAACTCAAATATAACATATTTTTTTACTTTATCATGCAAATAAACAAAACTAATATTTACTTTATTGCCACTGTCAACTATAGTGTAGAGAGTCTCCAAAGATGTTTGATGATTTTACCAAACTCCAACAAACTAAAATCATTTAGTCAGGATACATGATTGAAATGTAGGTGTGTGCATAAACAGTATTTGTCACATGTGCATTATGTGTTATAACAGTGATGGTGTGTGTATCCGTGAGCATGAGTGTTACCTCGCTCTCCAGAAAGAAGAGCACAAGCATGCGGATGAGATTTCCGTTGGGGCTGCTCCTCCCTCTGCGCTTAGCCAGCGCCTCTTCTGCCTGCGGGTCATGGCGACTGAACAACCTGGCAAAGAGAGGAATGGAGATGGAAATGAGAAGTGCGAGAAATCAGGAGGGAAACATAGAAAACAGGAAGGGGGGGAAGAAAGAGTGAAGACAGTGAGAAGAGCAAATAAGACAGACATTAGAAAACACTACAAGATCGAATCAAATACAAAACTTGACTTAAATTCAAGTAAAAAAAAGAGAAATAATGAAAGACGCCAGGATAGACTCACTTCCTGTGCAGGAACTCTCCAGCAGCGACTGCCACTGGCCGGTGAGCCGAATAAACCAGGTGGTACACATTTTCACAGTCCTCATTGGATAAGGCGTCTTCACTGCCCCTGCAACAGATAATCAACACGAGTCACACTCAACACTAAGACCGAACCACTGAACTTGAAGAGGCCTTGAAGAAAAGTTAAAGTTACTCACTGCAGGATGAGTGTGACCAGTCTGATGGCCTCCACAGCCACATCGTACTCCTTATCCAGCGTCATCGATACTATGCGGTCCTGTTAAAACAAATTTCATTTAACAGGGACAGAAATGGGCAAAACACTCAGATATGGAACATAAATAAGAAAGCGGAAAATCTCAGCATTTCTCAGTCCTACTGTCGCGTGTGCTGTCCCCATTCTCAAGGTGATTCTTACCTTGAAGCGGTTGGTAAAAAGCTCTAACTTGGGGAACAGTTCTCGGTTTGTGTACAGGTTCTGCAGGGCCTTCAGGCACTTCAGACGCACCTCTCCTTGCTGATGAAGAAACAGTGAGAATATAGAAAAACATCTCTAAGGAAAGCAGTTCCTCCAATTCTGTCTGTTTGGAAATATCATCAGACCGACCAAAATATACAGAAAATGTGAACTGAGTCTGGCAGTAAGCTGTCGATATGTCTGTGCTTACCCTATCATGTAGCGTCCAACCAACATATTTCAGGTAACTATCGTTGAGAAAAGCATCGCTGTACATCTTCATCCATACTCCGATCTCCTCAATACAGATGGCTCGGATTTCGGCAATTGCATCCCTGGAAAATAAAGAGTGCGATCACCACCATGACATTGCTCTTATTAACTTTATTGAGACTAACAAGGCTCTGAAATGCATGGACAAAATAAGTGATGGTTAGTTATCAACAATATCAATGTTTGTGGTCACCATTATCATTTATGGGATCGTGTGAAACATGAAAAAATGAGGTAACAGGTGTCTTCTAAATATATATATTAAAAAAATGCAAATAGCAATGTACCTGTAGCGATGCACAAAGATTCCCTTGAAGATGGAGTTCATCATATTTTCTATTTCATCCTGGTTTTCTTGAAGCTGCAAAGAGAAAAACAACACGTTTAAGATGGGACAGTTTGTATAAATTTTACACCTCAAATTTCCTTCTATCAAATACCAAATGTGAAAATCCACATCAAACACCAGCCAACCTCCTTTCTCTTCTGTAGCAGCAGTTCCAGCTTCTCGTTGGCTCGTTTGCCAGCTATCTTGTTCCTCTCTGCCTCGTACTGCCTCTGTGTGTTGTCCTGGTGAATGCTCAGGTTCAGAGCCACGTTCACCAGCGCCGTCATCAGCTTCATCGCTATGCAGAGACCAAAAATGCACATAAAGGCCTCGGTAGTCAGCGTGCACACTCAAATGGAAATATTTTTGTGGTGCAACATTTTCATTCACAAAAAATAGTGATATAAAAATACAGTGAATTAAACTTTTCAAGCTGTCAGCTGGCACTTCTACTGTCAGTCTCACTGCTTTATTATCTTTACAGGCACTCTGAACTATCAACAGGAATGAACAACTCACTGCTGGATCGTGTGGAGGTGTGTGCAATTCACTTAATTGCTACTGAAACAAATGTCTTGTTGTTGTAATGACGAGACTTGTTGCAGGGCCCATAAAGCCAGTGTCATTACCTGCTAATGTGGAGGTGTGTCTGAAGGCTCGCACTTGGGAATCAGACAGCCCGGTGAGGAGGGAGATCACTGTGTCCATCATGTACTCGTCGTAGATGATGCTGTACTGGCACTGACGGATCAAAACGCTGATGAACTCGCAGAAGTTGTAGCGGAACTTCTTCCACATGGGTCCTGGCATGGTGAGAGGATAATCCCCACTGTCCTGTTGACAAAAAAAAACAACACAAAGCATAATGATCAGAGAGACTTCAAGCCGCTGCGCTCAAAAATACTGAGGGTTTTTTTGTAACACGCGATCGTTCACTGCAGGGTGAGAGTTTAAAGCAGTATCAGCCCCTTTCTGCACAGACAGCATTTAAGTCTTTGACCTTTAAGGCCGGCTGTTCATAACAGGGTGGGGGTAATATTTCACAAGTGACCATATCAGATGTGTGTCTTCAGGCAGTCAGATCACTTTCTGCTATTAGGCTCTGGGTTGTCATAGCGGAGAAGCAGATGTGTTCATGTTCAGGGACATGTTTTCCGTAACGCTGCTCGTTATGATTTTGTAGTTGGGGTTAAAGACACATTTGTTAGCAATGAAGGAGACCAGAGGCCCTTTTATCTGTTCAACCACTGCTATTTGTTTGTTACGCTCTGTTCTGTCGGAAAAAATAATGCATCATGTTGTGAGAAGCTGGCAAAAGGAACAAAAAAAGAAAACTGAAAACTGATGCGTGAGGTCAGAGCGACTTTCATCTTTTATTGTGTGATTTAAAAGGCATTGCGCCCACCTACATAATACCTCCTCTTTTTTGTATTTTCTGTTCAGACTTTGAAGATATTATCCAACTTTTGCAGAATATAAAAAGATTTGACCTGTCGACGAAGACCTAAATCTATCAAATCTATTTGAAGTCTTCATTATCCTGTGGAGGATTATTCCTGCTATAACCAGAAAACAGCAAGCACACACACACACACACACACACAGCGTTCAGTTACCTCATCAAACTCTTCTGTCATCTTGCGGATGATCTCTGCGTTCTGCATGTTCCTGAACATCTCAATCCTCACGGTGCCTGGTTACAGAACAATAACGACAGGATTTAAAACTTTCATTCCAGTTGTTTGGCACATGTGTACACAACACCTGGTTTCACAAAGGCTACTTTCACAAGTCTTACCTTTGCACCCAGAGCACTGGATGAAAAAATTAATGAGGTCCAGGAGAGCCAAATCTCTGTCCTGTTTATATGACTCGATCCACTCGTCCACCACAGACTGTACACACACACACACACACACACACACACAAGCAGAAAGAAACACAGGGGTGAAAACTGATTTCAAACAACAGAAGCAGAGGTGCAAACACAAGTACGTTAGACGTTAAAAACAAGTAAAGAAACATCTTGTGGAATAAGCAGAAACAACTAAATATATCCGACTGAATGATCCATTTATTTTTATAAATTTCTACTTTGAATATTGGATAGTTTTACCACATTCACTCACCTGCATGGCACTCTTGCCCAGTTTGACCACTTCAAACAGAGTGACGGGGTCTCCGCCGTCTCCGTTATGTTGAGCCACACCGTTGGCTTTCCCTCGACCTCTCGCTATGCCCATGACCTTGTCCGTCGGTGACTTCCGAGGCTTCTTATTGGATGTCTGCAGGGATGGAGGTGACAGGAATTACTCATATTTGCACGGTAAGCAGAAATATGCACGTTCGGGTACGCGCCTCTTCTGTCACCTCTCGCAACAAACACATGCAGACAAAAGGAAAAGAACCGCACACAAAGTCTGATCCCAGCTTTAACACACTCCGCTAACAAAGACTCGTACCGGTGGTTGTTTGCCGGGCCTCCCTCTCTTCTTCTTGCCTTTCACCTCTACATCTTCCATCTCACCCATGCTCATACTGAGGCCCACTGCGTCTGTTGCCCCAGACTCATTGGAGGAGTCCCTGGGAAAAACACATAAAAACACATTTAACTCCAAGAGTTTTTATTCCACTATGCAGCAGATGAAATGTTCTCCAAAATGACAGATAACGCTCCTCACAAAAATGAAACTACAGGGATGAAAAAGCAAACCAAACTGCTCGTTTAAGTGAAGTATAAACACAGACTCGCTCACAAATGTGAGTCATTCAACAAGATTTAGGTACAAGTTTAATTCAGGACCAAATGGTAAAAAAGTACCATTTTTGGAACTGGGGGTTTAAAGATAATGATACGTCTTTTCTGCAGTCCTGTAAATACATGCAATTTTCTCTTTCTGACAGTTGTGTGCTCCACTCACTGCAGGACGGGGAGCTCTGAGGTGATCATCCTGGTTAGTGGGGGTGGTGGCGGCGGCGGCAGCAAGGTGTGTAACTCTGCTAATGTGTGTCTTCAGGACTGGGTGTGTCTCAGGTCCAAAGACAGGGGAGCAGAAGACAACAACTTGGTTGGGGGAAAAGGTCAGGAGAGGGTAGGGAGAAGAGGCTCCAGGATGGACTGCACTCAGCTTGATGGGGCTTAACTCTCTTCAGCTCCTGGAAGACACGGAGAGAGAGAGAACACAATTATAAAAAAAATTTTCACATGCAGCTAATATCAACCATAAATGGTGCTCTATACTCCAACATGTGCACATAAAAGGAGCATTACCCTGATAAAGATATTAAACATTTCACGCTTTTAATGAAGTAATGGAGAGATTGCCTCAGATCGCAGGTAATTTATTACATACAACTGTGACAAATAACAGCTCTTGAATTGTTTTTAACATGAGTAAACAGTGGTTCGTTTATATAATGTGTGAAAGCTCAGTGTCCACAGTGTCACAGCTGCAAAATGTCACTGGAAGCAGAGGGAGACGGTTCAATCTTTCACTCTGGTCGATCAGGCTGTGGAGGTTGGAAATGGGGAGAGGAGGACACCAACTGGCCACTTTGAGAACTACAACAGCAAAATATTGTGGGATGTGTAGTGAGGATTTTGTACACAGGAGAGTTTGTCTTTAAAAACTTCAGGAAAAATGTAAGAATATACAGAGTGCATGAACTAAGCAAGCTTCCTTGATTAAATTAATGATAAAATCAGCCTAAAGTGTGACATTTTATCATTTTCAACTCTGTGAAAGTGGAATTATAGGAATGCAGATAAGTGTGGTGACTTAAAGCTTTGCCCGCTCATAAAAAATGGCCTTTGTTAAGACAAAAGCTGGAGATAAATATAATTTCCATTAAAAAAACTTTCCTTTAGTTAGGAAAAGTACCAGTTGCCACAAATGATGCAAACTCAAGTATACAATCCCTAAATGGCTTACGGCCGGAGCTAAGAGTGAGGGTAAATTCTTATCCACAAGACTGGCAGCTAAGTTAATTATAACACTAGTTATTGACCTGTTCATATGCTAATGAGAGCAAAGGGCAGAGGGGGAGCAATACCGCTCTTCACCACAAGAGGCAGTATGATCCACAAAGTCTTCTGCCCAAAGTCTATCTCCAACTGCTTAATTGAGTTTTAACTGGGGGAAGTTGGCATAGAAAAATCTTTTAACACTCATTTAACTCACAGCTCTCCTCGTGTCCACTTCTATTCAACTGAAAAGTGTTTTAAAGGCATATTTTCCCCAGAGTGTGTGTGAGTGTATACGTGTGTGTTTGAAAGTAGGTCTGGGCAACAGTAGGGGGCAGGCTAAGAGAGTGTGTATTTAAATACGGTCTTCCACACAGTGTTTGTATTGAGGAATAGCATGGGCAGGAGAGCCCCCTGTTTCACCATACTGAACTGCACACACACACACACGCACACACACACTCATCTCTGTCTGCCTTGCTGTTTTCACACAGTCAGACTGTCATCTGAACAAACAGTGACACTGGGAGACAGAGACTCACGTTATTGCACCCACAGTCTTTCCATCCTGTATTGGTTTTTAGTTGGTTGCAATAATATTTAATAAAATATAAATTTCTCACAATTACAAGCTCAAACTTCAACAGGCACCCAGGCTGGGATTTGACCAGTTCGCATGCACATGAGCCTCTGATCGATTTTGGCACTTGATATTCCTGCTGCACAGACATTAACCCTACAAAAGGATGGAGAGGTCCGATTCCTCTGGCTACACTCAGAAATTGTGAGGGGAAATAATCCTGCCGGTCTGTGGCACAGCGTTTGAAAACTTTAATGGATAAGGGGAAAATGTTAACTCCCTTAATGTCACAACACAGATGACAAAATCAACCCGCTGAGGATGTTTTTTTCTGCTCATGTAGGCTCTACATCAATATTACAAAGATAATTAAAAACGGGAGAGGAAATACAATGTGCAAACAACCTCAAAAAGCAACTTCTTCTGTGCGCAACTTAATAATCAGCGTAGAAGAGCCAGAAAGGAGAGACAGGAAAACTTCACACGTGATAAGAGAATAAAAGCAATATAACTTTTGGGAAGTTGCATGTGGGATTCATCAAAACTTTCAAATACTTTTTAAAATGACAGTAAGGAGGAAGACCATATTTCTTATTTCTTGGTGAGTAAAACCTCTCTTATAACACTGTATGTGACTATGCTATCCTAACAATGAATTTAAGGATTAAAATACTAAATTTATGGTAAATTTAGATATTACAGACAGACAATATTCTGCCTGCACACAGGCACACATAAAAAATAAATAATAAATAAATAAATCACCATTCATCTCTCTTCTAAAAACCATGTGACAGTTATATTCAATGGAGAGAGTAGCCTTGAAAAGACTAATTTCTTTCATCCTGGAGGTTTTGTACTCTACAAAGTTTACCCGCTGAGGCCAGGCGTACAGAGATACAGTACAAACTACCTGAAGACTCGGGACACACGGAGATGATCTGAACAAACAAACAAAAAGTCAGAGATAAACAACGTGGAGATGGGGACATCTGCGATACGCCTCAGAGTCTGAAGAGATTCCTGTCAAAACCCAGCTATGATGAATAAATGCTGAACTCCAAATCATCTTTGTAGAAAGCGAAGCCGTAATTGGCAGGAAAATGACCAAAGACTCATTAATGAACGATCACCTCATTTGGTCCCGTCTAATCATCTCAAGTGATTTCAATTTGCAGATTTAATCCCACTAAAAACACATCACGTCATTGAGCGAGCCAGCTGCAGCCGGTGAAATGAGTCACTGACACTTGAGACTGGTAATCAGCGCTACTTCATAACTAATTAATAATACCCCGTCACAAATTTGTGGCACAGTGCCGGGGCTGCAGCCGCAGTCGTGCAGCTTCAGGTGACTGGCAGAGCACAAAACAGCCGAGGCAGGAATACTATTTTTTATTTTCATTATGCAGTTTCACCACTGCCCCGCCTGCTCACTCTCCTCTCCACCGCTGGTGATGCACCTCCACATTTACCCCTCTGTATTTCAGACTGTTGAATCTCAGCTGATCACTCTTATTGTTATTTTTTTAACCCCCCCAACATGCCTCTACGCCCCCTTCAACATCCACACCGACTTTCTCAGAGAAGAAATCAATCAATCAACTCTTAATTAATCAATTCTTGTGCCATATTTTCTCTCAGTCCTGAGCAACACAGTAAGAGAGGAACAGGAAAAGTATGTGTGTGTGTGTGTGTGTGTGTGTGTGTGTGTGTGTGTGTGTGTGTGTGTGTGTGTGTGTGTGTGTGTGTG